>CM060406.1:117797949-118377530 GCA_030545235.1 Helianthus tuberosus | reverse complement strand
TCAACTAGTTGTTGACTCTCTGTTACATGCCTTGCAGGACCATAGGTACTCTTGGAGCTTGCACGGGAGGCGCAGTCGTTGTGGGCACGGATGTGGATGTTTTGTTGGAAAACATTATGACTCTTTAAACTAAACACTTGTGTTGGATGTTCATAACTATGCTTCCGCTACCTATGCTATGCTTTTGATTTAGCACCAATTGTATTGTGATGGATTACATTTACTTTTACTTATTACTTATATGTTCAATATGATTGGTGGCTTGATCCTGGTCATGTCACGCCTCCAAGCGGTGGTACTCCGCGTGTGGATTTTGGGGGTGTGACAATACCCATTGAGGAAAATGACTCATTCCGTTCATTTTCGTTTATGAAGAATATCCATCGAGGGAAATAAATATCCTTGATTTTTCCTTCATTTTCATTTTTTAAAGATTGTCCGTTGAGAGAAATGACAGGATTAGGCCTTGCATAATCTTTGATGGGTTATTCTACGCAAATAGATAAACACCCTAGATTCCATGCAAGACAATTATTTAACACAGCGTCACAGACAGACTCCTACGAATAAATTTCGGGACGAAATTTCCTAAAGTAGGGGAGACGGTGACACCTGTGCCTCTGCGACCATAAAAAATACCAAATTTATGAAATATTGTGTTTCATACTTGGGATTTGTAAAAATACGTGTATTGTTTGCACATATCAATTCATGTTCGATTTCAAGCTTTAAATCGCTTTCTGGAAGGTTATACGCGCACTGATGCGTAAATATAACCAGTTTAATGCAACGAACACTCCAGAATAGTGGAATAGGCTTAACATACCTTAAATAACCTTTACATAACTTAGAAATAAGTTTTGGAGGGTTTGGTGTGGCGAAATCAAGTTTATTCGCTTACAGGGACTAATTTCGACAAACTACGAAAGTATGCCGATTTGTACTGTAACAAACATTCCGGAACTTGATCATAAGTTAAATATGCCCTAAATATCCTTTACATAGCTTAGAATTATGATTTGAGGTGTTTGGTGCGCAAAAATAAACTTTCTTGATCAATAGGGACTAAAAGCGTCAAAAAGTGCATAAGTTTGCATTTTCGCGCATATCTTACGTTCTGAATACATCCGGACATCCAAAAATTTATGTAATCATTAAAATATTTTATTTTAGTGATTGGCTTGATAAAAATCCATTCGTCGCGTAATTTGGACCGTTTTTCACGTTCGTTCGTGTTTCGTCGTAATTAACCGAATAACGCAACCGTACGGTCAAACAAACCGACATCCGAGATATTTTTGAGCATGTTTAATGTTCTCTATACTTTAACTTCATTTTAGAGCCTTGAAATGGGATTAACGGGGCTTAAACGTGTCAAAAATGCATCAAAAACCATGTTTTGCACATTCAGGGACCAAAATTGACAATCTGCCATAGTTATCTTAGGAAGGGACCAAAATGGAAAATCTGATTTTCAGCTTATTCCAGCTGTTCCCCTCATTTGCACATGGTTTATAACTTACTATGGGCTATTTTTAAGGTGCCCATGGTTTTGCAAAACCATGGGTGCATGTGTACGGTCCAGATTTAAGCTCGGTTTTCGAGGAACGATCCTAACGGTCCTAGAAATCCTATAAATACCCATGCTCCTCATTGTTGCAACTCACACATCTGATCTATTTGCTCTAAGTTGGGGCTTAGCACCGCATACCTGAGCAAGTTGGATCTAGATTTCCATTCTTGGACCTTTTGTAAGCCCTCTTTCGTTCTTTTACGCGTTTTTAGCATGACTTTCTGCATTGACCAGTTTATGGTCAACACGAAGTTTGTTTGAACTTCATAACGTGAGCGTAATCACGATGGTTTTAGTCTCTTATGACTATACCTACTGATTACCACGTTATCTAGGCATAGTGGCGAGTCGTAGTTTCGGCCAAAATACGTATTTTGTAACCAAACTACTTTTAGGTATCAAAACCGTTTTTTTATACCAAACCTGTTTTCAAACCTCGTTAAACATGTTTTAACATGTTTAGCTCGTCACTTTAGGTTTAGTGCTTATGTAGGGTCGTAAGGTAAGCGGTCTAAACAACCGCTTATACTTTCGAACCCGACCCGTTTGGTCGATCATTAGGATCCGACCAAACACATTAGGTGACCATAGTTGCATAGGGAATAACCTTCCGAGGTTATACCTTATGGTCACTTCGTTTAAGTAGTTGTATGATAGGTAGTTTATATGCCTTAGGTAAATGACCAAAATGCCCTTTTTGGCGCATAAATTTATTTTAAGCATATGTAATATAATTTTTGATATCTAAACTGATTAGACAACAATATTAGACATATTAAGGCATATAATACTTTTCATAGGACTAGTTAGGCGTTCCGAACGCGTTTTACGCGAACGACGCGTTAAAGTGGCGTAAGCTACCTAAACGGGTCATAATGGGTCTTAAGCACTTAGGTTAGGTTTCATTTTAGTATGTAGGCTTTGTTAAACCATATTACATGATTTCCTATACTCATTTGGTTTACGAAACCTCATTCTATCCAATATTCCGATTTAGGTCCGTTTATTTACATAATTACCTATATTAGGTGCCGTTTGATTCTGTGATCCCTCTAGCTTTGCTTGGTTGTTATTCAAGACTTCTAAGCAATCTCAAGTTAGTACATAGTCCACTCTTTTACTGTTTTTCAAATATTTTGGGGTGAAACACATGTGCCTACTTGTTACTTTCGTGTTTTCCATGTTTTCATATCATATACTTGCTATGTTCATTAGTACACTATTAGTACATGATTTCATTATGTTTTTCTATGTATGTTCACTTAACATGCTAGCATAATTATTTTATGTTTTGAACCATTTGTAATCGTTGGATGTATGTGAACCATTTATAATCATTGGATGTATGTGAACCATTTGTAATCGTTGGATTTATGTGAACCGTTCGTAACCATTTGATTTATATGAACCATTTGTAACTGTTTGAACCATTGGGTTAGGGAAGTGATTAGGTAACGGGGTGGGTGTAATGTGTTAAAAGCATGGTGGATACGCCGCTGGTACTTCCTATATATAAGTGCTTTTAACACATTATATATCGTTGCGTTATCTAGATCACTTGGGTAAACGATTTTGAAACGATGTCACACAATGATGTTTTCTGAATAATATAAACCATACGAGTTTTATTAACGAGTTTCTACGAGATGTTTTACCATTTGATTTAATAAAACAAAATGTTTTGGAGTTAAGAATCATGGCTATGAGATTTTATAAATCATATCCAACTTGATTTGAGTTGGTTAATTATGTCACAATACTATACTTTTCAAAATAAGGTTTTTAAATAAGTATTGCAACATGTAAAACGAGCCATGAATCTGACACTCACATAAAACCTATGTACTCGCCGGCATTTTTATGCTGACGTATTTTCACATGTGTTTCAAGTACCATTGTTGATGATATTTGATGATGATATTGATACATGCTCACATAGGAACGGACGAGGCCTTAGCGACTTAATAACAATAAAAGTCTATTTGTTCATGTTTTGTTTCTAATTCCAATGTAATGTAATACATTTAATTAAATAAAACGAAATTATTTAATCCATGGTTATGAAACAATGATTCTGTTACAACACTCCCCGATGTTTCCGCCACGTTTTGTTGTTTTACGTGGTCGGGGTGTGACAACGTGCCTGTGCTTGATTGGCATTTGCTGTCACACCCCGACCACGTAGAACATACAAAACGTGGCGGAAATGTCGAGGAGTGTTGTAACAGAATTAATGTTTCAAATCCATGGCAATTGAAGTTTCGTTTTATTAATCAAAAGTGTTACAATGTCTTAATAAACAAAGAAGTACAAAATAATTAACTAGTCTTGTCTCGTTTTAAGTCACTAAGGCACAGGTCCGCCTAAGTATGTCTTGATAAGTCCTATGCTTCATCTCCTGAAAACACATGTGAAAATAGGTACGTCAGCATAAAAATGCCGGTGAGATACATAGGTTTTGTGAAAATAGAATTCATGACTTATGTTTGAGAAAATGTTTAGTCATGAACCTTGTAATTTGCTTTGTCTTGTAAATCATTTGAAAAACAATAAGTTCAGATGATATGTATAAATAAGTGAAATAATGTATGGTTAAATGAATAACCATTTAAGATGAGTTTGTATAAGATAAGTTGTTTGTAAAACAATGTCTTGTGAAAAGTATGTTATTTGTATAAAATGTTCTATGTATCAAACTGAAATGATTCAAATAACGCTACGACATGTAATACCATACAAACACTTATATATAGGAAGTACCAGCGGCGTATCCACCATGTTTGTATCATATTACACACGCATCGTTACTTAATCACTTAATCAAACCAAACCACCAATATAGAATGTCTATGTTTAACAATTGTAGAAATGTTTATGTATGGTAAGTAATGTAAAGTTAAACGAATAACCTTATAGTAGCATATCAAAAGTATACTTTGGATTTGTAAGTAACATATTAAACTATGTTTTGGTTTCATAAGTAACATATCAAAATATACTTTGGATGTGATAAATAACATATTAAACTATGTTTTTGGTTTAGTAAGTAACATATCAAAATATGCTTTGGATGATGATAATTAACATATTAAACTATGTTTTAGTTTAGTAAATAACATATCAAAATATGCTTTGGATGATTAATAAAATAAATATGTTGGTTTTGAACAATACCACACATGAGAGTATATCAAACTATACTTTAATAGTGTGATTTAAGAATTCATTCAGACCTGGTGCATCAAAATACACCTTTGAGACTATAAGGATACCACAAAGGCAATCCCTATTTGGATGGAGCAACAAATTGGTTTCAGACATTCCATGCCAACAGGAATGGGGTGTCAAATCCTATAGCGCTATATCATACTAACAATCGGTCTGGTGAACAAAATAAGTACAATTCAACCATTTATTTTATGTTTTTAGAGAAATCAGTGTTTAAAACCATAGATAGTCATTTAGTTTGTCAAAAGATAAGTAATAACTTGTATGATCAAATGTCAAAATGTAAGTATGTGATGAAATCAGTTGTACTAAGTAATGCACACAATGGGCACACGTAGCATGAAATGTAATGTAAAATGATGTACCAAGTATGCTAAGTTAACATACGAAGCAGAAAAGTCATGTAAATCAATGTACTAATAGTGTACTAATGAACATAACCAGTATATGATGTGAAAACAGGAAAGCATGAAAGTAACAAGTAGGCACATGTGTTTCACCCCAAAACAGTTTGGAAAACAGTAAAAGAGGGGTCTATGTACTCACTTGAGATTGCTCAGAAGTCCTAGGATAACCACCAAGCAATGCTAGAGATCGCGGAATATCAAACGGCACCTAATATAGGTAACTACATTAATAAACCGGACCTAAATCGGAAGACTGGGTAGCATGAGGGTTTGTAAACCAAATGAGTGTAGGAACTCATGTGATATGGTTAATCAAAGCCTACATACTAAATGAAACTTAACCTAAGTGTCTACGACCCATTACGACCCGTTTAGGTAGCTTATGCTACTTTAACGCGTCGTTCGCGTGGAACGCGTTCGGATCGCCTAACTAGTCCTATGACAAGTGTTATATGCCTAAACATGTTACAATATCAGTTATGTGGCAAAAGTTTAGGTTACATATGCTAAATTACCAATTATGCATGAAAAGGGTATTCTGGTAATTTACCTAAGGCATATAAACAACTTATCATACAACTACTCAAACGATGTGACCATAGGGTATAACCTCGGAAGGTTATTCCCTACCTACTATGGTCACCTAATGTATTTGGTCGGATCCTAATGATCGACCAAATGGGTCGAGTTCGAAGGTATAGGCGATTTATCAGATCGCCTACCCTACGACTCTAGACAACGTGGTAATCAGTGGGCATAGTCCCAAGGGACTATGACCAACGTGATTACACTCACGTTGCGAAGTTCAAACGAACTTCGCATTGACCATTACTGGTCAACGCTGAAAGTCAAACAAAGTTTGACTTTCTGACTCTAAAAGCAATAAAAATAAGGAAAAGAACGAAAGAATACTTACCCAGGGTCCCCGAATGCTAATCCCGATCCAAGAACTCAGGTATGAAACAATGGTTTCAACTTAGAGCTCTCAAATCAGAATTCTTGTAAGTTTTAAAGCAATGGGGGGTGGGGTATTTATAGTATTCGGGTAACCGTTAAGATCATTTCATGGAATAACGTGATTCGATCACATCCATACACTTGTTGGAAGGTTATGGAAGCTAAAATATGATCTTATCAGCTGACTAAGCGAATTAGAACATGTGGTGGAGGATTAAACAGCTGAAAACAGGCTGTTAAAAACACTGAATCTGGTCTGAACTTGGCTAGCGCACCGCTACGCTAAAAGTGTAGCGCACCGCTAGGCCATAGTTTGGCAGATTTACACTTTTGGTCCCTGAACTGTATTTAGGCCATTTTCGACACGTTTAAGGCCCGTTAACCCCATTTCAAAGCTCTAAAATGAAGTTAAAGTATAGGGAACTTAAAATGTGCTAAAAAATATCTCGGATGTCGGTTCGTTTAACCGTACGAACGCGATGTTCGCTTAATTACGACGGAATGCGCATAAGCGCGAAAAACGATCCAAATGACGCGACGAATGGATTTTTCTTAAGGCGAACACTAAAGCATAATATAGTCATGCTTACATAAATTTTTGGATGTCCGGATGTATTCAGAACGTAAGTTATGCGCGAAAATGCAAACTTGTGCACTTTTTGACGCTTTTAGTCCCTGAATAACCCAAAAGTTTATTTTAGCACACCGAACCCATCAAAGCCTATTTCTAAGCTATGTGAAGGATATTTATGGTATGTTTAACTTATGGTCATGTTCCGGAATGTCTGTTACAGTTCAAATTGGCATACTTTCGCAGTTTGTCAAGTTTAGTCCCTGTAAGCGATTTAACTTGTTTTTGCCATACCAAAGCCTTCAAAACTTATTTCTAAGTTATGTAAAGGTTATTTAAGGTATGTTAAGTCTATTTCACTATTCCAGAGTGTTTGTTGCATTAAACTGGTTATATTTACGCATCAGTGCGTGTATAACCTTCCAGAAAGTGATTTAGAGCTTGAAATTGAACTAGAGTTGATATGTGCAAATGATACACATATATTTAACAAATCCCAAGTATGAAATACAATATTTCATTGGTTTGGCATTTTTCTGATGATTGAAGTGACACAGGTGTTACAGTTCTCCCCTACTTTAGGAAATTTCGTCCCGAAATTTAATTTTAGAGGAAACTTGTGAAGACAGCTGTGACAGTTTCGCCTTCTAATAGATTCTTTAAACCCTTAAGTAAAACTCTGGGCCATGTTAGGAATCTTAGCGAATTTGTTAACCATCAAAGTGAATTCCTTGCAGTAGTAAAACATGGAATTTTGAACTACGGACAGAAGAACATTTCTTATGAAGACTTATCATAGGAAACTTGGTGTATGATTGAGATTAGAATTGAGAATAAATGACATTGGTCGAGGTCCAAGACTTCTCCCGTATCATTATTCTTGTCACTATAGGTCTTAACACATGACAAAGCTTCCTGTGGTTTCTGTGCACTGAATTCCATAATTATGTAGGCCTCCATAATTACGTAATTCCTTGCCCAGTCCGCACAGTTCATTTCATAATGCGTAGAGGGAAAAAAAATCAATTGAATAAACATGAAGCGACCTGACTAGACCACCAAAGGGTCCTTTTAATTAGATCAACGAACGATCCTTTTAACTAGATCAACATATGATCTTCTTAACTAGACCGTCGTACGATCTCCTTAAATAGACCACTTAAGGGATCTTTTCAATTATATCATCACATGATATTTCTAATCAGATTTTCAGAATCAAACTGTTTGACCAGACCATGCAAGAGGTCCAATTTATAGAATAGTACCTTAAAACCCAAAGGACTTGACTACTACGTAGAAGTCCATTAAGGATTTAAGATAGTATCTTTGGATATCCTATTATGAATCCCTCATATGAGGTATGAAAGACCCTACAAGGATTTGGATGGATCACATATAACCACAAAACATGTAAGAAAACACATAAGCACAAAATTAGTTAACTTGATTCTTTAATTCGTTCTCTTTAGGTATAGATAATTAAAGCACACTAGAAACCCAATACATGGATTTCATTTGGCACTTTAATCAGTCAAGGATCCATCTATATAAATAGAAGGATTTTCAATAAGAGCTTGGCTTTGTTTCTTAAAAGAAACAAGTGTTTAAGGTTCTAGGGGAGATCACAAGTGATCATAAAATGACAGAACCACACGAGTAGTTTGTATTTGGGTTGACATCATAAGGTTGTATCAAACATTCACACAATCGTATCAGTTTTGCAAAAATAAAAACGACGAATTTTTATTTATTTAACAACTGACTTGTCTTTAAACGTCAAAGATTACAACCAAGGGAAAATAACAAAACACTAGTTGTTCACTGCCGCATCATTGTTCATGTTTGCCTCATTGATGTTAAACACTCGTCCATGTGCTGGAGGTGCGTTAACAAGTCTTGGGCAATTGTTCCTGTAGTGGGTAAGGTCACCACAGTTATAACATGACCCCGGAGGGAACCGTGCTTGAACAGCAGCAGGGTTTGCAGCAGCTTGATTTGCAAAACGACAAACATTGATCAAATGTCCCAACCGCCCACAGTGGGTACATTTGTGACACTGTTCTTGCGCTAGATGATGACGGTTGCATTTGTTGCACAAAGGTGCGGTACCAACATAGTTTTGCCTTTTGCGAGGTTGTGCTGGTTGGTTTAGTGCAACCTGTTTGTCTTGAGCAGTTACAGCGCAGTTCTGAGAGGCTTTGCGCTTCTTCTTCTTGGACACCTCAGCATTTTCTTCCTTTGGTTCCACATGAGCAGTCTTGTCAGATGGTCTTGGGTCGCCCTTCCGAAACAGCTTTTTCTTTCTGATGTGGGATTCAGTCAGAGTGGCAGACAGTTCAATGGCTTGTCTGACAGTAGTAGGGTTACTGCCAGTAACGATATCCTGAACTAGGTCAGGAAGACCATCAGTATATTTCTCGATCGCCTTATCCACAGGAGTAACCATTGCAGGACACAACAGGCTCAATTCTTCAAAACGGTCAGTATAAGCTCGATGTTCACCACTGTCTTGCTTCAAATCATCAAACTCCCTCTCCAAAGCTCGCAATTCATGACGAGGGCAAAACTCCTTCATCATAAGATCCCTAAGCTCAGCCCAAGTCTGTGCTAATGCAACCTCAGCACCACGGTCTCTCATCACCCCGTTCCACCATGTAAGAGCCCTCTTCTGAAACACACTCGAAGAAAACTCGACCTTGCGATTTTCAGGACACTGAACATGACGGAAGGTATTCTCAATGCTTTCGAACCATTGAAGAAGCCCAGTTGCTCCCTCAGAACCACTAAACTTGAGTGGTTTAGCCGAGTTGAAACTCTTGAAGTTGCATGGAGCGTTGTTGTTGTTGATGGCTTGCATCATTTGAGCATAAAGATTTGGGAAGGCAACAGCCATTTGTTGCGCGATGATTTCCGCCAGTTCGGCATTATCCATCTGATTGTCGCGTCGAGGAGGCATTCTAAAAGAGGAACATGAAAAGAAACGAGTGAGAGATTTTGACGAAATGAATGAGATGAATCAAATCTGATGAAAGCAAGGATAGTGGTCATTTGTTTGCATTACAAAGCAAACAAACTACACACAGTGACTAATCAAAGTAAATGGGTCAAAAATAATGTATCACGAAGACATGCTCGCCTATAAGTGAACACTCATCCCAAGAATTCCCAGGTAAGCACAACTGGTCTCGCGTCTGATGAGATGTATACGAAGTGCTTGCCTAGACAGAAAACCCAGAATACAGGCATTCACCCTTCCAGTTTGTACGTGTTCACATTATTTAAAACCCAAAACCTTAACGAAATTTTGAAAACTCAAAGGGGTTCAAAACCATATAATAAAGGGTTCAAAACCTTACAATAGAGAGTTCAAAACCTAGTAATCAATCATCCTAGAACAGATGATTAGTTTTCAAAGCGGTTTTGAAATTTATGTTCTTGTTGTGGTTGTCGCCTAAGGATAGGTGACGGTATTGTTTTATGACTAAACGCAAGTAAACTCGCGTTAGGGTCCTAAGAAGGTTATAGACTAGGTCAAAGCATTACTAATAACCTAATTCCCTATAACCATTGGCTCTGATACCATCTTTTCTGTCACACCCCGACCACGTAGAACATACAAAACGTGGCGGAAATGTCGAGGAGTGTTGTAACAGAATTAATGTTTCAAATCCATGGCAATTGAAGTTTCGTTTTATTAATCAAAAGTGTTACAATGTCTTAATAAACAAAGAAGTACAAAATAATTAACTAGTCTTGTCTCGTTTTAAGTCACTAAGGCACAGGTCCGCCTAAGTATGTCTTGATAAGTCCTATGCTTCATCTCCTGAAAACACATGTGAAAATAGGTACGTCAGCATAAAAATGCCGGTGAGATACATAGGTTTTGTGAAAATAGAATTCATGACTTATGTTTGAGAAAATGTTTAGTCATGAACCTTGTAATTTGCTTTGTCTTGTAAATCATTTGAAAAACAATAAGTTCAGATGATATGTATAAATAAGTGAAATAATGTATGGTTAAATGAATAACCATTTAAGATGAGTTTGTATAAGATAAGTTGTTTGTAAAACAATGTCTTGTGAAAAGTATGTTATTTGTATAAAATGTTCTATGTATCAAACTGAAATGATTCAAATAACGCTACGACATGTAATACCATACAAACACTT
This sequence comes from Helianthus tuberosus, assembly GCA_030545235.1. Taxonomy (NCBI): domain Eukaryota; kingdom Viridiplantae; phylum Streptophyta; class Magnoliopsida; order Asterales; family Asteraceae; genus Helianthus; species Helianthus tuberosus. The sequence continues at coordinate 118,366,624 of CM060406.1, read as the reverse complement.
ATATATAGGAAGTACCAGCGGCGTATCCACCATGTTTGTATCATATTACACACGCATCGTTACTTAATCACTTAATCAAACCAAACCACCAATATAGAATGTCTATGTTTAACAATTGTAGAAATGTTTATGTATGGTAAGTAATGTAAAGTTAAACGAATAACCTTATAGTAGCATATCAAAAGTATACTTTGGATTTGTAAGTAACATATTAAACTATGTTTTGGTTTCATAAGTAACATATCAAAATATACTTTGGATGTGATAAATAACATATTAAACTATGTTTTTGGTTTAGTAAGTAACATATCAAAATATGCTTTGGATGATGATAATTAACATATTAAACTATGTTTTAGTTTAGTAAATAACATATCAAAATATGCTTTGGATGATTAATAAAATAAATATGTTGGTTTTGAACAATACCACACATGAGAGTATATCAAACTATACTTTAATAGTGTGATTTAAGAATTCATTCAGACCTGGTGCATCAAAATACACCTTTGAGACTATAAGGATACCACAAAGGCAATCCCTATTTGGATGGAGCAACAAATTGGTTTCAGACATTCCATGCCAACAGGAATGGGGTGTCAAATCCTATAGCGCTATATCATACTAACAATCGGTCTGGTGAACAAAATAAGTACAATTCAACCATTTATTTTATGTTTTTAGAGAAATCAGTGTTTAAAACCATAGATAGTCATTTAGTTTGTCAAAAGATAAGTAATAACTTGTATGATCAAATGTCAAAATGTAAGTATGTGATGAAATCAGTTGTACTAAGTAATGCACACAATGGGCACACGTAGCATGAAATGTAATGTAAAATGATGTACCAAGTATGCTAAGTTAACATACGAAGCAGAAAAGTCATGTAAATCAATGTACTAATAGTGTACTAATGAACATAACCAGTATATGATGTGAAAACAGGAAAGCATGAAAGTAACAAGTAGGCACATGTGTTTCACCCCAAAACAGTTTGGAAAACAGTAAAAGAGGGGTCTATGTACTCACTTGAGATTGCTCAGAAGTCCTAGGATAACCACCAAGCAATGCTAGAGATCGCGGAATATCAAACGGCACCTAATATAGGTAACTACATTAATAAACCGGACCTAAATCGGAAGACTGGGTAGCATGAGGGTTTGTAAACCAAATGAGTGTAGGAACTCATGTGATATGGTTAATCAAAGCCTACATACTAAGTGAAACTTAACCTAAGTGTCTACGACCCATTACGACCCGTTTAGGTAGCTTATGCTACTTTAACGCGTCGTTCGCGTGGAACGCGTTCGGATCGCCTAACTAGTCCTATGACAAGTGTTATATGCCTAAACATGTTACAATATCAGTTATGTGGCAAAAGTTTAGGTTACATATGCTAAATTACCAATTATGCATGAAAAGGGTATTCTGGTAATTTACCTAAGGCATATAAACAACTTATCATACAACTACTCAAACGATGTGACCATAGGGTATAACCTCGGAAGGTTATTCCCTACCTACTATGGTCACCTAATGTATTTGGTCGGATCCTAATGATCGACCAAATGGGTCGAGTTCGAAGGTATAGGCGATTTATCAGATCGCCTACCCTACGACTCTAGACAACGTGGTAATCAGTGGGCATAGTCCCAAGGGACTATGACCAACGTGATTACACTCACGTTGCGAAGTTCAAACGAACTTCGCATTGACCATTACTGGTCAACGCTGAAAGTCAAACAAATTTTGACTTTCTGACTCTAAAAGCAATAAAAATAAGGAAAAGAACGAAAGAATACTTACCCAGGGTCCCCGAATGCTAATCCCGATCCAAGAACTCAGGTATGAAACAATGGTTTCAACTTAGAGCTCTCAAATCAGAATTCTTGTAAGTTTTAAAGCAATGGGGGGTGGGGTATTTATAGTATTCGGGTAACCGTTAAGATCATTTCATGGAATAACGTGATTCGATCACATCCATACACTTGTTGGAAGGTTATGGAAGCTAAAATATGATCTTATCAGCTGACTAAGCGAATTAGAACATGTGGTGGAGGATTAAACAGCTGAAAACAGGCTGTTAAAAACACTGAATCTGGTCTGAACTTGGCTAGCGCACCGCTACGCTAAAAGTGTAGCGCACCGCTAGGCCATAGTTTGGCAGATTTACACTTTTGGTCCCTGAACTGTATTTAGGCCATTTTCGACACGTTTAAGGCCCGTTAACCCCATTTCAAAGCTCTAAAATGAAGTTAAAGTATAGGGAACTTAAAATGTGCTAAAAAATATCTCGGATGTCGGTTCGTTTAACCGTACGAACGCGATGTTCGCTTAATTACGACGGAATGCGCATAAGCGCGAAAAACGATCCAAATGACGCGACGAATGGATTTTTCTTAAGGCGAACACTAAAGCATAATATAGTCATGCTTACATAAATTTTTGGATGTCCGGATGTATTCAGAACGTAAGTTATGCGCGAAAATGCAAACTTGTGCACTTTTTGACGCTTTTAGTCCCTGAATAACCCAAAAGTTTATTTTAGCACACCGAACCCATCAAAGCCTATTTCTAAGCTATGTGAAGGATATTTATGGTATGTTTAACTTATGGTCATGTTCCGGAATGTCTGTTACAGTTCAAATTGGCATACTTTCGCAGTTTGTCAAGTTTAGTCCCTGTAAGCGATTTAACTTGTTTTTGCCATACCAAAGCCTTCAAAACTTATTTCTAAGTTATGTAAAGGTTATTTAAGGTATGTTAAGTCTATTTCACTATTCCAGAGTGTTTGTTGCATTAAACTGGTTATATTTACGCATCAGTGCGTGTATAACCTTCCAGAAAGTGATTTAGAGCTTGAAATTGAACTAGAGTTGATATGTGCAAATGATACACATATATTTAACAAATCCCAAGTATGAAATACAATATTTCATTGGTTTGGCATTTGTCTGATGATTGAAGTGACACAGGTGTTACATTTGCCAACTTAATGTGACATCTGTGTAATTTTAATCCTTGTAACTGTTCTGAACAACTTTGTATTTAATGATATATGGTGTTTTAATTTCAATATTTGTTAAATTATTTGTGACATTAGTACGTTTTCAATCATTGTTAAATTCCGAACTCTCAAACATGTTCTAGAAGTGAAATCATAAACCGTTACGTAAACATAATCAGTTTAACGCGACTACACTCCGGAACTGTGACATAAGCCAAACATACCCTAAATACCCTTTACATAACTTAGAAATAAGATTCGAAGGATTCGGTATGGCAAAAACATGTTTATTCGAACTTTAGAACTATTTGCGACAAAACTGCGAAACGAACGTTGGTGACCGCCCGGATAATATTTAAATCCTAAAAATATTCTGTTATGATTAAAATTTTATTTTAATCATGTTCGTGTTGAAAAATAAATTAAAATGCTTAAAAACGTTATTTTTCAAGTTTATGCGCGTACCGCGTGTTACTGCGCAACACAGTGCTTATACTGCAAAACGCGGACAACGCATCCAGTCTCGGCAATTGATATTTATTTCAGTAATATTTTGGCAAGTTTATTTTTATAGAATAATAAAAATAATTTAAAACGCCATAAACCGGGATTTAAACGCTAGATAAAATACCCGGTATCCAGTTAAATGCCTGTTTTTATCTATTTTTACCATTCAAAAATTACACTTACCCCCCCCCCCCCTTGATATTCACGGTCATAAGGACCCACCAAGATCACACCATATCTCCTAGATTTCTTATTTGATATTTGCTTGATTGTATGGACAAATGTTGATGCATGCAATCTATGAAAATCTTCCATATCCTTATTAAATCCTACAAGATCATTTCATTCTCACTTCACCTCCATCTTCCTCTCTCTCTCTCACCCAAACCGTAAACCCCACCACCATCACCATTATCATCTTTTCAACTTTGTTCATCAAGATCAAACTCCATTCCAAGCTAGTTTCAAGTTGGTGTGAAGATCCAAAGGAGTTTCCAAGGTGTTTTCAAGTGATTTCAAGCTCCATATCATCAAAATCTCATCAAAAACTTACTTGAATCTTGAAGGTATAAAATTTATGTTTAAATCATACACTTGATTCTTGGTTGTTCTTGATGATTGGAAGTTTCTCTTGGATCTTGGAATTTTTCACAAACTTAAAATCTAAAAAGAAATGGGTCTTGATACAAAATAAAAATGGTGGTATATATGTGTGTACATATAACCGTATATATATATGTATGTGTATGAGATTTGAGTTTGATTTTTGATAAATACTTGTTTAGGATGTTGGCTTGCATGAGCAAGATTATGTGCAAATATGTTAGAGATATAAATGAGTGATTGAATCATGAGTTGTAATTTGAAATAATGTTAGTATTTTGACATGTAAATGGCCAAAAGTTTATTAGACATATTTGACAATTTTTAAGTTGTTGCATGTTCTTGAATGATAGTTAAAATGCAAGTGTTTGATGATTTGTGCATGATATGATGAATGTTCAATTAAATCAGTAAGTAAACATGAATAAATTACATGTTTGATGCATTTAAATTCATAAGAAATGATGATGATATGATAGTGTGCTTTAGACACTTGTACATAAGAATACATGTTGATTTAAAGCTCAAGAAATGATAAAAAAATGATTGTATGACAAAAGTGTTTTAGAACAGATTATAAACACTAAAAATAACATTATTTGGTATGTTATAATGGCATGAAACTTTGTCATAGGTTTGATAGCTTTGCATGTTGTACATATAGCTTAGAAAGTGGTAAAATATGTGAAATTTGCATGATTTATGTGCTTTATGTGAGACCTGCACTATCATGAGTATAACCACTATTTTATTCAGTAAATAACATGGGTTATGTTAAAATATCAAGTCGTTACGATTTGGGATGGTTAGGGTAACGTTTGATGCAAAACTATGCGGTAAAACGGTTAAAAATCGGCTTTTCGGAGGATTTTTATAAAACTGTTTTAGATCAGTAAGTAAACTGATATTTTTGATATAAAAATAAGTATTTTAACTTATATTAAGTTTACTTGGTGTTTGGTTAGTCATACGTGACTTCCGACGCCCAAAAACGTTACCGAATCGCTAAAATACGCATTTCTCAATGTACACTAGAATGGGTTGTTCATGGGTAAGTTTTATGTGTTACAAGATGTTATGTGATTAGAATATGTGTATGATGACATGTTAATACTTGACAATATTATGTGTATTACGGTATTTATTTTATGTCACAATACGTATATATATTACGACGCGCAAATCGTAGATATATTGCTTATAACATGATGAGGGTCACCAATAAAATCGTTCAAGTCGCAAAGTTTTTAAAATATATATGTGAACGCATATATAATATATATATATATATATATATATATATATATATATATATATTCACACCAACATAATAAAAAATAATAACTTTTCGAGAAAATCTTGAAGTTATGTGAAAATTCTAAGTATCGGAGAAACTTAGGTATTTTTGTGAGTTTTTGATTATTAAATCGTTCTTATTTAATTTAGGACGAATAAACAATTTGAGGGATTGTGTTAACATATAAAAACGCACCCAAAGGTGAGTACATAGTTCCCCTATTTTACGTTTTCAAATGTTTTGGGGTGAAGCATATGTGCATAACTTTACTTTTCGTTTTCATGACATTATACATATTTTATTACATATTACATATGACACATTATTTCAGAGACATTTTTATGGTATATGGACTTAGTATACCTAACATTTGGTTTCAAAGACATTTTATTGGCATATTGACTTAGTATGCCTAATGCATGGTTTTACAAAGACATTTCATGACATGCTTACATTGAAAAAGACATTTGGTATGTTTAACAGAGTAGTACATTCATTAACATTGATCACGCCGCTCGGTAGTATGTAATAGCGCTATAGGACTTGACAAATCCTGTTCCCGCTTTCTAGGTATTTCGGAAGGGGAATGACAGAATCCGAATACATTTTCGATAAACCTTGATCCTGATAAGGGTTTATCCGACAGTCTCAAGGCTTGAGTGTATGTGATAGACAAACCGTATAAATGTTCATTTCGATAAAAGCAATGGTTTTCAAAACATAACTTTTGTTTTAAACTTTTGTTTATTCAAAGACTTTGTTTTGTACATGACATTTTGATTACATAAGACATTTGTTTATACATGACATTATGCATTTGGCTTGAGTAAATACTATTTATTCGCCATACAAGACGTGGTTTATACTGGACATTTGACATTGGTTATTGGACATTGGTTACACATGACATTGACATTTAAACAAGACATTATTTCATGATTATTAATAAGTGATTTAATTAACGAGACGTGTGTAATATGATAAAAGCATGGTGGATACCTCGCTGGTACTTCCTATATATAAGTGCTTTTATTATATTGCACATCGTGGCGTTGTCTAAACCACTTCAACAAGGACAAGACATGACATATTTTATATATATTATTTTCATTTGGTTATTTACTTAACCATACATCATTCTTTTATATCATTTGATTTTCATATGATTTTATAGAAGAAAATATTTTATAAGGTTCATGCCTACTTTTCGTTTAACATTTCTTTTAACATTCAAAGTCATGAATCTTCAACACTAAACCTATGTTACTCACAGGCATTTTTATGCTGACGTATTTACTTTCACATATGTTTCAGGAGCAAATATTTGATGTGAGCAAGCTACACTTAGGGCGACTTGGGCCTTAGCAATCTAAAATCAAGAAAGTTATCGTCTTCTATGTTATGTGTTTCGTTTGAACCAAGACAATGTAATAATTTAAACTTGTAAAACTTAACTTTAATTATCATGTGTTGTGAAACAATAACTCTGCCACTCGACTCCCCGACGTTTCCGCCGCGGTTTGTTGTTTTACGCGGTCGGGGTGTGACAGAAGAGTTGGTATCAGAGCTCATGGTTATAGGGAATTAGGTTATTAGTAAAATTTTGACCTAGACTATAACCTTTCTAGGACCCTAACACAAGTTACCTTATGATTAGATCTTAAAACAATACTATCACCTATCCTTAGGTGATTACCAAAACAAGTACACAAATCTCAATTTCCATTTGAAAATCAATCATCTATCCTTAGATGATTTGTTTTTAGGCTTTACGCCTTTAAAGTTTTCAAATCTCATCAAAGTTTGGGTTTTAATAATGTGAACACATGCAATCTGGAAGGGTGGGTGCTTGTACCCTGAGTTTTCTGTCTAAGGCTAGAGTGTTCGTACAAATCCACATAATAGGACCAGTCACTCTTACCTGGGAACTCTTGGGGTGAGTGTCCACTTATAGGCTAAATCATGTCTTCATTATGCATTATGTAAACCTATTTACTTTGATTACTCACTATGAGTTGTTTGTTTGTTTTAAGTAACGAACAAATGACCACCTTCCTTTGTTTTGTCGATATTTCCAATACTCCTTTTGTCACACCCCCAAAATCCACACGCGGAGTACCACCGCTTGGAGGCGTGACTGACCAGGATCAAGCCACCAATCATATTGAACAACGTAAATAGTAAGTGTAAATCAACCAAACAATATGAAAGGTGTTCCAAAAACCAAAGTATAGTATCAATGTTTAGCGGAAGCATAGGTATGTAAACTCAATGTAAATCATAAGTTCAAGTGTTTAAATATTTAACATAGCATCCTCGATCCATGTCCCACAACGACCTGCTCCTTCCCTGTGCAAGCTCCATATGTACCTAAGGTCCTGCAAGGCATGCAGCAGAGAGTCAACAACTAGTTGAGCGAGTTCACAGTTAATAGTTCAGTATTTGTAATAGTATAGTAAGCCTTGTGTTCGTTCATTAAGTCATGTATCGTATTAGTTCGTATCGCGGCCCTCTAGGCATGCATGCGAAGATTAGGGAAAACTTCCCGAGTATTCTAGACTAGGTATATTTGTATCGCGGCCACCCGGCATGTATGCGAAGTTTAGTGTATAGTTCGCGGCCTTCCTAGGCATGTGTGCGAAGATTAGTCATATTATCGCGGCCAACCCTGGCATGTGTGCGAAGATCAGTCATATTATCGCGGCCAACCCTGGCATGTGTGCGAAGATCAGTCATATTATCGCGGCCAACCCTGGCATGTGTGCGAAGATCAGTCATATTATCGCGGCCAACCCTGGCATGTGTGCGAAGATCAGTCATATTATCGCGGCCAACCCTGGCATGTGTGCGAAGATCAGTCATATTATCGCGGCCAACCCTGGCATGTGTGCGAAGATCAGTCATATTATCGCGGCCAACCCTGGCATGTGTGCGAAGATCAGTCATATTATCGCGGCCAACCCCGGCGTGTGTGCGAAGATCAGTTCTATTAGTATCACTAGTCTAGTCGTATCTTATCAATAATCCTTCCTCACCCGAGGACCATATAACTAAGTTCCATAAGCTAGGTAAGTACAAGTAAATAATCCAAACCCATTCCCACCCTGGGAACCCCATGCCTTGGCTGTGTGAACTCACCTTGGTTTGCTCGGTATGCTAAGGTAAGTGCTCACAAGAAATTAATCAAAGCCTAGAGTATGTATGTAATCACAGTCAGTTCAAGTTCGCATGTCAATTATGTCACGAAGTGTGCTTAAGCAGTTATCACATTTCATATATGCAGTTAATCAAAACCGTACAATTCCTGCTTGACAGGATTAACAGATAGTTAACATTCTTCACCAAGTTAACACACTTAACAGGATTAACACTTAACAAAGTTAACATACTTAACTACGTTAATCAATTTAACAGAGTTTATCAACTAACAGTGTTAATCACTAACAAAGTTAACAAACATCCTATAACTAGTTTACTGTACAAAAGTCTTGGACGAAATCACTAGTTTCGAAAACCCTTTGGGCCGAAATCTCTTGGGCCGAAATCATTAAGGACCGAAATCCACTTCCGATTGTAATAACTAATTTTTATTATTTAGTCTAAAAGTAATAGTTTGGAGTTATGGGTTTGTATACACAATAGCCTACACCAACATTTAATTCACAGAACATTTGCCTTACCTAAGAAATCTGACAACATCATTTAATTAAAATGTGCACATGGTTGGATATCTCGAAACCATAAACACCCACATGGCCGCCAGTTGCTTGTTATCCCCTTTGACTTAAATCAAATCACCACTTACCCTATGATTGGACCGATTTCCTTTTGTTTTAAAAGAGGGTTTGCAGTCTTAAAATATTGAAACCATAGAATTAAATCAACTCAATAACTTCTTGCCGACAACTGATGTTTTCTAGCTCAGTTCTTGACATGCGATTGGACCAAAAACATTAGTGATATGACATGTAAATTGTATAAGTGAAACTATCATGCTATCCACTTTATTAAATCACTTATCTTCAATATTATTGGACCCTCAAGGCTACTGATATATATATATATCAACTTGGTTTGTTTGAAGTTTGTAAATTCAATGCACCACCATAACATAAATATCATCAATCATCGATAACAGTTACATGCGAGGAACCCTAATCATTACTACACTACAACCTACAATCATTCTATCAGATTATCATACAATCATATATCAATCACGAATTATAAATAGATTAGCCGAGAAAACATATAGTACCGATTAGGTTGAGGGAGAGAGATGACGTCTGAGGTAGATGATCGAATTCCTGATGCCGTCGAGATGTGCCAGGGAGGTGTCTAGGGTTTCTAAGTGCTTAAATGTGTGACGGTGAAAGAGATTTCCTTATATATCGTTACGTAACAGATTTGGGCCCAAATTGGACTTCGCGTAACAACTGGGCCAGCGAAACAAGCCCGTTTCGTCGATGGTGAAAATGACGAAATAAAACTCCTGTATCGTCGAGAGGTTATTGGCGAAACAAAACCTGTTTCGTCGACTTGTGTGAGGTGTACAAGTTTAAGTGTTATACTATCCAACCCAGGCATAGCAATCAACATATATTCAGATATATCCAACACATCAATATACATAATCCAACATGTACAGTAAAAATGCAAACAGACCAAACAGTCAACAGTCAACGTGCATTAAATGCGAAAACGGAAATCTCGGAAACTCGAGTTGTCACATTATCCCCAACTTGAAAGAAATTTCGTCCCGAAATTTAGCATGCGGTTACTGAGGAAGCTAGATGAGTTGTATCGTTTACTGGTTTTCCTGGGGTGTCACATCATCCCCCCGTTGATTTGAAATTTCATCCCGAAATTCTGTAGTAGCTTCAGCCTCAGTAGTGGTTGCACTGTTTCTGAATAACTGGGGATACTTGAGTTTCATTTGATCTTCTCGTTCCTAGGTGAACTCTGGGCCACGACGGGACTTCCAACGAAATCGAACAAGAGGTATTCTAGTGTGCTTGAGGACCTTAACATCCCGGTCCGTGATTTCAACAGGTTCCTCGACGAAGTGTAACTGTTCGTCGATAGTGAGTTCCTTCAAAGGAACTATGAGGGTCTCATCTGACAGACACTTCTTCAGATTCGACACGTGAAAGACGTTGTGAACTGCACTGAGTTCAGCTGGTAAGTTCAGTCTGTAGGCCACTTTGCCTATTTTCTCTATGACTTCGAACGGTCCGACGTATCGCGGATTGAGCTTGCCTCGTTTGCCAAAACGAACAACACCCTTCCAGGGTGAAACTTTGAGTAGCACTCGATCCCCAACCTGGAACTCGAGTAGTTTCCTGTCTTTATCTGCGTATGCTTTCTGACGGTCACGAGCTGCTGCCATGCGTTGTCGTATTTGGGCAATCTTTTCAGTAGTATCAACTACCATTTCTGGACCTATGATCTGACTGTCACCCACCTCTGCCCAACAAAGAGGTGATCGGCATTTACGCCCGTACAATGCCTCAAATGGAGCAGCTTTAATGCTGGTGTGGTAGCTGTTATTGTACGAGAATTCCACAAGTGGTAGATGTTTTTCCCAGCCATTGCCAAAGTCAAATACGCACGCCCGAAGCATGTCTTCTAGAGTTTGAATAGTGCGCTCAGACTGCCCATCTGTCTGAGGATGATAAGCTGTGCTCATATCTAAACGAGAGCCAAAAGATTTGTGTATTGCTTGCCACAGTTCTGAAGTAAAACGTGCATCACGATCAGAGATAATAGAGGTGGGCACCCCGTGCCTTGAGACCACTTCCTTCAAGTATACGTCTGCTAGAGTGGAGAACTTATCCATTTCCTTAATAGCCAAGCAGTGAGCAGACTTTGTGAGTCGATCCACGATCACCCAAATAGTATCATTTCCGCGCTGAGATCTAGGTAGGCCAGTAACAAAATCCATGGAAATTTGTTCCCATTTCCATTGTGGTATCTCAGGTTGTTGGAGTGGACCTGATGGTTTCTGATATTCCGCTTTGACTCTCGCACAAGTCAAACACTTGCTAACGTAAGTTGCTATGTGAGCTTTCATGCTAGGCCACCAATATGTGGTTTTCAAGTCGTGGTACATCTTATCCGAACCCGGATGTACTGAGTAGCGAGACTTATGAGCTTCATCCATTACAAGATCGCGTAAGTTACCATAGAGCGGGACCCAGATGCGTCCCGTTACATAGTAGGCGCCGTCTGCCTTTTGTTCCAACCGTTGTCTTGAGCCGCGTAGGGCTTCAGCCCTGACGTTTTCTGTTTTCAATGCTTCTACCTGAGCATCTCGTATCTGAGAAGGAAGACTAGACTGAATAGTGAGTTGCAACGCTCGTACACGCCTAGGTGTAGTATCCTTTCGACTGAGGGCGTCGGCCACCACATTGGCTTTGCCCGGATGGTACTTTATAGCACATTCGTAATCGTTCAGTAGCTCGACCCATCGACGTTGTCGCATGTTCAGTTCCTTCTGTTTGAAAATGTGCTCGAGACTCCTGTGATCTGTGTAGATGGTGCACTTGGTACCGTACAGGTAATGTCGCCATATCTTGAGCGCAAAAACAACAGCTCTCAGCTCTAAATCGTGTGTAGTGTAATTCCGTTCGTGAATCTTAAGTTGGCGCGAAGCATAAGCAATGACTTTATCCCGCTGCATCAACACACATCCAAGACCCTGGATAGATGCGTCGCAGTAGACTACAAAATCGTCCGTGCCTTCAGGCAATGAGAGGATAGGTGCGCTACAAAGTCTATCCTTTAAGTGCTGAAATGCTGTTTCCTGTGTATTACCCCAACGATAAACAACACCTTTCTGTGTCAGTAATGTGAGCGGCTGTGCAATCTTTGAGAAGTCTTTGATGAACCGTCTGTAATATCCCGCCAAACCCAAGAATTGGCGTATTTCTGTTGGTGTGCGAGGTGCAGGCCAGTTCTTGATCGAATCTACCTTGGATGGATCAACATGAATCCCATCCTTGTTTACCACGTGGCCTAGGAAGTGGACTTCACGAAGCCAGAAGTCGCATTTTGAAAACTTGGCGTAAAGTTGTTCTGTTCTAAGGAGTTCCAAAATAAGTCATAAGTGCTGCTCGTGTTCCTCCCGACTCTTCGAATAGATCAGGATGTCGTTAATGAAAACAATAACAAACTTGTCAAGATAAGGTTTTCACACCCTGTTCATAAGATCCATGAAAACCGCAGGCGCGTTCGTTAACCCGAATGGCATGACCAGAAATTCGTAGTGACCGTAGCGTGTTCTGAACGCTGTTTTGGAGACGTCCTATGTCAATCTCACACATTTCCTTGTGTTCCTTTTCTTTTAGATGCCTCCTCGACGTGATCAAACTCAAGACGCCGCAATGGCAGCATTGATCACTCAGCAAATCGCTGCTGTACTCCCGAACCTAGTTACCCAATTAAACCAAGCAAACAACAATAACAACGCACCTGTTCCGTGCAACTTTAAGACTTTCAATTCTGTGACAACTTGAGTTTCCGACTTTCTTTTTCGCATTTAGTGCACGTTGACTTTGACTGTGTAGTTGTTTAACTTGTAACTGTATACGTTATTTTATAATGAACGCATTGTGGTTGCATGATTTTGTGTTTGGCTTTATAACATGAAACACCTGTTGAAAACTTAAATTGTTTAAAATATGAAAGGACCCGACGAAACAGACTGTTTCGCCATATACATCCCGACGAAACTGATGTGTTTCGCCATCAAGCAACTCGACGAAACAGTGTGTTTCGCCATAGCACTTCACGACGAAACTGATGTGTTTCGTCGGCCCATTGATTCGCAAAGCCCATTAAGGGCCCAGAACGGTAATTCGTGGCTATTAAGTAAAACCGACTTCCTGTTTCACACTTTTAACAAAAATAGAAACCCTAGAACTCTCCCTTTTGAAAAGGCGATAACCATCTTCAACCATCATCTTTCTCTCTCGAATCCTCCCTTGTTCATCCCGAATATCTCGGTTAGTGCGTGCTCGTTTAAATCGGTTTCTTTGCCCCTTGATTTCTTTATACATGTTGTGTTTATGCTTGATTTCTGGATTATAGGAGGGTATGTTGATGATACTCGGTTCTGAATGTTGTTTATATGGCCTGATTTTAAATACACATTAGTATCTTGATAGGAATCGATGATATGATGTTGTATGTTAATCTATATGTTGTACACATAACCTAGGGTTCGTGCTAGACGTTAAGAACGGTGATGCTTATGTTATGATGATGTTACGATGATTCGGTGTTGAATGATTTCTGTATGATTGAGGAATTGCTGTTTTACGGCTGTTGGGTTTATGTGTTTTTCGCATCTGCTGTAACTGATGTCTGCGAAATTGAACTGTTCGACGAAACAGAACTCTCGGCGAAACAGAATGTGTTTCGCCAAGAGTAGTCGACGAATCAGAAGTTCTGTTTCGCCAGGGGACACCTCGACGAAATAGAATGTGTTTCGTCAATATCTTGTTTCGCCAACTTATGTGTTTCGTCGAGCTGTGCTGTAACTTGAATGGATTCCGTTAAGTGTTAACTGGAATATTTAACTGCTGTTAGACGTTAGACATGACTTGTATGATTGTGATTACGTGCTACCTGCTTAATACGTGAGCAACTTGAACACCAACTGATTATTCTATACGTGCGTACTTTAGGACGTAATTGATTCACTTTGAGCACATACTTAGCATACCGAGCAAAACAAGGTGAGTTCACACTCTTACCAAGGCATGGGATTCCCGGGGTAGGGAATGGGACTGGATGATTATCTGTACTTACGTTATTATTGGGAATTATGGATTACTGGCCTCGGTTGGGAAAGGTCACATATAGATACTGCTAGACTAGTGATACATGGGGAAGCCCCCACTACTCTTCGCAAACATGCCTGTAAGGGCCGCGATACTGAAACTACTCTTCGCAAACATGCCTGTAAGGGCCGCGATACTGAAACTGTTCTTCGCAAACATGCCTGTAAGGGCCGCGATACTTATACTAATCTTTGCACACATGCCTGGAGGGCCGCGATACAAATAAAACTAGTCTACAATACATGGGAAACCCCCACTAATCTTCGCAAACATGCCTGGAGGGCCGCGATGTAATTGATAACGATACATGGGTTACTAAACAAACAAACGATTTATGAAACGAACATTATTACTAAACAACCCACTGTGAACTCGCTCAACTAGTTGTTGACTCTCTGTTACATGCCTTGCAGGACCATAGGTGCTTATGGAGCTTGCACGGGAGGCACAGTCGTTGTGGACATGGATCGTGAATGTGTTGTCAAACATTATAACTTTTTGTACTTAAACTTATGATGGGTTTCACAGTAATGCTTCCGCTACACACTTGTTTATATTTGGTTCTGTAAACACCTATCGTATTGATGAATGACTTTTGATATAATTACTTATGTTCAATATGATTGGTGGCTTGATCCTGGTCATGTCACGCCTCCAAGCGGTGGTACTCCGCGAGTGGATTTTGGGGGTGTGACAGATTGGTATCAGAGCCATTGGTTATAGAGAACTCGGTTTTAATAAAGGGAAAACGATTTTGTTAAAACCAGACTATAACCAGAACAGTGCTCTCAACGATCCACAACGACGCTTCGCTCCGCGTGCAAGGCTCAACATCATAGGTACTACTATTCATGTTACTTTACCTACATGCTAGAACTACATAGAACTTTGCTCGCGGTATGCTTAGAGTACAGAACCTACTATATGTTGTTGCTTGAGAATACTTGTGTGCTCACTCTCTTCGCACTATTCGCGAACCTCTCACCCACATGTTCTCCTTGATGTCAAGATCATGTGTGGACGCGTTAACCTAACTCAAGCCCAGTTGGCGGCTTCGATCACTGAACAAGTCACTGCAGCACTTGCAGCTGCCCAGGCAGGAGGTGTAACCTGCCATCGCCACTTACTCTAGGATTTTTTAGATCCTACTCTCGTAACTCAACACTGTGCTCAATTTTGATTACTCTTACGCACACGACAAGTCAACACGCTCAGCCACCTGTATGCATATACACGACTTTTTATGGACTGTCGTCCTACTACTTTCAACGACACTGAAGGAGCTGTTGGACTCCTCCGTTAAGTTCGAGGAACTCGAATCGGACTTCGATTATGCGAATGACCCGAGGCTAGTAAGGTGAAATATGCCACTGATGGTCTCGAAGACACTGCGCAAACTTGGTGGAACGCGCAAGTTACGATGCTGGGGGCTGGCGGCTGCTAATGCCACCCCTTGGGACGAATTCAAGAAACTAATCAAACTAGAATACTGTAACTATGATAACATCCACAAACTGGAAGTGGAGTTCTTTAACCTGAAGATGACGGGGTCAGAAATAGAGACGTATACGAAGCGATCTAACGAGCTGGCAACTTTGTGCCCTACTATGGTGGAACCTCCCATCAAGCGCACCGAGAGCGGTACCTCAAAGGCTTAGTACCAGAAATTCAAAGTCATGTGATGACTGCTAATCTTGCTACTATTCAAGATGTTACTCATCTTGCTCATCGTCCCACAGACCAGGCAGTGGAACAGAACAAGCTGCCTAGACGTAATGGTGCTACTACTTCAACTACTTTTGCTATCCTCAGTGACAACGAATGAAAGTGGAATGGAACCTCTGGCAAGGGTTCGACTACGATTCTGTCCCAGGCACAACAGTGAAAGATCGATGACAACCAAAGTCCTAGTCAGCAACCTTTCAGCAGTCAATGGCAGGGTGGATACAGGGGAAACCACCCTAAGTGCAAACGATGTAACTTGCACCACAGCGGGCAGTGCAACCGAAATCATTGTCAATGATGCGACAAGCTTGGTCATGGAGCCAAGGATGGTAGAAACTCACGTTCTGCAAGCCAGAACCAACAACAACAGATACAAGATCTATAGAATCAGCGGCAACGGCAGGGTAACAAGGGATGTTATCAGTGTGGGGCTGAAGGTCACTTCAAGAGACACTGCCCACGGTTGAATCAGAACCAGAATCAGAAACACAACCAAGGAAATGGGGACTAGGGAAGACAACGGGGGTAATAACGACGGCAATGGTGCCAGGGGTCGAGTGTTCGTGATTGGTCAGGGTGATACTAGTAATGACCTCAACGTTGCGATAGTTACGACATCGTCATTGGTATGGATTGGTTATCCCAACAACAAGCAGAGATCCTATGCAAGGAAAAGATCATTCGTATTCCCCGTTCTGGTAAAGAACCTCTCGAAGTTCAAGGCGACAAGAGTGGTGTCGTGAGTGGCATCATACCCTTCTTGAAGGCCCAGAAGTGTTTACGAAAGGGCGGCCACACAGCTGTTTTAGCACTCGTTACTGATACATCGAAGAAAGAGAAAAAGATTGGGGATATTCCAGTGGTCGAATTTCAGATCGAGCTCGCTCCAGGAGCAGCACCCATAGCTCGAGCACCTTATCGCTTAGCTCCAACGGAACTGGAAGAACCGTCTAAGCAACTACAAGAACTCTTGGAAAAGGGTTTCATACGTCCTAACTCTTCGCCTTGGGGAGCTCCAGTGTTATTCGTAAAGAAGAAAGACGGTACGTTCAGGATGTATATAGACTACCGTGAACTCAACAAGGTGACGATCAAGAATCGTTATCCTCTTCCGCGCGTAGATGATTTATTCGACCAGCTGCAAGGGTCGAGCTACTACTCCAAGATAGACTTAAGGTCAGGATACCATCAGCTGAGAGTCCGGGATGAGGACGTCTCCAAAACAGAATTCAGAACTCGCTACGGCCATTACGAGTTTTTGGTCCTGCCATTCGGGCTAACGGACGCGCCTGCGGTTTTCATGGAATCTTATGAACAGGGTGTGCAAACCTTATCTTGACAAGTTCGTTATTGTTTTTTTTTTGACGACATCCTGATCTATTCGAAGAGTCAGGAGGAACACGAGCAGCACTTACGACTTATTTTGGAACTCCTTCGAACGGAACAACTGTACGCCAAATTTTCGAAATGCGACTTCTGGCTTCGTGAAGTCCACTTCTTAGGCCATGTGGTAAACAAGGATGGGATTCATGTCGATCCATCCAAGGTAGATACGATCAAGAACTGGCCTGCACCTCGCACACCGACAGAAATATGCCAATTCTTGGGTTTGGCAGGTTATTACAGACGATTCATCAAAGACTTCTCGAAGATTGCTCAGCCGCTTACACTACTGACACAGAAAGGTGTTGCTTACCGTTGGGGTAATACACAGGAAACAGCGTTTCAGCACTTAAAGGATAGACTTTGTAGCGCACCTATCCTCTCATTGCCTGAAGGCACGGACGATTTTATAGTTTACTGCGACGCATCCATCCAAGGTCTTGGATGTGTGTTGATGCAACGGGATAAAGTTATTGCTTATGCTTCGCGCCAACTTAAGATTCACGAACGGAATTACACTACTCATGATTTAGAGCTGGGAACCGTTGTTTTTGCGCTCAAGATATGGCGACATTACCTGTATGGCACTAAGGGCACCATCTACACCAATCACAGGAGTCTCGAACATATTTTCAAGCAGAAAGAGTTGAACATGCGACAACGTAGATGGGTCGAGCTGCTGAACGATTATGAGTGTGCCATAAAGTACCATCCGGGCAAAGCCAATGTGGTGGCCGACGCCCTCAATCGAAAGGATACTACACCTAGGCGTGTACGAGCGTTGCAACTCACCATTCAGTCTAGTCTTCCTTCACAATTACGAGATGCTCAGGTAGAAGCATTGAAACCAGAAAAACGTTAGGGCTGAAGCCCTACGCGACTCAAGGCAAAGATTAGAACAAAAGGCAGACGGAGCCTACTATGTAACAGGACGCATCTGGGTCCCACTCTATGGCAACTTACGCGAGCTTGTAATGGATGAAGCTCATAAGTCTTGCTACTCGGTACATCCAGGTTCGGATAAAATGTACCACGATATCAAAACTACATACTGGTGGCCTAGCATGAAGGCCCACATAGCCACATACGTTAGCAAATGCTTGACTTGTGCGAGAGTCAAGGCAGAATATCTGAAACCGTCAGGACCACTTCAACAACCTGAGATACCACAATGGAAATGGGAACAAATTTCCATGGATTTTGTTACAGGCTTACCTAGATCTCAGCACGGAAATGATACTATTTGGGTGATCGTGGATCGACTCACAAAGTCTGCTCACTTCCTGGCTATTAAGGAAACAGACAAGTTCTCTACCCTAGCAGACATCTACTTAAAAGAAATGGTTTCAAGGCACGGGGTGCCAACCTCTATCATCTCTGATCGTGATGCACGCTTTACTTCAGAACTGTGGCAAGCAATGCACAAATCTTTTGGCTCTCGACTAGACATGAGCACAGCTTATCATCCTCAGACGGATGGGCAGTCTGAGCGTACTATTCAAACTCTAGAAGACATGCTTCGGGCGTGCGTAATTGACTTTGGCAATGGTTGGGGAAAACATCTGCCACTCGCGAAATTTTCTTACAACAACAGCTACCACACCAGCATTAAAGCTGCACCACTCGAGGCACTGTACGGGCGTAAGTGCCAGTCACCTCTCTGTTGGGCAGAGGTGGGAGAAAGTCAAATCACAGGTCCAGAAATGGTAGTCGATACTACAGAAAAGATTGCATAAATACGACAACGCATGGCGGCAGCACGTGACCGTCAGAAAGTATACGCCGATAAAGACAGGAAAATACTCGAATTCCAAGTTGGGGATCGAGCACTACTCAAAGTTTCACCCTGGAAGGGTGTTGTTCGTTTTGGCAAACGAGGCAAACTCAATCCACGATATGTTGGACCATTTGAAGTCATAGAGAAAATAGGCAAAGTGGCCTACAGACTGAACTTACCAGCTGAACTCAGTGCAGTTCACAACGTCTTTCACGTGTCGAATCTGAAGAAGTTTCAGTCAGATGAGACCCACATAGTTCCTCTGAAGGAGCTCACTATCGACGAACAATTGCATTTCGTCGAGGAACCAGTTGAAATCACGGACCGGGATGTTAAGGTCCTCAAGAACACCAGAATACCACTTGTTCGAGTTCGTTGGAACTCCCGTCGTGGCCCAGAGTTTACCTGGGAACGCGAAGACCAAATGGAACTCAAATATCCCCAGTTGTTCGAAAACAATGCAACTACTACTGAGGCTGAAGCTACTACAGAAGTTCGGGATGAAATCCCAACTCAACGGGGGGATGATGTGACACCCCAGGAAAAACCAGTAAACGATAACTTACCTAGCTCCCTCAGTAACCGCATGCTAAATTTCGGGACGAAATTTCTTTCAAGTTGGGGATAATGTGACAACTTGAGTTTCCGACTTTCTTTTTCGCATTTAGTGCACGTTGACTTTGACTGTGTAGTTGTTTAACTTGTAACTGTATACGTTATTTTATAATGAACGCATTGTGGTTGCATGATTTTGTGTTTGGCTTTATAACATGAAACACCTGTTGAAAACTTAAATTGTTTAAAATATGAAAGGACCCGACGAAACAGACTGTTTCGCCATATACATCCCGACGAAACTGATGTGTTTCGCCATCAAGCAACTCGACGAAACAGTGTGTTTCGCCATAGCACTTCACGACGAAACTGATGTGTTTCGTCGGCCCATTGATTCGCAAAGCCCATTAAGGGCCCAGAACGGTAATTCGTGGCTATTAAGTAAAACCGACTTCCTGTTTCACACTTTTAACAAAAATAGAAACCCTAGAACTCTCCCTTTTGAAAAGGCGATAACCATCTTCAACCATCATCTTTCTCTCTCGAATCCTCCCTTGTTCATCCCGAATATCTCGGTTAGTGCGTGCTCGTTTAAATCAGTTTCTTTGCCCCTTGATTTCTTTATACATGTTGTGTTTATGCTTGATTTCTGGATTATAGGAGGGTATGTTGATGATACTCGGTTCTGAATGTTGTTTATATGGCCTGATTTTAAATACACATTAGTATCTTGATAGGAATCGATGATATGATGTTGTATGTTAATCTATATGTTGTACACATAACCTAGGGTTCGTGCTAGACGTTAAGAACGGTGATGCTTATGTTATGATGATGTTACGATGATTCGGTGTTGAATGATTTCTGTATGATTGAGGAATTGCTGTTTTACGGCTGTTGGGTTTATGTGTTTTTCGCATCTGCTGTAACTGATGTCTGCGAAATTGAACTGTTCGACGAAACAGAACTCTCGGCGAAACAGAATGTGTTTCGCCAAGAGTAGTCGACGAATCAGAAGTTCTGTTTCGCCAGGGGACACCTCGACGAAATAGAATGTGTTTCGTCAATATCTTGTTTCGCCAACTTATGTGTTTCGTCGAGCTGTGCTGTAACTTGAATGGATTCCGTTAAGTGTTAACTGGAATATTTAACTGCTGTTAGACGTTAGACATGACTTGTATGATTGTGATTACGTGCTACCTGCTTAATACGTGAGCAACTTGAACACCAACTGATTATTCTATACGTGCGTACTTTAGGACGTAATTGATTCACTTTGAGCACATACTTAGCATACCGAGCAAAACAAGGTGAGTTCACACTCTTACCAAGGCATGGGATTCCCGGGGTAGGGAATGGGACTGGATGATTATCTGTACTTACGTTATTATTGGGAATTATGGATTACTGGCCTCGGTTGGGAAAGGTCACATATAGATACTGCTAGACTAGTGATACATGGGGAAGCCCCCACTACTCTTCGCAAACATGCCTGTAAGGGCCGCGATACTGAAACTACTCTTCGCAAACATGCCTGTAAGGGCCGCGATACTGAAACTGTTCTTCGCAAACATGCCTGTAAGGGCCGCGATACTTATACTAATCTTCGCACACATGCCTGGAGGGCCGCGATACAAATAAAACTAGTCTACAATACATGGGAAACCCCCACTAATCTTCGCAAACATGCCTGGAGGGCCGCGATGTAATTGATAACGATACATGGGTTACTAAACAAACAAACGATTTATGAAACGAACATTATTACTAAACAACCCACTGTGAACTCGCTCAACTAGTTGTTGACTCTCTGTTACATGCCTTGCAGGACCATAGGTGCTTATGGAGCTTGCACGGGAGGCACAGTCGTTGTGGACATGGATCGTGAATGTGTTGTCAAACATTATAACTTTTTGTACTTAAACTTATGATGGGTTTCACAGTAATGCTTCCGCTACACACTTGTTTATATTTGGTTCTGTAAACACCTATCGTATTGATGAATGACTTTTGATATAATTACTTATGTTCAATATGATTGGTGGCTTGATCCTGGTCATGTCACGCCTCCAAGCGGTGGTACTCCGCGAGTGGATTTTGGGGGTGTGACAAATTCAGCTAAACCGCTTCAGTTTTTTGGGTCAGAAGGAGCAACTGGGCTCCTACAGTGGTTCGAGAGTCTCGAGAGTACGTTTTGTCACATTCAATGCCCGAATGAGTGAAAGGTTGAGTTTGCGTCAAGTGTGTTTCAGAAAAGGGCGCTTACTTGGTGGAATGGTGTGATGAGGGACAGAGGTGCCAACGTGGCAATGGCTCAAACATGGGAAGAGCTTCGCGCGCTTATGATGAAGGAGTTTTGTCCTCGTCATGAACTGCGGGCACTGGAAAACGAATTCCATGATCTCAAGCAAGATAGTGGAGAGCATCGTGCCTACACGGACCGATACGAAGAACTGAGCCTGCTGTGTCCCACCATGGTCACGCCTTTGGACAAGGCGATTGAGAAGTACATAGATGGTCTTCCTGATCCCGTTCAGGATATTGTCACCGACAGCAACCCTACCACGGTTAGACAAGCTATTGAGCTAGCTGCGACCTTGACTGAGTCTCAAGTCAAGAAGGGTAAACTCCACCGCAAGGGTGACAAGAAACCATCTGACAAGACAGAGAAGAAGAAGGGAAAGAAAGCTGAAACCTCGAAGAAATCTAGGAAGCGTAAGGCTTCCAAGAACTTTGCCGTTGTTGCACAGACCAATCAAGCTGCTCCTACCCAGCCATCACAACCACTTGCCAAGAAACAGTATGTAGGTACTGCACCTCTTTGTAACAAGTGCAATTGTCATCATCAACCACATCTTCAGTGTCGTCTTTGCAACAACTGTGGAAGGTATGGCCATTTGGCTAACACATGTCACTCTCTTCCTGCTCCAAATCAAGCGGCACAAAACCCTGCCCAACAGCCAGCAAATCCTGCACGACCTCCTTTTCAGCCTGGGTCTTGCTACAATTGTGGATATTTGACTCACTACAGGAACAAGTGCCCGAAGTTGGCTAATGCGAACCCGGCTCGTGGACGAGCATACAACATCAATGCCAATGAAGCGCATGCCGACAATGAGGTGGTGAACGGTATGTTCTATGTTAACAACCAACTTGCTTCTATTCTTTTTGATTCGGGTGCCGACAAGAGTTTTGTATCCCTAGCCTTTGAACCATTGCTTGCAAAGCCTAGAACAAAACTAGGAAAACCCTTTACATTAGAGTTAGCCAGTGGTGAATCCCTTGTACTTGATTCCATCATTCAAAATTGCCAGTTGAACCTCAACGATCATCTTTTTCCCATTGATCTCACGCTAATGCATCTTGGGAGTTTTGACGTTATAGTAGGGATGGATTGGTTGACCAAATACCGTGCAGAAGTGGTTTGTTTTGACAAGATTATTCGTGTACCTCTTTCTTCTGGTTAAGTCTTAGAAGTTCGTGGAGAAAAACCCACTAGTAGCCTTAAACTAATGTCTAGCACCCAAGCTCATAGATATCTACGAAAGAATTATGTGGCTTTCTTGGCACGTGTCGTAGAGGAGAAAGACAAGGGTAAAACTGTTCAAGACATCCCTGTCGTTCGGGATTATCCTGAGGTTTTTCCTGAAGACTTACCTGGTTTACCCCCAGCGCGTCAAATAGGTATTGACCTTGTACCCGGTGCTAACCCGATTGCTAAATCTCCATACCGTCTTGCACCGTCCGAGATGCAAGAGTTGTCGAAGCAGCTGCAGGAGTTATCTGACAAAGGATTTATTTGTCACACCCCGACCACGTGAGACAACGAAACGTGGCGGAAACGTCGGGGAGTGTTGTAACAGAATTAATGTTTCACAACCATGGAAATTAAAGTTTTGTTTTATTCATCAAACAAGCGAGTTACATTGTCTTTAAACAAGAAACAAAGAGTACATAACATAAATTAACTAGTTCTTGTCTCGTTTTAAGTCACTAAGGCACAGGTCCGCCTAAGTATGTCTTGATAAGTCCTATGCATCATCTCCTGAAAACACATGTGAAAATAGGTACGTCAGCATAAAAATGCCTGTGAGATACATAGGTTTTGAGAAAATAGGATTCATGACTTATGTTTGAGAAAATGTTTAGTCATGAACCTTGTAATTTGCTTTGTCTTGTAAATCATTTGAAAAACGACAAGATCAGATGATATGTATAAATAAGAGAATAATGTATGGTTAAATGAATAACCATGTAAGATGAGTTTGTATAAGATAAGTTGTTTGTAAATCAATGTCTTGTGAAAAGTATGTTATTTATATAAAATGTTATATGTCTCAAACTGAAATGATTCAAATAACGCTACGACATGTAATACCATACAAACACTTATATATAGGAAGTACCAGCGGCGTATCCACCATGCTTGTATCATATTACACACGCCTTGTTACTTAATCACTTACTCAAACCAAACTACCAAAGTAAAATGTTCATGTCTAATGTAAATCATGTAATGTGTATCCAAAATGTAAGCATGTGATGAATAACAAATGTACTAAGTATGATGAACAATGCAACAAATGGACATACATAGCATGTGAACTGTACTAAGTATGCAACAATAGACATACATAGCATGTGACGTGAAACAACTGTACTAAGTATGCAACAAAAGACATACATAGCATGTGACGTGAAACAACTGTACTAAGTATGCAACAATAGACATACATAGCATGTGACGTGAAACAACTATACTAAGTATGCAACAATGGGCATACATAGCATGAAATGTAATAAACCCTAGTTCTCTCTCTAGCTATGGCGATTCTGGTGATTTTTCGTTCCTTTGATTTCAATTCTTGAGTTTCGTATAACAGTCTGATTATCGGAGCATTGATTCATCAATTCTCTGATTCGAACTCATTAGCGAAAGGATTGGGTTGAATCAGGATTCTTTTTTCTTTCTCCGTCTAGCTAAACTAGGGTTTTTGTTTCTTTTTCTTTCGTTCGGCTTGAGTTACTGGTTCCACGTTGTTTTCTGTGTGCATGGTTGATTCTTCTGTTGTTTAATGGAGAGAGGTGATGATTATTTAATGGATGATCGTTTAAATTCTGATGATGTTGCTAAGAATGAGCGGGGCAAGCCGCCATTACCTTTTAGGGGTTTAGCGTCCAGAGTTGTCAATATTGACGGAAACCCTATGCTGCCGAGAAGGGGTACAATCCAGAATGTCCAGTCTGATCCAAAATTGATTAATGTTATCGATGAACTCAGCAAGATTACTGTCCCTGTGGTATCATCGGGTAATCAAACCGCAGGGGATTATGTCGAAGTTTTTGGTGATCAGGGTTTACATGTGGAGCAAAATAACAGCTTGAAAACGAAGTCTTATGCTGATACGGTTGTAGCAGGTAATGTGCAGAAAGTGAATTTCCGGTCTTTGTCTAGCTCGATTGTTCAGGAAGGCTGTGATGTTGTTCTGCCGAAGGAATCTGTTAGATCTGTGCAGGATAAATTGGCTAACACCATGTACGGTTATTTTCTGGGAGAACGAGTTGCTTTTCCGGTTGTGGAGTACTATGTGAAAACTAACTGGAAAAAGTATGGGTTGCAAAGGACGATGATGAACGCCAACGGTTTCTTTTTCTTCAAGTTTCGTGATGAAGTAGGAATGTCAAACGTTATGAAAGATGGTCCGTGGATTATTAGATCTCAACCATTATTCCTGAATAAATGGACCCCTACGACCAAGTTAGAAAAGAAAGAGGTTAAGCAAGTACAAGTGTGGGTGAAAATTCATGAGGTTCCCTTAGCGGCCTATACGGAAGATGGACTCAGTTTGATAGCAACAACTATTGGTGAGCCAAAAATGCTGGATACGTACACAACAACCATGTGCACGGATTCATGGGGTCGTAGTAGTTATGCTCGAGCTTTGGTGGAAATTTCAGCGGATAATGAATTCCGTGAGGAGATTACAATGGCAATACCAGAACTTGAAGGGGAGGGTTTCATAAAGGAGACGATGTATGTAGAATATGAATGGAGCCCACTACGTTGTGCTACTTGTTGTGTGTTTGGTCACTCGAATGACACATGTCCGAAGAAGCCAGCGAGAAGTAATGCTCGGATTGAGGATCATAGCCGTAATGTCCAAAGGAACAAACAAGTGAAGAAGATGCCGATAGTTGATCAGGATGGATACACTGAGGTGCATGGTAAGAAAATCGCTAGAAAGATGGGTATTCCGGTGAATAAACAGAGCAATAAATTTGAATATAGGCCAGTCATGAAGCCGAAACCGAAGGAAAATTCTGGACCAACTTCAAAGCAATCGAATAACCCGTTTGACATTCTCAAAGATCTTGATACGGAAGCGGGTACTAGCACAAATGCAAGGCGATCGAAAAGCAATGAAGAGGATGATGATGACGTTGAGGAGGTATACAATGAAATGGACGAATTTATGGTGCAGGGATCGGTGAACTTAAATAAAAAACAAGGGGCAAGCACTCCTTCTACGACAGTTAATCATGGTTAGTATTGCAGTTTGGAATATAAGGGGGTTGAATCGCCCGCTTAAACAAATGGAGGTTCGTCAGGCTGTCAGGGATTATAGTTTGAACTTGTGTGCTATTCTAGAGTCCCATGTTGATGTGGTCAATCTGGGTAAAGTTTGTAAATCGGTTTTTAGATCGTGGGATTGGACTTCTAATGGAGGTTGCTGTAGCAAAGGTACTAGAATTATTATTGGTTGGAATCCAGCGATTTTTGATGTTATGGTTGTCGCTCAGTCGTCTCAGGTTATGCACCTTCAACTTGTTTTTAAACTGGATAAAAGAATGACTTTTTGTTTGATTGTGTATGCGGATAACTATTATGTCTCACGTAGAGAGTTATGGCATCTTCTTTCTATGCATAAAGTGTTTGTGGCGGATAGGCCTTGGTTTATTATGGGGGATTTCAACTCAGCCCTTAATACAGAAGATAGTTCGATGGGTACTTCTAATATTTCTATTGGTATGAGGGAATTCCAAGCTTGTGTTGATGATATTGAAGTGTTCGATATTAATCGAACAGGTATCCATTTTACATGGAACCAAAAACCGAAAAAAGGTGTTGGATTACTTAAGAAGATTGATCGGGTGATGGGAAATACTCATTTTGTTGCTGAATATCCGAACTCGGTTGCTATTTTCAAGCTTTACAGGCTTTCGGACCATTGTCCTTGCATATTATCTATTCCGGAAGCTATGAAACTGAAACCGAGGTCTTTTAAATTCGCTAACTTTCTGGTGTTTAAACCAGAATTTTTAGAGATTGTGAAGAAGCATTGGTTGTCAAACGTGGAGGGGGTGCACCAATTTCGAGTAGTCAAGAAGATGAGAATGCTTAAAAGCCCGTTTCGTTCTTTGCTTTTCAAACAAGGAAATCTCCACAAAAAGGTTGATAGTCTTTGGATGAAATTAGATGTTATTCAGCAGAATATTGATAAGGAGCCTTTAAATATTGATCTCAGAAATGAAGAATCGGTTACTACTCGTGAGCTTCAAGACGCGATGCTGGATGAGGAGAGGTTTCTGAAACAAAAAGCTAAGGTTGACTGGTTGAGAGCAGGTGACATGAATACTGCTTTTTTTCATTCATCTTTGAAAATCAGAAATCACTATAGTAGGATTGAAGTTATTATTGATGCGGAAGGGAATTCTGTTGAAGGTGATAATGTTTATAAAGCGTTTGTCCAGCATTATGAGAAGTTCTTTGGAAGTCAAGGTGATATTTCGCTTCAACCATCCCCGGATTTATTTCCGAAAGTCTTATCTCGTGATGTTGCTTCCCATATGGTGCGAGATATAACAGATGACGAGGTCAAGAAGGCGATGTTCTCTATTGGAAATGATATAGCGCCTGGCCCGGATGGATATACAGCGGCGTTTTTCAAAAGTGCGTGGCCTATTATTGGTAATGATATTGTTCTTGCAATAAAGGATTTTTTCGTGACTGGTAATTTGCTTCGGGAATTAAATCATACCCTTATAGTTCTGATACCTAAAGTGTCAACTCCTATGGGTGTTACTGATTTTCGCCCGATCGCTTGTTGTAATGTTTTTTACAAGTGTATTAGCAAGATTATTGCAGACAGGATAAAGGGAGCTTTGAATGATATTGTTAGCATCAATCAATCGGCCTTTGTTCCAGGAAGGAAAATCTCAGATAATATCCTCTTAACGCAAGAATTAATGCATAACTATCATCGGAATATTGGCCCTCCCCGATGTGCGTTTAAAGTGGATATTCAAAAAGCTTATGATACAGTTGATTGGAACTTCCTAAAAAATGTGCTGCTTGGGTTTGGTTTTAACAGGAAAATGGTGAATTGGATTATGATATGTGTGTCTTCTACTACATTTTCGGTCTGTCTCAATGGTACGGTGCACGGTTTTTTCAAAGTTAATCGAGGGTTAAGACAAGGGGATCCAATTTCTCCATACTTATTTACTCTTGTAATGGAAATTTTGACGGGTATTCTTCAGCATGCGGTTCGGATAGACTCTTCGTTTAAGTTTCATAACCGATGCGAGAGACAGCAGATTATAAATCTCTGTTTCGCGGATGATCTTTTTCTTTTTGCGAGAGGGGAGGTGAATTCGGCCAGATGTATAATGTCTTCTCTTTCAAAGTTCACAAAGATGTCGGGGTTAGTGCCTAGCAATCATAAAAGTACGGTCTTCTTTTGTAATGTAAATGAGAATGTCAAACAGGCGATTCTGGATATTATGCCTTTTGTGGAAGGCAAGCTTCCTGTGAAGTATTTGGGGGTTCCTCTTATTACTTCTAAACTCAGGTACAATGATTGCTGTGTTCTTGTGGAGAAACTTGAAAAAAGAATAATGCATTGGAAGAATAAATTGTTATCTTTCGCGGGTAGACTTCAACTTATTACTTCAGTTCTATCCTCTATGCATATTTATTGGTCTTCGGTTTTTATTTTGCCAACTCGGATTATTAATGAGCTGGAAGCCAGAATGCGGAACTTCTTATGGAATCAAGATGTTTCTTTTAGTAGAGGAAAAGCGAAAGTTTCTTGGAAGTCAGTTTGTACTCCTAAGTTTGAAGGGGGATTGGGTATTAGACGGATTGGGGATATGAATAAAGCCCTAATGTCGTCTCACATTTGGAGCATTGTTTCGAAAAGGGATTCTCTTTGGGTTGAGTGGATTCATTCTTATCGGTTAAAAGGCAAAAGCTTCTGGGTGTCTAAATTGCCTTCTAACTCTTGTTGGTCATGGCGAAAGATTATTCAGATGCGGCCGATTATTCGTAAACACATCTGGTCCGAAGTAGGGAATGGTGTTAGTACTTCAGCTTGGTTTGATTATTGGAGCGAGTTGGGGCCGCTTGGTGATTTTCTAACGCCAAGAACTATCTCAGATGCTGACTTTCGGTTCGATGACAAGGTGGCGGATATTTTTTCTAATGGTTCTTGGAAGTGGCCGGATGCATGGAGGGATCTGTTTCCTGTTCTCATTCAGCTTGATCAATTCCATTTGGATTTGTCTAAACATGACCGTTTGCTATGGAAAGATGGTGCTCATACTGAGGAATTCTCTTCCTCAGCGGTTTGGAATTCGGTGCGGCATAGAGAACCGGATATAGACTGGTGCAGCTTTATTTGGTTTGCTCAATGTATCCCTAGGCATGCGTTTATGATGTGGCTGATAATGAAGGGTAAGCTTCTTACTCAAGACAAAATTTTAAAATGGGATTTTGATCGGCGTAAAAACATGAACATGATGTGCTGCTTACTATGCTATGAAAATTATGATTCACATCCGCATTTGTTCTTTGAGTGTAAGTTTGCTTCCCAAGTTTGGTTTTTAATTCGTAATAAAGTGGGGATGAGTGATGTGTGTCCGAGGTGGGTGGATATTGTTGAATGGTTTCGGTCTCGAGCTCAATCAAAGAAAGTTGAAGTTTATGTGGCAAAGCTTTTAGTTGGGGCTGCTGCGTATACTATTTGGCAAGAGAGGAATAGGCGGATGTTTAAAAACCAACTACGACCTCCTGAAATGGTTAGTGATGTCATCCTAAATACGGTCAGGTATAAGTTGATGGGTGCGAAATTGAAGAACACGGATAGGGTACGCAAGTTGCGTGGGGAATGGAAGATTACTAACGAAAGCAACGATGATGGAGGCTGATTATGTAGTCTTCGTTTTGAGTGTCTAGTCTTTTGTCTAGGGGGTTTTTTTGGATGTTTGGTTGATTGTGTTTCTTTTTGTTTTTACTTTCATGGGGCATGTCTCATGATTGAACTAGTGTAGACTTTCTACACTACTTGTGCTTTGTTGTTTGTGAATATATAGAATCACCGGGGTAACCCTTTACCCAAAAATTAGCATGAAATGTAATGTAAAACATGTACTATAAATGTACTAATGAACATAGAAAGTATATGATGTGAAAGCATGAAAGTAACAAGTAGGCACATGTGTTCCACCCCAAAACGTTTGGAAAACAGTAAAAGAGGGGTCTATGTACTCACTTGAGATTGCTCAGAAGTCCTAAGATAACCACCAAGCAATGCTAGAGATCACGGATATCAAACGGCACCTAATATAGGTAACTATGTTAATAAACCGGACCTAAATCGGAGGATCGGATAGAATGAGGGTTCGTAAACCAAACGAGTGTGGAGACTCGTGTAATATGGTTTATCAAAGCCTACATACTAAATGAAACCTATCCTAAGTGCTTATGACCCATTACGACCCATTAAGGTAGTTTATGCTACTTTAACGCGTCGTGCGCGCAAAAGCGCACTCGAGACGTCTAACTAGCCCTATGACAAGTGTTATATGCCTAAACATGTTACATAATCAGTTATGTGACAAAATTTTAGGTTACATATGCTTAATTACCAATTATACATGAAAAGGGTATTCTGGTAATTTACCTAAGCATATAAACTACCTATCATACAACTACTCAAACGATGTGACCATAGGGTATAACCTCGGAAGGTTATTCCCTATATGCTATGGTCCTAAAGTATTTGGTCGGATCCTAATGATCGACCAAAATGGGTCGGGTTCGAAGGTATAAGCGATTTATTAGATCGCTTACCCTTACGACCCTAGACAAGCACAAAACTAAAAGTGACGAGCTAAGCATGTTAAAACATGCTTAACTAAGTTTGAAGACAAGTTTGGTATCAAAACAAACGGTTTTGATACCTAAGAGTAGTTTGGTTACAAAATACGCACGAATGCGCATTTTGACCGAAACTACGGCTCATCACTGAGCCTAGACAACGTGGTAATCAGTAGGCATAGTCACAAGGGACTATAACCATCGTGATTACGCTCACGTTGCGAAGTTCAAACGAACTTCGCATTGACCATAAACTGGTCAATGCAGAAAGTCAAACAAAGTTTGACTTTCGGACTCGGAAAGCAATAAAAGAATGAAGGAACACTTACAAAGGGTCCCCGAATGCTAATCTCGATCCAAGTAGCTCAGGTATGAAACAATGGTTTCAACTTAGAGCTTCTCAAATCAAGATTCTTGTGGGTTTTACAAATGAAGGCAAGGGGGTATTTATAGGATTCGTAGAGCCGTTAAGATCGTTTCTTGGAAACCGTGCTTTGATCTTGGCCATACATGTGCACACATGGTTTTGTAATACCATGTGCACTCAATACCAGCCCATAGATTCCCCAAAACCATGTGCAACAAGTGGAACGGACCAGATTCGATGTTTCTGCCAAGTTTCTGCCCAGATGAGGTGCTCGCGTAGCGCCACTGGTAAGGCATGAAGTGCTCGCACTACGCTAGCATGTGCCATATTCAGAAAAGTTTCAAAAATGGCAGAAATGGTCCCTGCAGCCCGTTTAAGCTATTTTCGATGCGTTTGAACCCCGTTAACCTCATTTCAAGGCTCTAAAATGAAGTTAAAGTATAGGGAACTCAAAACATGCTCAAAAATATCTCGGATGTCGGTTCGTTTGGCCGTACGGTTGCGTTGTTTGGTTAATTACGACGGGAGTCGTAACGAACGCAAAAACGGTTCAAATTGCGCGACGAATGGATTTTTGACAAGCCAAACACTAAAGCATAATATTATAATGCTTACATAAATTTTTGGAGGTCCGGATGTATTCAGAACGTAAGATATGCGCGAAAGTGCAAACTTGTGCACTTTTTGACGCTTTTAGTCCCTGAATGACCCAAAAGTTTATTTTAGCACACCGAACCCCTCAAAGCCTATTTATAAGCTATATAAAGGATATTTAAGGTGTGTTTAACTTATGGTCATGTTCCGGAATGTTCGTTACCGTTCAAATTGG
Source organism: Helianthus tuberosus (assembly GCA_030545235.1). NCBI lineage: Eukaryota > Viridiplantae > Streptophyta > Magnoliopsida > Asterales > Asteraceae > Helianthus > Helianthus tuberosus. The sequence continues at coordinate 118,334,567 of CM060406.1, read as the reverse complement.
CTTACTTTCGCAGTTTGTCAAGTTTAGTCCCTATAAGCGAATTAACTTGTTTTTGCCATACCAAAGCCTTTAAAACTTATTTCTAAGTTATGTAAAGGTTATTTAAGGTATGTTAAGCCTATTCCACTATTCTGGAGTGTTCGTTGGATTAAACTGGTTATATTTACGCATCAGAGCGCGTATAACCCTCCAGAAAGCGATTTAAAGCTTAAAATCGAACAAGAGTTGATATGTGCAAACGATACACATATTTTTACAAATCCCAAGTATGAAATACAATATTTCATTGGTTTGGCATTTGTTTGATGGTTGAAGTGACACAGGTGTCACAGTCTCCCCTACTTTAGGAAATTTCGTCCCGAAATTTAATTCTAGAGGAAACTTATGGGGACGACGGTGATGTTTTCGCTTTGAATGAACCCCTTGAACCCTAAGTAGAACTCTGGGCCATGATAGGGTTCTTAGCGAAATTGTCAATCCCTCAAAGTGAAGTCCTTGTAGCAGGAAAACATGGAGTTTCAAACTATGGATAGGAGAACGTTTCCCATGAAGACTTATCATAGGAAACTTAAATTCACAATTGGGAAGTGTAAGATAAAATGACATCGGTCAAAGTCCAAGACTTCTCCCGTATCATTACTCTTGCCACTATTGGTCTTTACACATGACAAAACTTCCTGTGGTTTCTGTGCACTGAATTCCATAATTATGTAGGCCTCCATAATTACGTACTTCCTTTCATAGTCCGCACAGTTCATTTCATAATGCGTATGGGAAAAAAAAATCAAACGAATAATCCTGTGGTGATTTAACTTGACTGCAATAGAGTCTCTTTAACTAGGTCACCAAAGGATTAGATCAACGAACAATCTCTTCAGCTAAACTACCCAAGAGAAATATTTAACTACATCGACGTAGGATGTCTTTAACTAGATTGTCGAACCAATCTCTTCAACTAAACTACCCAAGAGGAATATTTAACTACATCGACGTAGGATGTCTTTAACTAGATTGTCGAACCAATCTCTTCAACTATATCAACACATGTTGTCCTTAAACTTTGGAATAGTACTTTATAATCCAAGGGACTTAACTACAACGTAGAAGTCCATTAAGGATTTAAGATAGTACCTTTTTGAATATCCTACTATGAATCCCTCATATGAAGGTATGAAAGATTCTACGAGGATTTGGATAGCGAATATCCAGTGTATACAAAAACACAAAATGCATAAAAGGAAAGACAAGATGCATAAACACATAGTCACATAACCACAAAATTGTTTATCTAGATCTTTAATTTGTAAGTTTTGTTTTGTTAATTACGTACATGCATTTAAAGCACACTAGGAATCCATTTCATGGATTTCATTTGGTACTTTAAACATTAGCAAGAATCTAACTATGAAGATAGAAAGATCTTCCAAAAATTCGATTTCGTTTTCAAGAAAACGCAATATTCGAATTAAGGTACAATAATTTGAATATACGGAAATACCCTTAGGTACCCTATTAAGAATTTATAGTGGTACTTTGGGTATTCGTACAGAGTTGTAACTTGCGCCTTGTACTTTGTTTCCTTGGAAGAAACGGGTACTTTGGATTTCCGTGGAAAATGCAAGAGATAATAAAATGGAAGAAATTACGGGGTAGTCTGTTCTTCAAGGAATACGGTTCCTTGATTGTCGGTATTGTAGAGGATACGTTGTTTATACATGCCATCACATTTGTACATTGCAATGTAAAATAAAAAGATTTATTTATAAACAACAACAACTATATGTTTGCGAGAATTCAAATCAGCGGTTTATGATGAGGAGTGTTTTTTGAAACAAAAATCTAAAGTGCAATGGTTATGTGCGGGTGATTCTAATACTTCCTATTTTCATAATTGCGTGAAAAGTAGGAATGCTAGAAATAAAATCAGTTGCATTAAGGATGTGAATGGAAACCAGTATGAGGGAGGTGATGTTGCGGCTGCGTTGTTAAATCATTATTCAGCTTTCATGGGTACTGAAGATCAAGTGACTAGCTTGGATGATGCAGAGTTGTTTGTTAATGTCTTGCATCAGAATGTGGCGGAGAATATGGTGAGACAGGTGACCGATAATGAAGTTAAGCAGACCATGCTCAGTATAGGTGAGAATAAGGCTCCAGGACCGGACGGATACACTTCAGCTTTTTTTAAAAATGCCTGGCATATTGTGGGTGGTGAAGTGACAAAGGCGGTGTGTGATTTCTTTAATAATGGCCAAATACTAAAGCAAATTAATCATACGATTCTAGCATTGGTGCCAAAGATTGATACTCCAAATACGGTTCTTGATTACAGGCCAATATCGTGTTGCAATGTGATATACAAGTGTATTAGCAAAATAATCACTGAACGGTTGAAGGGGTGTTTGGGGACGCTAGTGAACATCAACCAGTCGGCGTTTGTTCCTGGTAGAAAGATATCTGATAATATCCTTATTACACAGGAGCTGATGCATAATTATCATGTGGATCGTGGTCCTCCGAGGTGTGCTTTGAAAATTGATATCCAGAAAGCTTATGATACTGTAAGCTGGTCGTTTTTAGAAGCTATTTTATACCGGTTCGGTTTTCACCGGAAAATGGTTTCGTGGATAATGGCGTGTGTCACAACGGTTTCCTATTCGATTAGCGTAAATGGCGAGTTGCATGGTTATTTTTCAGGGAAACGAGGGCTTCGTCAAGGTGATCCAATGTCACCGTACCTTTTCACGTTGATTATGGAGGTGCTATCTCTCATGTTTCAAAAGATGGCTTTAAACCCTGCTTTCAAGTTCCATAGCCACTGTTCTAAACAAAAGATTATCAACGTATCTTTTGCTGATGATTTATTTGTTTTTGTTAATGGGGATACTGGATCGGTTCAGCTTATTCGGCAAGTGTTGGAGAAATTCTCGAGTGTTTCGGGTCTGGTCCCTAGCTTGCCTAAGAGTACGATATTTTTCTGCAATGTTTCTAGTCGTGTTAAAGAGGAGATTCTGGGCTTGTTGCCGTTTCGTGAGGGTGAGCTCCCGGTTCGTTACCTTGGGGTTCCCTTAATTTCTACTTAGTTATCTTTTAGGGATTGTCGGGTTCTCGTGGAACGCATGGAGAGGAAGATTGATAATTGGATGTCTAAATTGTTATCCTTTGCGGGTCGATTGCAGCTCCTTAACTCTGTTCTTGCAGCTATGTATACGTTTTGGGCCTCGGTCTTTATTTTACCTCAGCGTATAGTGAAGGATCTAGAAAAGAGAATGAGAAGGTTTCTATGGAATGGGGGGCTCCTGGGAGTATTCGGTCAAAAGTCGCATGGAAGGATGTTTGTCTGCCTAAGGAGGAGGGAGGGCTTGGAATCCGAAATATTTCAGATGTGAACAAAGCTCTTATGATGTCGCATATTTGGAGCATTATTAGTAACCGGGAATCATTGTGGGTAAAATGGATCCATTCCTACAAGATAAAAGGTAGAAATTTCTGGGAGATTCCAAGCCGTGGTAATTTGACTTGGAGTTGGCGGAAGATTTTATCTATTCGTCCGGTGGTTAGACCGTATGTTTGGAAGTTGATTGGGAGTGGTTCTCAGACAAATGCGTGGAGTGATAATTGGTGTTCGTGCAGTCCCATCCGAAACTTCATTACGCCAAGGAGAATTGCTCAAGCGGGTTTTAATTTGCAAACTACTGTTGCGGAGCTGGTAGATGCTGATGGAAACTGGCGGTGGCCTCAGGCATGGTATGATTTATTTCCAGTACTCATAAATGTTATGGATCATACCCTCGTTCCTGAGTCGGTAGACAGACTGGCATGGAAATCTGTGGAAGGAAAGATTGTTCATTTTAGCTCGTGGGAAGCTTGGAATAATTTACGGGTAAGGGATAGTAAGGTGGCTTGGGTGAATATGGTGTGGTATGGCCAATGCATTCCAAGACATTCTTTTCATCTTTGGTTAGTTCTGAAGAATAAGCTGAAGACGCAAGATAGGTTGGCAGTTTGGGAAGCCGGGAGTGAAACAAATTTACATCTTATGTGTTGTCCCTTTTGCAACTATGGGCGAGACTCAAAAGATCATTTGTTCTTTCAATGTTCATTTGCGGCCAAGATTTGGAGCATTGTCAAGGAAAAAGTTGATATGGTAAATGTTAATGACTCATGGGTTTCAATCATGGCGTGGATAGAGTTGAATGCGAGTTCAAAGAAACTGGAACACATTGTTTGTAAGCTTGTGGTAGCTGCCTCTACATACTTTATATGGCAAAAACGGAATAACCGGCTGTTTTCCAACATACACAGGAAGGAAGAGACGGTGGCTCAGCTTATCTTGGATGTGGTGCGGCTTCGTATAATGGGTTTCAAGATCGGACGAGACATCAATTATAGGAAGCTTTTGGAAAAATGGGGAGTAAAAGAAGACGAACCGGGCTGATTGCGAGTTTAGTTTGCTAGTGTTTTGTAATTGGTTGGTTTTGTTTTTCGGGTTGTTTTGTTAGTTATGGCCGTGTGTGAGTTGGTTAGCTGATGTTTTGCCTAGGCTTGGCCTGTCAAGCCTAGTAGTGTGTGTCAAACTCTTGTCGCACCCTGTTCTTTGATTCGTTATAAAAATTTCACCGGGGTAACCCTTTACCCAAAAAACAACAACAACTGTTTCATGGACCTTGACTACAAAAGAAAATAATACATAAGGCTTGATTATTTCTAAACACATTGTCTTCTCGTCGGTCCGATGCTCATCCCTGCGCTGGATTCACATTAGCAAGCTTTGGGCAATTTCTTCGGAAATGGCCCATCTCGCCACAGTTGAAGCAAGGACCTAGTGGAAGATGAGCTTGAGCAAGATTTACTTGAGGTTGGTTTGGACCACCTTGGTTTGGGGTAAATCGACAAGCATTTGCCAGGTGACCGAGTCGCCCACATGATGCACATAAACAACACTGTAGGTGAGCTAAAACTCGTAAACTAAAATTAACCCACATCTGATATCTAATTCCCCGGCAAAAACTTTATGTGCTAAAAGTGGTTAAATAAAAACTACTAAAATTAACCTAAATTAGACTCTCTAAACCTAATCAAAGCTAATAAACGCAATCGCCAAGAGATTGCCAAAAACTTGATGTGTGCTAAACGGACTATAAAATATTAACTAAATTAGACTCTCTAAGCTAGACACGCAAAGCTTTAATTCTAGACTCGACCTAAACCACACAATCGGCAAGTGTACCGATCACTGTAGTATAACCTAGGAAGTCCGGATATCGAACCACGAGACTCTATGATTACGCTAATTAGACTCTATCTAGACCTAGACTGACACAACTTAACTATTTAATTGGTTGGGGGGGGGGGTACGGAAAACTAAGGAAATCTATATTAAACTACTAAATTAAACTAAAACTAGACTAATACGAAAGAAGACTGTGGATTTTACTTATATGAGAACGGGACCACCTAGACAAGAATCCTGGATCGTTTTTAAGAGATTACCGATTAAGTTAAATGCATGAGTTATGGAACCGGGATCTTAAAATACTAAACCTATTAAGAACCAACGAGGCCCCTCGACCCTTCTCAAGGAGAAACCTGTGGCACTACCTAGGCCGTTAATCCTACCGGTTATTAGACTTCTTCCCAGTTGTCTAATTATTGTGTAAGTACCCTAATGTTGACCTATTCTTTCCCAATCCTAGATCTAGGGTAGTTTGAAGTAATTAGTTTGACTTGATAGACTAATAAGACCGACAGGTAAACCAAGACATAACCTTTCCCAAGGCCTATCTAAAGCAATTCACCGGGTAAGACCTACCAATAGCCCCTCACTTCCCAGGTATTAGGACTAGTAGAACACTAAGACTTAGCAAATTATTACCACTTACTTCTAGAGGTTATCGCGCGATTATCCCTAAAGAGTGAAGGTTTTCTAACGTGATATAGACACTCACCGAAACCCTAAACCCTAATATGACTCTACGTTGTGATATAGCCCGTCACTAAGAATCATATGAAGCAAATGACAACAATAAACCAATTCAAAGCATGCATACACATCAAACCATTACATCAAACCTCTTACTAAACACAATCAATCCATAAACATCATGCAAATAACGAAAAAGGTAAAATCTTTATATTAATCCATTCATCATAGTCTAGGTGGTTTATGAAATTAGCCAAGCATGTTGGTTTCAAAAATAATAAAACAAGGTTTAAATTCAGAATTCATTGGATAAAACAAAGAATAAAAGAAAACTAGAAGAATCGGATAATTAAACCCGGTAATTCCTTGTTCTCCCAGCCTCCCGCTCTATCCCGATGATTCCGTAGCCTTGAATCTTTGCTAAAGAAGCTTCACAATTCCCAACTGATGTCTTCGTCCGTAGGGTTCCTTCTGTTCGATGTTGCACGATGTCTGATGTGCGGCTGCCCTCCTCCTTTTTTTCGCCCCAAGTTTGATGTATATCATATAGTAAAAATATGGCCCAATCCCCATTCTGGGCTCGATGCTTTAGATCACTAAATACCAATTTGTTGATGATGGGCTTCTATTGTCTCCAAACAACCCAATAGCAAAATAATAAAGGAATCGGTCAAAGTACTAACCCATCGGTCAACATATGCATTTCCTTTACCCGAGTCAACAACTTTCTTTTCTTAAGTTTTTAGTGCCATGTGCATTTAATTCAAGCTTCGTGATTTCTTGCAAGTTTAGTCCCTCATCATTTATTCACGTCCACTTATCTGTTGCCCAACTTTTAACAAATATATATGTAGGCTTTTTGTTTTAATAATATAGAGATAAGTGGGTCTGGCCAAATCATAGAAAATAGCGTCAATTTTACTTCGGTCACTGGCATTCTACTCTGCTCAACTGGCTGCTTATTTATTTATTACTCTTTTTCGCTCCATTTGCACCAGGACCTGACCAAACACAAAATAATATAATATAACACTAAAAGCTAAAAAGAACAAATAAAAACTATACAAAAAATATACACTTTACACGGGACAAATATGTGTATTTTACGCCACATCAAATATCCCCACACTTACTCTTTTTTCGTCCTCGAAAAAGAATTATGCAACGGAATCATAAACAAATAATCACTCGGGTCAAAAGCATAGGTATAATTAATTAAAACCAAGACTTGCGTTAGCCGCGATTGCGAATATACTTATCCACTTTAAACCCGAATTCAATCCTAAACCCTTATCATGTGAATTTAATTTAAGTGCGGTCAGTCTACCTAGGGTCTCACACTAGAATCTACGGTCCACCTACTCCCACCTCAAGCTCATAGGACTAAAGGAACGATCATTTGACCAATTCCCAACCGTCTTATATCAAAACCAAGAGAGTTTACAATCAATTTTTTTTTCTTTTTTTTTCTATTTTTGCTTTGCTTTTTGTTTTTTTTTTCTCTCGTGAGTCTAGACGATGCTTTCCCTAACCAAGAGGTATTCCGGCTGTAGAGTCGCGATCCCCAACCACAAATTACTTAGGTTTCGGTACTTTTATTCGGCAAGTCGATTTCACACACCCTAGCGGTAATCCGACTGTAGAGTCGCTATCCCCAATCACAGACTACATAGGAATGGCTACTTTCATTTAGTTTCTAGCTCACTTTTTATTCTATTTTTTTTTCTTTTTCTACGAGATAATGACTAAAAACTCTAACGATCTTAGCTTATAACGGCATCCCTTATACTATTTTTGGCGGTTTCAATTTCCCCACTTTCCCTAGATGAGAACCCACTAGTAGACCGACAATTAGGTATATTTTAAATCAAAGGAACCCAGAACCGAATCGAGCCTACCCGCGCATCCCAAACTAGACACAAGCACGATTATTTTATCTCATATTATTATTATTTGAACCCGAACAAAAACCCGACTTTTCTATCATTTTCCGTATTTAATTTTGCAAACTATTTATTTCAAAGGACATTTTCTGATTTTTCAATTTTTTTTGATTTTTTCAATTTTTTAATTTTTTTTTTGGATTTTTTAATTTTTTTTATTTTTTATTTTTATGACTCAAACTAACCTAAAAAGCAGTTACCCATCCCCACACTTGAGATTTGCATTGTCCCCAATGCAGAGACGGAAACTAAAAACAAAATAAGAAATAAAAATAAAGATACAGAGAGAGTTGGAAAAGACTTAGCTGGTTAGGACAAAAGTCAGTGCCAGCCGTACGAGTCTTGAATCCAACGAACGATCGTATAGCATTTCCTTAGCGATCGTTGCCTAGTCTACTTGGGTTATATCAATAAGGCAGCTCCGAAATCACCCGAATGGAGATTGAGTACGGGTGGTACAATCCAAACCTGCACAATCACAACAAAACAAAACCCAAAGCAGTACCGACTCTAAAAATAAACGACTCAAAAACTACTAAGACTCAATATACAAAAACTACGACTTTATACAAACTCTACAAAACCTCCCCACACTTGAACTTAATCAGGAGGCTTTTCCTTGACCTGAACCCGATCTAACCCATTTAATTCCACCCGGTCCTCATAAACATTTAAAAATTTTGTAGTGGAATTATAAAAGAATTTTGAATATTTAACCGGGTTGAAATACCAAAATTTGAACTTACCCGGCACGAGCCGCTGAAACACGATCTCGGGTGTTCTTATCATTGCCTTCTCCCGTGGTTTTAAATTTTTACTCGCATTCGTTATCAGTACCACGGGCCAGCTGTGGTGGTCTTCCTCTTCCACCACCACTTCTTCTTTTTTGCTGTCCGTCATTGAGTTTCTTGCAAGTAAAGCTTCTAAATATGCAAGGTCCCCCTCCGGATCAAATGTACCTCCTTCTTTATCTACAGGCAAACCCTCTAACTCATCCGCAAATTCTCTCTCCCAAAACAGCTCATCCTCACTTTCCTCATCCTCTTCATCTAACAAATCCCATATTGGTTCGGTGGGATAAGACTCAGCATCAGAAGAATCCAGGTCAATAGGACTACCTGCCATTAAGAGAGTAGAAAGAGCAGAACAAGGTAGAGAGAAAAAAAAATTAACTAAAAAAAATTACACAACTATACAAGTAGCACGGGTTTTTCAGTTAGGTCTAATCAAAGCTAATAAACGCAATCGCCAAGAGTCCCCGGCAACGGCGCCAAAAACTTTATGTGCTAAAAGTGGTTAAATAAAAACTACTAAAATTAACCTAAATTAGACTCTCTAAGCTAGAGGGTCTAATTCCCCGGCAAAAACTTTATGTGTGCACGAGTTTATGTGCTATAAAATATTAACTAAAAACAGACTCTCTAAAACCTAGACCACACCGAATTAGATTTATGTGCTAAAAATTTGTTCATAAAATATTAACTTTATGTGTGTCACGCCAGGGGTCGTTTTTCACAGACGGTTTCGTGGTAAATGCCCTTTCATGCCTTAGAATTTTTTCATAATTTGTCCCAACCATCCATCAACCAACCAAAGATTTTCTAAGTATGAAACTTACATGGAACCATTTTTTTTTCTCGCAATTTCCTGCAAATCTTCAGCGATGTACTCCTGCAAATGACTCAAACCACAAACAAAGACCCGAAAAACTAACAAAAACGATACTAACTACTCTAAAAGACGAAAAAATAAACAAAGATACAAACTATACAAACTCTACAAACGAGTAGCAACTTCTCACATACTTACGGAGGATCATGGAGATGCAGCTCACCTCCAAACATACTCTCGCGGGCTGTAGCCCCACTATATGTATCGCCCGAATCAACCCGAACACCCTTATCTCTCTCAAAACCTCTCAACTCCTCATCTAGCGTCTTGAATCTAAATTCTCCACATCGAAATTTATCCCCACACTGAGGTTTGCTCAGTGTCTCAATCCTAGATTCTAAACACTCCAATCTCTCCTCCAATTCCTCTAATTTTCTATCCGGTGGTTCCCCACACTTGAGTCCTAGCACCTTCTCAAAACTCGGATCACTCATATCCTTCTCCTTATCTCTCTTGTCCTTCTCACACTCCCCCGCTAACGAAACCGCCTCCACTTTATCACTTGACCCTCTCGAATTCATAACGTTAAAAACTACTGATTCCTCACCCGCTCTAAGTGTGATGGTGCCTAAAGAGACATCTATGAGAGCTTTAGCGGTGTTCAAGAACGGGCGTCCTAAAATTAACGGTACGTTTTCATCGGCTTCCATGTCGAGAATGACGAAATCGGCCGGAAAAACAAACTTGTCAACCTTAACAAGCAAATTCTCAACTATTCCCCTCGGGTGTTTCACGGACCTATCAGCTAAGGACAATGTCATTCGAGTAGGTGAAAGCTCGCCTAAGTCTAGCTTCTCATAAAGCGAAAAGGGCATCAAATTGATACTAGCACCTAGGTCGGCTAAGGCTCTAGTATTTGTGTTACTACCGAATAGACAAGGAATAGTGAAGACACCGGGATCGGTAAGCTTTTAAGGAAGCTTATTTGAGACAATGGCTGAACACCCTCCATGCAATGGGACATTCGACAACTCCCCTAACTTCTCCTTATTCCTAAGAAGGTCCTTCAAAAATTTTGCATATTTTGGCATGGACTGGAGTGCCTCTATAAACGGAAGATTAATCTTCAATTGCTTGAAGATATCTAAGAACTGCCCGTATTCCCTTGAGTATTTTTTATTCTTAAGACGTGAGGGAAACGGAACATACGCATGATTCACATAAGGTGAAGGTCTAACATCTATGGGTTTTTTCTCAACTTTCTTCTCACTTTGAGACTCACCGGGCTGTGCGGTACTTGCTGGGCTTAACCTAGATTGCACTTTGCCGGGAGCTTCCATCTCAATCACTTCATCGATAATATCTCCATCCTCATCAACCTCTCTCTCTTCTACGCTCGGGTTCCCTACGGTTCTACCACTACGAGTGGTAATGGCTTTTACATGAGCATTCGGGTTAGGTTGGGTGTTAGCTGCAAACTGACCGGGTAATCTTTCATCTAACTTCCTAGACATATCACTTACAACCCTAGAAAGGTCTTGGATCGCAGCTTGGTGATTCTTAAGCATGAGATCATGTTCACTAAGTTTCTTTTGGGTGTTTTGATCCCTAACAATTAGTTGACTCATCATGGACTCCATTCTTTCCATGCTACCCCCTAAATCGAAACTTGAACCTTGACCTGTTTGAACCTGATTATTTGACCCCCCTTCCTTGACTTGCCCATTTAAACCCCCACTGAAAAGCGAACCTAGACCTCTATTTGGATTTTGCGCTATTTGAAAACCAGGAGGTCCATTCGAGCGAAAATTGTTATTATTATTAAAATTATTATTATTTCTCCAACCCGAGCCAAGATTATTATTACCAAACCCGCTAGACTGACCTCTACCAAACCCTCCTCCTAAATAATCACATTGCTCCTCACCAACTAGCAAAGGACATGCACTCGTATCGTGACCCCCTCGACAAAACTCACACTTATCAACCTTAGCTCTAATCTCCTTAAGCTCTCGAGTGATGTTTTCCAAAACAGAGGCTAAACTAGGGTCCATGGTGACATGGTTCACCCCTCGGACGGGTGCACTAGTAGTGGTATTTGAATTACCACTTTGAGACCTCTGATCGGAACGTGATTGGGATTGAGACTGAGCAAATGCCTCAAAACGCTCTAGACACTCAGCGACTGTAAGAATACCCATCATATGCCCCCCCGCATTGGTATCGAACCTATCTCTAGTCTCTTGGGTAAGACCGTTATAGAATTTCTCACATAAAGCCCAATCAGAAAGACCGTGCTGGGAGCAACGAGCACAAAGGTTTTGGAAACGCTCCCAAGCAAGGTAGTAAGGCTCGTCGGGCTCCATGCGAAAGGAGTGGATCTGGTCTCTAAGCCGTGAAGCTTTTGCGGGCGGGAAGTACTTATTCAAAAAGGCTTGACGAAGCCCCGCCCAAGTGGTAAAGATACCGGTTGGTTGAGAGTCCAACCAAGTAGCCGCACGGCCGGCTAAGGAGAATGGGAAAAGCTGTAGGTAGGTGGCATCGTTGGGTGCACCGTGAAGGTTAAAGGTAGCTAGCATGCGGGAGAAACGGTTGATGTGAGCCGGGGCGTCCTCATCGTCTCGGCCATGGAATTGGATGGTGTTGGTGATAGCCTGCATGGCATAAGACGGAATCTGCCATGAATTTTCACTAACGATGGGTGGAACGGTGATGGGTGAAGCAAGGCCGGTGAAATCCTGAGTGGCTTGCTGATGGACGGTTTGCCTAGGGTTTGCCATGTGTTCTAAGTTTTCTAGATTACTAGAGGTACTAGAAGTAGGGCTATCGGGTGGGGAAACCTTAGGTGAGGTTTTAGGTGAATGGTTTGGCGAAGGTGGTGGTGTAGGAGGTGGGGTGGGTAACGGGGTGGAATCGAAATTGGGGAAACGAGAAGAGGATGTAGAAGTAACCTGTGGGCCTTCTCCCAATTGAGATGATGACGGCTTGACTGGTGGTGGCGGTCCGTGCGAGCGCAGATGTGGCATCCACTACAAGCAAAAACCTGAACACAAGAAAAGCAAACAATAGTTACCACGACTCAAGACGAAAATGAAAGACACAAAACAAAGTAAACACGTAGCACGTATTTGTCAAGTAAATCTATCAAAGCTATTGAACGTAATTACCAAGAGTCCCCGGCAACGGCGCCAAAAACTTTTCTTTAGATGTTGAAGCTCATAAACGGACTATAAAATATTAACTAAATTAGACTCTCTAAGCTAGACATTCTAATGTTGACTAAATTAGACTCTCTAAGCTAGACATTCTCATAACTCGTGCATTTAACTTAATTGGTAATCTCATAAAAACTTAGGTCTAATCATGCAAATAACGAATCTTCATGCCAATGTTGTTCGGTTGCGCAGTGAGCTGGATTCGTTTCAGCAGCTGGTTGATGCCAACCTTTAGATGTTGAAGCTCGTGATTTGGCAGCCAAATGTCTTCATGATTTTCAGGTGGCGGCTTATGATGAGGAGTGTTTTTTAAAGCAAAAATCAAAAATTGAATGGTTGTGTGCTGGTGATTCGAATACATCTTACTTTCACAATGCGGTGAAAAGTAGAAACTCTAGAAACAAAATATGTTGTATTCATGATGTGCATGGGAATCGATTTGAGGGAAAGGATGTCACTACTGCTCTAGTGGATCATTACTCGAATTTTTTGGGTATTGAGCAAAGTGTTCAGGCGTTTGATGATCAAGATCTCTTTATTAATACTCTTAATCAAGTCACGGCTGACCACATGATTAGACAAGTTACTCGAGAGGAGGTGAAAAATGCCATGTTTAGCATTGGTGAGAATAAGGCTCCTGGTCCAGATGGATTCACATCTGCGTTCTTTAAATAGTCATGGGATATTGTGGGAGATGAGGTAACGAGTGCTGTGCTTGATTTTTTTCATAATGGTAAACTTCTCAAACAGGTCAACCACACTATTCTTGCTCTGGTTCCTAAAAAGGATACTCCCAATTCAGTTATTGATTATCGTCCTATTTCTTGCTGTAATGTTCTCTTTAAATGCATCAGTAAGATTATCACAGATAGGATCAAAGGGAGTTTGGAGAAATTGGTCAGCATAAACCAATCTGCTTTCGTACCGGGTAGGAAAATTACGGATAATGTTCTCCTGACTCAGGAATTGATGCACAATTATCATCTTAATAGAGGCCCAGCAAGATGTGCTTTTAAGATAGATATTCAGAAGGCGTATGATACAGTCAGCTGGTCTTTCCTGGAGAAAATTCTTCTTCTTTTTGGGTTTCATCGTAGAATGGTGAATTGGATTATGACCTGTGTTACAACGGTGTCATATTCGCTTAGCATTAATGGTGAACTTCATGGTTATTTTGCAGGGAAACGGGGCCTTAGACAAGGGGACCCATTGTCTCCGTATTTATTTACATTAGTCATGGAAGTTTTGACTCTTCTCCTACAGAAAGCTGCTTTGCATACATCCTTTAAGTTCCATGCTCGCTGCTCTAAACAAAAGATCATAAATGTTTCGTTCGCAGATGACTTATTCATTTTTTCTCATGGGGATTGCGGTTCGGTGAAACATCTGAGAGATGCCCTTGAAAAGTTCACACACATTTCGGGTCTGGTCCCTAGCTCGTCTAAAAGTACTGTTTTCTTCAGTAATGTTACCCGGTATGTTAAAGATCAAATTATGGAAGTTATGCCCTTTCAAGAGGGTTCCTTACCGGTTCGGTATCTAGGAGTTCCGTTAATTTCTACTAGACTGGCAGCTCGTGATTGTAAAATTCTTTTGAAGCGTATCGAAAGACGTATAGATAACTGGATGTCTAAATCCTTATCTTTTGCAGGGAGACTTCAGCTTATCAACTCAGTTCTGGCAGCCATGTACTCTTATTGGTCTTCGGTTTTTATGCTCCCTCATGGTGTAATAAAGGATTTGGAGAAAAGATTACGTATGTTCTTATGGAATGGCGGTTTTAATGGTTCGGCTCGTGCTAAAGTTTCCTGGAAAGATGTTTGTATTCCTAAAGATGAGGGTGGCTTAGGCATTAGGAGTATTATGGATGTGAATAAAGCTCTATTGACGTCACATATTTGGAGCATAATCACTAACCGTAACTCTCTATGGGTTCAGTGGATTCACTCTTATAAGTTGAAAGGTGTAAGCTTCTGGGAGGTTCCGAGTAGAGGTAACATTAGTTGGGGATGGAGGAAGCTCTTGTCTATTCGCACTAGAGTTCGATCATTTTTCTGGATGATTATTCGGAGTGGGTGTCAAACTAATGCTTGGAGTGACAATTGGTGTTCATACAGTCCTCTCAGGTCTTTTATTTCTCCAAGAGCAATTGCCAATGTTGGATTTTCACTAAATTCTATGGTTGCTGATCTCATTGGTGATAATGGTCAATGGTTGTGGCCCGAGGCATGGTATAATATTTATCCGGTACTTATAAATATTGATATTCCTCAAATCATGGCTGGTGTGGATGATCGATTCTGTTGGAAAGATTTGGATGGTAAATTTCAGCACTTTGGATCATGGGAGGTTTGGAATAGCTTGCGGCATAGAGATAATAAGGTTTACTGGGTCAATTCGGTATGGTTCAGTCAATGCATCCCCCGACATTCTTTCCACTTGTGGTTAGTTATAAAAAACAAACTTAAGACACAAGATAGGTTGGCGGTTTGGGAAGCAGGAAGCGCTACTAATCTGCAGCTCATGTGTTGTCCGCTATGTAAGCATGATCGTGATTCTAGAGATCATTTGTTCTTCCAATGTTCTTATGCTTCCGAAGTATGGGGATTGGTTAGGAAAATGGTGGACATGGGGGGTGTTTCGAATACTTGGTCGTCGATTATGCAGTGGATGGAGCTTAACTATAATTCAAGAAATTTGGAACAGATTATTTGCAATATTCTGATAGCGGCTACCACGTATTTTATATGGCAGGAAAGAAACACTCGTTTATTTTCTTCGCTTCAACGAAATGCTGGTGCTCTCTCAAAGGTTATCATTGATACGGTTCGGCTTAGAATTATGGGTTTCAAGATGGGTAGGGAACCAAAACATGAGAAGATTTTGGAAAGATGGCTGATCTCGAAGAATATGTTTTTGGATCCGGGCTAAAGTCGATTTTTTAGTTTAGCCTAGTGTTAGTGTTTTCGGGTCTTGTTGTATTGTTTCGTTTTGTCTTGGTTGTGACGTTTTGTCGGGTTTTCTTTTGGTTTGTTTGCCTAGTCTTGGTATGCCAAGTCTAGAAGTGTGTGTTGTTGTCCTGACACACCCTGTTTTATTTTGATGGTAGATATAAAATTTCACCGGGGTAACCCTTTACCCAAAAAAAAAAGTGGTGTGCATTACATTTGTCGCATATCGGTGCAGTACCGGCATAAGGTTTCTTTGCAGGAGGTTGAGTTGGTTGGTTGCGGGTGTTTTGGTTGGGTTGAGCAGCAATCGCACAATTCTGCGAAGCCTTACGCTTCTTAGACTTCTCAGGGGATCCAGTCTGTTCATCCATGGTCTTTGATTCCTCGATTGGCTTCTTGTCACCCTTTCGAAAAAGCTTACGTTTCCTGATCTGAGATTCAGTCAAGGTTGCAGCTAGCTCAATGGCCTGCTTAACCGTAGTGGGGTTACTACCAGTAACAATGTCCTGAACTGAGTCAGGGAGACCATCAATGTATTTTTCGATCGCCTTATCCAAAGGCGTAACCATGGTAGGACACAACAGGCTCAGCTCCTCATATCGATCAGTGTAGGCTCGATGTTCGCCACTGTCTTGCTTAAGATCGTCGAATTCCCTTTCCAAGGCCCTGATCTCGTGACGAGGACAAAATTCCTTCATCATCAGTGCTCGAAGTTCTTCCCAAGTTTGGGCCAGTGCCACTTCGGCACCCCTATCTCTCACCACACCATTCCACCACGTCAAAGCTCATTTCTCAAAGACACTAGATGCGAAATCTACCTTTCGCTCGTTTGGACATTGAACATGCCTGAAGGTGCTCTCTAGACTCTCGAACCATTGCAGAAGTGCAGTCGCTCCTTGAGACCCAGAAAACTTTGATGGCTTAGCCGAGTTGAACGTCTTGAAGTTGCAGAGGGCATTATTGTTGTTGAGAGCTTGGTGACATTGAGCAACGATGTTCGGGATTACAGCAGTCATTTGCTGTGTAATGATAGCTGCCAGCTCTTCAATAGATACCGGATTTTCGCGTCGTGGAGGCATTCTAAAAGGGGAAACAAGAGAGAAAACAAATGAAATGGCATTGGGTAAGAATAGGATGTTACAATTACCGAACAAATCATGGGTGATGGTCATTTGTTTGAACCACGAAGCAAACAAACAACACAAAGGCTGAGTCAAAGCAAATAGACCCTCATAATGTATCGCGAAGACATGCTCGCCTATAAGTGGACACTCACCCCAAGAGTTCCCAGGTAAGAGTGACTGGTCCGATTATGTGGATTTGTACGAACACTCTAGCCTTAGACAGAAAACCCAGGGTACAGGCATCCACTCTTCCAGTTTGCACGTGTTCACACTATTTAGGACCCAAAACTTTAACGAGAGTTTTGAAAACTCAAAGGGGTTCGAAACCTTATAACAGAGGGTTCAAAACCTTACAATAGAGGGTTCAAAACCTAGTAATCAATCATCCTAGAACAGATGATTAGTTTTCAAAGCGGTTTTGAAATTTATGTTCTTGTTGTGGTCGTCGCCTAAGGATAGGTGACGTTATTGTTTTATGACTAAACGCAAGTAAACTCGCGTTAGGGTCCTAGGAAGGTTATAGACTAGGTCAAAGTATTACTAATAACCTAATTCCCTATAACCATTGGCTCTGATACCATCTTTTATGTCACACCCCGACCACGTGAGACAACGAAACGTGGCGGAAACGTCGGGGAGTGTTGTAACAGAATTAATGTTTCACAACCATGGAAATTAAAGTTTTGTTTTATTCATCAAACAAGCGAGTTACATTGTCTTTAAACAAGAAACAAAGAGTACATAACATAAATTAACTAGTTCTTGTCTCGTTTTAAGTCACTAAGGCACAGGTCCGCCTAAGTATGTCTTGATAAGTCCTATGCATCATCTCCTGAAAACACATGTGAAAATAGGTATGTCACACCCTCAAAATACCACCTAGGGAGTGTCCCTGTTAGGCGTGTGACCCACTAGCAACGAGCCACCAATTACATTGAATCCATAAGTTTAAAATAAAGTTTCATCATTTAATATTAAAATCCAAACATAAGTTATTCGAAACCAGCAAATCCAGCGGAAGCGTTAACGTATCACAATATAAACATTTTCCAAACAAATGTAAGAACCCATGTTCAATAAATAAAACCAATCGGTGTGAACCATGACCACTCATGCCCTCCAGCCAGCAAGTTCCTATTCCAAGATACCTAACGACCTGCGAGCATGTAACAAGTGTATCAGACAAAGCTGGCGAGTTCACAGTTTAAGAAAACGTGTGTTACCAGTTGTATGTAAAACATTTCACTGACGAATGCAAGTAATATTGTTAATATCTCAATTCCGAACAAGACGGCTCCTGATATACATGACTGCCCTTTCCCACGTACTCCTATCCAGTACTGGGCCCGACTGGGTCATTAGTTCACATCCGTCCTATCTAGGAGCGGTGTGAGGGTGCCAAACCTAAGTAGCGCTACCAACTAATACCCGTTACCCTCCAGGTAACAATATAAGGGACTTACAAGAATGATAGGTGAGAATATTAACCAATATACCCGTTTTTACCCAAAAGACTTATCCCTCCACGGGATACCCACTGACTGTCCCCAACCACTGGGACGCATGCTCGAATGTAGTGAACTCACCTTTGGTTTGCTCGGTATGTTATGCTATGTTATCCGTCCAAATTAGTCAACCAGATCCTAATGGATTTATCACTAACAATCAGTTTCGAAAACATATTGACCACACAATCTTCGTTCACATTACACAATCAGTGTACACATAAAACACATAACCATACACGTATTCTGATCATCCATACACTAATATACATGTTTCACGAAACCATAATTCAATAGCACCTTCTAGTGTACATCCCCTAACGTATCCATTTATTTAATTCATATGGACCCTACAACTCATTAAATCATCCATTGCAATTGCTCATATAATCATCATGTGAATCAGAATCAATGGCTCAAAGATATCATGGCACACTAAACTCCTACACTATTCGATTTATTCATACAAATTATGACCAACCCGTGATCCACTCCCTAATACCCACACCAACATGTGCAACTAACATTACCAGTTAGTTTTTTCATGCAAACTCTTCACATAGTCAACAGATTGCAAAGTCATAACCATTATCACATAATACCCATTATTCATTTAGGCCACATAGAATTGTATATCACGGACATATAAAACAATTAATAACTTAACAGCCCATTATAACCCCATATTAGTATGCGGCCCAAGTGGTGCCATGCCCACCGACGAGTGCGTTCAGCCGCGCGGCCCGGTGCCTTCAGGAGTGTGTGCGGCCCAAAACTAGTGGCCCACTAACCCGATGTGCAGCCCACTCGAACCTGGCCCACTCTCGTAATAACTTCCTACCTATTCAGCCCATCCGTTTCTCATTCATTATGTTACCAGATCGATTTAGTTATTCACGAACTCACATTGATTCTAATCATCCTCTATATCATCAACAGTAACTATTAGTTTACTCACACAACCAATACTTATCATCTTATTCATCATACCAAATCATATTATTTATCACACCAACATATGTGTGACAACAGTTCTACAACATAAATCCAAGATACATTAGTTTATGTATAGATCCCTAACTTTCATACAGTTACAACATATCTTACAACACATACAGTTAGTTCATGATCATCAATCTATGCGAACAATCAAAGTATCACATCCTACCATTACTAGTCTATCGATATTCATCAAGCATGTTCCAAGTTCGTGACAATGATTTAACATCGATCCACCAGTTATTCATATCATGCATACAATTAGATCCAAGTAATAACATAATAATCACAATAAGGAATCTTGATCACAAGGATGTAACTGACCGAGGAGTGATGAAGGTACAATGCGGCTGGAACGAGAGGGAGACAGTGCCGTGCCGCGTCGACGACGAAGGGGGCTGCCATCGAACTCGGGAGAGAAGGCCGTCCATTGTAGAGGGGATTTAGGGTTTGCTAAAGATGGGGAAGAAGTTGTATTTTATAATAGTTGCATTACGTAACATGAAGAGAAAGAGAGGATGGGCCGAACTTGCTTAATGATTGTAGCGACCCAATAACATTTGTGACCGGCCCAAAGTTGTTTTACAACAGAAATAATATAACATTTGTTAACTATTGTTTGTCAAGAGTAAATTGCCAATCCCCTGATGTGTTTCGAATATATTGGTCACCTCCAATATAACATTTGTTCACAATTCTTATTTTCATGTCATCCATAAGTCAACTTAGTGACACCTACGTATGAATTGAAACAAAATAATTAATTTATCATTTAAGTTCTCATATAATTGCACTCTTACAACAGTTTGTAAAAACTTGCGAAACAAGTGATTTGTAGAGAAAGGGCCTTGAAATATCGGGTTGTCACATCATCCCCAACTTGAAAGAAATTTCGTCCCGAAATTTGATATGTTCTCCCAAAACGGCAAGATGTTAAATCAAGATGATTGTGGGTTTTT
Organism: Helianthus tuberosus; assembly: GCA_030545235.1. Classification (NCBI taxonomy): domain Eukaryota; kingdom Viridiplantae; phylum Streptophyta; class Magnoliopsida; order Asterales; family Asteraceae; genus Helianthus; species Helianthus tuberosus. Next base: position 118,314,337 of record CM060406.1, on the reverse strand, counting down.
TTTTTCGCAGGTACCACATCATCCCCATCTTAAAAGGGAATTTCGTCCCGAAATTCGCTAGTGACATCAGGAGTTTCTTCAACCGTTTGAACAATCGGGGATACTAGAGCCTTCTCTGATCATTGCGTTCCCACGTGAACTTCGGTCCACGTCTTGAGTTCCAACGAGTTCTCACGATTGGAATTCGACTATGCTAATGAACCTTACTTCCTCGTCTATATCTTCGATTGGCTCCTCGACAACTACAACTTGTCTAATAAAGGTATCACAAATGTTTCATCAACACTGCCTTAGATTCGAGACACAAATGACATTGTGTGCGTTACCCAATTCATTGGGTAGCTTGAGTTTGTGAGCTATGTCACTGATTCTTTTGAGAACTAAACTTGCCACACTTCCCAAAGCGTACCGCACCCTCCCAAGGTGAGACTCCCAAGTTATCAGGTTTCTGGACGATCCCGCGCTGTCGCCACACGATTTCCAATCTAGATAATCTTCCCAAGGGTTTCGAGTCCTGGACAAGTCATTAAGTTATCAACCATCTCAGTCTAACCAGAAGGTTGGCATTATCGTCTATGTAATGCCTCAACAGAGCTGTTGGGTTACCAAAATGATAACTGCCGCAATAGTACTCAACCATAGATAAGAGTCCTTCAAATTTGCACCCAAGTCCGTCACACACATGCTCGCAGCATGTCTTCGAGTACCAGGAGAGTTCGTTTACTCTGACCGTTTGTCCAATGGCGGTAAGCAATGCTCTGGTCCTGACGTGGGCCAAGGGTGTTGTGTATTGCCTGACATAGATCATGCATAGATCAAATTCAGAGATAACAGAAGTTGGCACCTCGTGCCCAAGAGCCGCCTCTCTCAGAGGAACATTCACAACTGTGATGACTCGTCAGTTTTCTTGATTGCAAGAAAGTGTGCTGGTAACTTGAGTCCATCAACGATCACCTAGGTGATAATGTTTCCATTTCGAGTTGTAAGTAAGCTAGCAACAAAATCCATGGCAGTCTGTTCTCATTTCTATATATGTGTTCTGATTGCTAATATCCCACCTTGACTTTCCCACATGTCAAACATCGTTCCCATGCGTGGCTATGTGGGCCTTCAGGCCCGGTCACCCACACGTGGTCTTCAGGTTTTATTACATCCTATTAAAACTCCGACGAATAGGATATCGAGACCCGTTTGCTTCGCCTGCACCAGTTTCCCCAAGGTTGCGGTATAGTGAGGTCCATATTCGCTCTATGAAGTTGCAAATATCGTCCGACCTGCCAAAGGTTGCTTCCCCATGCCCCGCATGGGTCAATATTGAGAGCTCTCTTCCTTTAGTTCTTCAATTTGAACAAGGCAAGTCTGATCAGGTATGTTAAAGTCAATAGCAAACTGCAAAGCTCGTGCACGTCCAGGTTTCACAGTCGTAATCATCCAACAGCTCCATCCAGCGATGTCGTTACGTGTTTAGCTCATTCAAAACAAGGGTATACGGGAGGCCCTTGTGATCGGTCTAGGTAGTGCATTCGGTACCGTCCAGGTAATGCCTCCAACTTAAATCCAAAGGCCATGGCTTCCACCGCAGATTGTGTGTCGTGCAATTCTCATTGTAAGTCCACCACGTGGGCCATTTCCTTCTCATGTCGTATCAATGTGTAACTGGGACTCTGATTCGAACAATCATTGTATACCGCCAAATCATCGGTTCCCTCGGATAGAAGTGATGCTCATTGCATTGCAGGGTTGGGTTTCAGAAGCTGAAAAGACGTCCTCCTATTTTTGTCTTCCACGAACACAGCACCCTGCTGTGCTAAAGAGATTTATACTGCGCGATCTTCGAAAATCCTGTGATGAATCTGCGATAGCATCTAATGAGACCGAGAAATTGCTGCATCCTCGAAGGGATCTTTGGTTCCGAACAATATCTAACGAAATGGGTCTTTAGCGAGATCCACGTGTATTCCCACTTCGTTGATCATATGACCAAAAAGGTATCTCTCGAATCCAGAAGTTACCTTTAACAAAACTTCGCGCGGAGTGACTCCTCCCTCAGGAGCTCTATAATAAGATACAAATGACACCCATGATGTTCCTTCCCCTTGAAAATGATCCAGAACGTCATCTATAAATACGGTCGATTCATGTGGTCCATAAAGCTGCAGGTGTGTTGATTAACTCAATGGTCATGGTGTACACAGTCGCAATGGTCGTATTGCGTTCGATATGCCGTTTCAGGAACATTCTCCTCTTGGTCTTCCGTCAATACATGGTCGAGGCAAACAATTCTTGATTGTTACCTCGCTGAGTTCTGGATAATCAGTACACATACGAAAAGGCTTTATCTTCCCGAATATAGCTGGGGCTCCCTAAAGCGAACAAAAACTATGTCCAATAAAACTCATGTCCAACAGTTCCTGTAGATAGTCCTTGCAACCCTCCTGGTGCAAGACGGTATGTAGCACGAGTAATCAGAGTTGCCCCTGTCGTGAGATCAAACTGAGATTCTGCCTAACAGTGGTGGAAGTAAATCTGAAAGCTCCTCGGGTAGCACACTGAGAAGAATCACGAATAATTGGTGGATCCTCAATCCTCTTTTCCTTAGCCTCAACATCTGTAACGGTTGCTAACGTAGCGGGGTGATCCCTCCGTAGACACTTCTGGGCCTTCATAGTTGAAATGGCGCTAACCTTTGCATCACTCTGTTGTTTTAGAACAAATAACGATCCTCTACACAAAATTTCCTCCTCACAAGGTATGTCTGCGCGATTTCTGAATAACCAATCGACACTAACTACTGCATTGTAACCATCAGGAGTAGTAGAAGGAAGGTCGATGTCGAACACCTGTCCCCCAAGGTCGAATTTGCATCCCAGTGAACATATAAGGCTTCAATTGACTTGCATCAGCCGACTCCACAACAGGTTCGGTTTCAAGGAGCATCAGGGTTAAACAGAACAGAGACGAAATGAATAGCTACCCATCCAAGCTATCGTGTTGCTATTACGCCTATTATAGCCTATGCCAATACTAAATGTCCTTCCATGAGCTTCATTTCCAGTGTTTTTATCACGAGAATTTCCAGTACTGCCGTCGTTCCCTTGGTTGTCGTCACCTTGACTTAACACAGTCAATCCTTGTCGAGGTCACCTTCGTTTCCATACTGTAGGCTACGATTACGAGTACCTTGATGTTGCCGTGACTGTTGCCTCTAATATTGTCGCCTGTAACGGTGTCATACATCCTTTCACCAACAAGGTCCATCTTTTCACATTCCGTGCCACGTCCTAAGGCACTACTCATGGTGCAGGCGGTTACACAGTCTGCTCTACAGTCAATCGTCATCGATTTTGTCCCGATTGGTTCGTAAGAGTCGACTCCCATGAGTCGCTGGCTGGGGTTAAGGATTCGATTGGGGTCAAATCCCTGTTTTTCGTTGCCGGTAACTAGGGTCGTTCAAATGCTGAAGTCGGTAAGGTACTACGTTTACCCTCTTGTCCATCGTTCTTGCAAGTTGACTGAGTAATACATGATATGTCGCGAGAGTGTTGCAAAAGTGATCGCACTTCGGGATCTAAGGCGTCAACAAGCTAAGTTCCAGCAAACAAAGATAAGTGAGGAAAGTATAGTCCAATCATTTGACGCTGAGCCATCCAACTCAGGGACGTTCGTACTAGCACCTAACATTCTACACAGTTCGCTAGGCGTTCAGATGTGTGATCAGGTGATACTCGATAGCATCAAGATTCGTAAGGATTCAGAAAGGGGTGAAAAGATCATGTTCGAGTAGGAGACAATCACTGCTATGACTCCTATAGACTGCTGAGTTCTGACATAACATCAATTAACAGAGCGGAACCCCTCTCACACTCGTTAAGCCTCACTGAGACTCACATGCACCCCGCATTATTATTATGTGTGCACCCATAATAATAAGGCAATTTGCATGCTTATCTCAGTGCCTCTTAACTCGCGCTAAAAGGTTCCCCGAATTCGAGCAACAAGACAGATGACGCCACAACATAGATCATGAAAGTTCAAGAAGAGTCGCACCCCTAAAACACATAACATGGGTTGGTAGCGTAGAAGTTCATACTGCAGTGCTAAGTGTGCATTCACGTGTGATGTTATTCATAAGCAGACACTAGATATACTATGCAATAGAAAACGAGAAACGAACCTTGCAGTCTGGAGCTGAGTGTCATGGTCGATTTCGGATCTATTCGGTTATAGTCTGATTTTATAAAAACGTTTTAAAACCAAGTTCACTATAACCAGTGGCTCTGATACCAAACTGTCACACCCTCAAAATACCACCTAGGGAGTGTCCCTGTTAGGCGTGTGACCCACTAGCAACGAGCCACCAATTACATTGAATCCATAAGTTTAAAATAAAGTTTCATCATTTAATATTAAAATCCAAACATAAGTTATTCGAAACCAGCAAATTCAGCGGAAGCGTTAACGTATCACAATATAAACATTTTCCAAACAAATGTAAGAACCCATGTTCAATAAATAAAACCAATCGGTGTGAACCATGACCACTCATGCCCTCCAGCTAGCAAGTTCCTATTCCAAGATACCTAACGACCTGCGAGCATGTAACAAGTGTATCAGACAAAGCTGGCGAGTTCACAGTTTAAGAAAACGTGTGTTACCAGTTGTATGTAAAACATTTCACTGACGAATGCAAGTAATATTGTTAATATCTCAATTCCGAACAAGACGGCTCCTGATATACATGACTGCCCTTTCCCACGTACTCCTATCCAGTACTGGGCCCGACTGGGTCATTAGTTCACATCCGTCCTATCTAGGAGCGGTGTGAGGGTGCCAAACCTAAGTAGCGCTACCAACTAATACCCGTTACCCTCCAGGTAACAATATAAGGGACTTACAAGAATGATAGGTGAGAATATTAACCAATATACCCGTTTTTACCCAAAAGACTTATCCCTCCACGGGATACCCACTGACTGTCCCCAACCACTGGGACGCATGCTCGAATGTAGTGAACTCACCTTTGGTTTGCTCGGTATGTTATGCTATGTTATCCGTCCAAATTAGTCAACTAGATCCTAATGGATTTATCACTAACAATCAGTTTCGAAAACATATTGACCACACAATCTTCGTTCACATTACACAATCAGTGTACACATAAAACACATAACCATACACGTATTCCGATCATCCATACACTAATATACATGTTTCACGAAACCATAATTCAATAGCACCTTCTAGTGTACATCCCCTAACGTATCCATTTATTTAATTCATATGGACCCTACAACTCATTAAATCATCCATTGCAATTGCTCATATAATCATCATGTGAATCCGAATCAATGGCTCAAAGATATCATGGCACACTAAACTCCTACACTATTCGATTTATTCATACAAATTATGACCAACCCGTGATCCACTCCCTAATACCCACACCAACATGTGCAACTAACATTACCAGTTAGTTTTTTCATGCAAACTCTTCACATAGTCAACAGATTGCAAAGTCATAACCATTATCACATAATACCCATTATTCATTTAGGCCACATAGAATTGTATATCACGGACATATAAAACAATTAATAACTTAACAGCCCATTATAACCCCATATTAGTATGCGGCCCAAGTGGTGCCATGCCCACCGACGAGTGCGTTCAGCCGCGCGGCCCGGTGCCTTCAGGGAGTGTGTGCGGCCCAAAACTAGTGGCCCACTAACCCGATGTGCAGCCCACTCGAACCTGGCCCACTCTCGTAATAACTTCCTACCTATTCAGCCCATCCGTTTCTCATTCATTATGTTACCAGATCGATTTAGTTATTCACGAACTCACATTGATTCTAATCATCCTCTATATCATCAACAGGAACTATTAGTTTACTCACACAACCAATACTTATCATCTTATTCATCATACCAAATCATATTATTTATCACACCAACATATGTGTGACAACAGTTCTACAACATAAATCCAAGATACATTAGTTTATGTATAGATCCCTAACTTTCATACAGTTACAACATATCATACAACACATACAGTTAGTTCATGATCATCAATCTATGCGAACAATCAAAGTATCACATCCTACCATTACTAGTCTATCGATATTCATCAAGCATGTTTCAAGTTCGTGACAATGATTTAACATCGACCCACCAGTTATTCATATCATGCATACAATTAGATACAAGTAAAACATAATAATCACAATAAGGAATCTTGATCACAAGGATGTAATTGAGCGAGGAGTGATGAAGGTACAATGCGGCTGGAACGAGAGGGAGACAGTGCCGTGCCGCGTCGACGACGAAGGGGGCTGCCATCGAACTCGGGAGAGAAGGCCGTCCATTGTAGAGGGGATTTAGGGTTTGCTAAAGATGGGGAAGAAGTTGTATTTTATAATAGTTGCATTACGTAACATGAAGAGAAAGAGAGGATGGGCCAAACTTGCTTAATGATTGTAGCGACCCAATAACATTTGTGACCGGCCCAAAGTTGTTTTACAACAGAAATAATATAACATTTGTTAACTATTGTTTGTCAAGAGTAAATTGCCAATCCCCTGATGTGTTTCGAATATATTGGTCACCTCCAATATAACATTTGTTCACAATTCTTATTTTCATGTCATCCATAAGTCAACTTAGTGACACCTACGTATGAATTGAAACAAAATAATTAATTTATCATTTAAGTTCTCATATAATTGCACTCTTACAACAGTTTGTAAAAACCTGCGAAACAAGTGATTTGTAGAGAAAGGGCCTTGAAATCTCGGGTTGCCACAAGGTACGTCAGCATAAAAATGCCTGTGAGATACATAGGTTTTGAGAAAATAGGATTCATGACTTATGTTTGAGAAAATGTTTAGTCATGAACCTTGTAATTTGCTTTGTCTTGTAAATCATTTGAAAAACGATACGATCAGATGATATGTATAAATAAGAGAATAATGTATGGTTAAATGAATAACCATGTAAGATGAGTTTGTATAAGATAAGTTGTTTGTAAATCAATGTCTTGTGAAAAGTATGTTATTTATATAAAATGTTATATGTCTCAAACTGAAATGATTCAAATAACGCTACGACATGTAATACCATACAAACACTTATATATAGGAAGTACTAGCGGCGTATCCACCATGCTTGTATCATATTACACACGCCTTGTTACTTAATCACTTACTCAAACCAAACTACCAAAGTAAAATGTTCATGTCTAATGTAAATCATGTAATGTGTATCCAAAATGTAAGCATGTGATGAATAACAAATGTACTAAGTATGATGAACAATGCAACAAATGGACATACATAGCATGTGAACTGTACTAAGTATGCAACAATAGACATACATAGCATGTGACGTGAAACAACTGTACTAAGTTTGCAACAAAAGACATACATAGCATGTGACATGAAACAACTGTACTAAGTATGCAACAATAGACATACATAGCATGTGACGTGAAACAACTGTACTAAGTATGCAACAATGGGCATACATAGCATGAAATGTAATGTAAAACATGTACTATAAATGTACTAATGAACATAGAAAGTATATGATGTGAAAGCATGAAAGTAACAAGTAGGCACATGTGTTCCACCCCAAAACGTTTGGAAAACAGTAAAAGAGGGGTCTATGTACTCACTTGAGATTGCTCAGAAGTCCTAAGATAACCACCAAGCAATGCTAGAGATCACGGATATCAAACGGCACCTAATATAGGTAACTATGTTAATAAACCGGACCTAAATCAGAGGATCGGATAGAATGAGGGTTCGTAAACCAAACGAGTGTGGAGACTCGTGTAATATGGTTTATCAAAGCCTACATACTAAATGAAACCTATTCTAAGTGCTTATGACCCATTACGACCCATTAAGGTAGTTTATGCTACTTTAACGCGTCGTGCGCGCAAAAGCGCACTCGAGACGTCTAACTAGCCCTATGACAAGTGTTATATGCCTAAACATGTTACATAATCAGTTATGTGACAAAAGTTTAGGTTACATATGCTTAATTACCAATTATACATGAAAAGGGTATTCTGGTAATTTACCTAAGGCATATAAACTTTTTTGGGTAAAGGGTTACCCCGGTAAATTTTATAAATCAACCAAATAAGTACAAGGGTGTGCCAGAGATAACACACCAACTAGACTTGGCATCCCAAGACTAGGAACCAAAACAAGAAAAACAACCAGAAAGTTAACATGCAAAAGCAACAACCACAAACAAACTGCCCAAGAAAAACAAAGACACACGAGCAACTAGAGAGGTAGACTTCTAGCCCGGATCTTCTTCCTCATCATTAGAGTAAATCTTCCATGCCGTTAATAATCTATTCCGGCTAGCCATCCCACGGAACTTGAGTCCCATAATCTTCAAACGAACCGTGCTCCTGATCATCTCCATCACCCCTTCTACTGTGTTGTGCTTGTGAGAGAATAGTATATTACCAAGCGATGGGGGTTTCCCTCGCACCTCCTGAGAGTTCAACGACTTAACATTACTCGAACTGATAAACACATCCCCACGCACTCTCTCCGAAAAAGCTTGAAACCCTAATTCCTCCAATTTCTGATCATTATCACTCTCCATGTTCAAATTAGGAGGCTTCCCACGATCATGTAACACTCTACCATCAGGTTTGGGACGTTCAGACATTCCAAGATCAGCACCTCTCTCCATTAAACAACGTGACTACCAAGCATGCACAAGAAAACAAACACCAAGACCAGCGAAGAAAGAAAGACAAAAACCCTAATCCTTTAAACCCTAGTATCAATCTTCCATCCTTAATCGATTAAACCAGCGTGTCAATCTAGCTAAAATAATCTCAGTTAACCGCAATCAATAACAACCAGTTTAATAAATCAGGAATCCGAATTGAAGAACTAAAGCGGCGATTTGAAAAAACAAACGAAAAAAAACCCTAATTTTGGATCGGTCCCTTATGCTAACAAGTTCGTTATAGAGTTTGAATAATCAAGACTCTAATCACAGACTGTTATGCATTAGATCACGAAGAAAAACAAGGATTTCATGAGGAATAAAAAAATCGCCCAAAGGAGAGAGAGTTAGGGTTTTCTATACACCAACTAGACTTGGCATAAAGTACAAAACAACCAAAAAAAAATCATATAAACTACCTATCATACAACTACTCAAACGATGTGACCATAGGGTATAACCTCGGAAGGTTATTCCCTATATGCTATGGTCCTAAAGTATTTGGTCGGATCCTAATGATCGACCAAAATGGGTCGGGTTCGAAGGTATAAGCGATTTATTAGATCGCTTACCCTTACGACCCTAGACAAGCACAAAACTAAAAGTGACGAGCTAAGCATGTTAAAACATGCTTAACTAAGTTTGAAAACAAGTTTGGTATCAAAACAAACGGTTTTGATACCTAAGAGTAGTTTGGTTACAAAATACGCACGAATGCGCATTTTGACCGAAACTACGGCTCGTCACTGAGCCTAGACAACGTGGTAATCAGTAGGCATAGTCACAAGGGACTATAACCATTGTGATTACGCTCACGTTGCGAAGTTCAAGCGAACTTCGCATTGACCATAAACTGGTCAATGCAGAAAGTCAAACAAAGTTTGACTTTTGGACTCGGAAAGCAATAAAAGAACGAAGGAACACTTACAAAGGGTCCCCGAATGCTAATCTCGATCCAAGTAGCTCAGGTATGAAACAATGGTTTCAACTTAGAGCTTCTCAAATCAAGATTCTTGTGGGTTTTACAAATGAAGGCAAGGGGGCATTTATAGGATTCGTAGAGCCGTTAAGATCATTTCTTGGAAACCGTGCTTTGATCTTGGCCATACATGTGCACACATGGTTTTGTAATACCATGTGCACTCAATACCAGCCCATAGATTCCCCAAAACCATGTGCAACAAGTGGAACGGACCAGATTCGATGTTTCTGCCAAGTTTCTGCCCAGATGAGGTGCTCACGTAGCGCCACTGGTAAGGCATGAAGTGCTCGCGCTACGCTAGCATGTGCCATATTCAGAAAAGTTTCAAAAATGGCAGAAATGGTCCCTGCAGCCGTTTAAGCTATTTTCGATGCGTTTGAACCCCGTTAACCTCATTTCAAGGCTCTAAAATGAAGTTAAAGTATAGGGAACTCAAAACATGCTCAAAAATATCTCGGATGTCGGTTCGTTTGTCCGTACGGTTGCGTTGTTCGGTTAATTACGACAGGAGTCGTAACGAACGCAAAAACGGTCCAAATTGCGCAACGAATGGATTTTTGACAAGCCAAACACTAAAGCATAATATTATATTGCTTACATAATTTTTTGGAGGTCCGGATGTATTCAGAACGTAAGATATGCGCGAAAGTGCAAACTTGTGCACTTTTTTACGCTTTTAGTCCCTGAATGACCCAAAAGTTTATTTTAGCACACCGAACCCCTCAAAGCCTATTTCTAAGCTATATAAAGGATATTTAAGGTGTGTTTAACTTATGGTCATGTTCCGGAATGTTCGTTACCGTTCAAATTGGCATACTTTTGCAGTTTGCCAAGTTTAGTCCCTATAAGCGAATTAACTTGTTTTTGCCATACCAAAGCCTTTAAAACCTATTTCTAAGTTATGTAAAGGTTATTTAAGGTATGTTAAGCCTATTTCACTATTCCGGAGTGTTCGTTGGATTAAACTGGTTATATTTACGCATCAGAGCGCGTATAACCCTCCAGAAAGCGATTTAAAGCTTAAAATCGAACAAGACTTGATATGTGCAAACGATACACATATTTTTACAAATCCCAAGTATGAAATACAATATTTCATTGGTTTGGCATTTGTTTGATGGTTGAAGTGACACAGGTGTCACATTATTCGTCCGAGCTTTTCCCCTTGGGGCGCGCCTGTTCTTTTTGTAAAGAAGAAGGATGGATCATTCCGAATATGTATCGATTACCGTGAGCTTAACTAACTCACCATCAAAAATCGATATCCCCTACCTCGCATTGATGATCTCTTTGATCAGCTTCAGGGTGCTACCTGCTTTTCGAAGATTGATCTACGTTCTGGGTATCATCAGCTTCGCGTATCCAAAGAAGATATTCCCAAGATGCTTTCCGCACACGATACGGCCACTATGAGTTTACTGTTATGCCTTTTGGTTTAATGAATGCTCCTGCCGTCCTCATGGACTTAATGAATAGGGTTTGTAAGCCTTATCTAGATAAGTTCATCATCGTCTTCATTGATGACATCTTGATTTATTCCAAGACACGAGCTGACCATGAACAACATCTCCGTCTAACAATGGAACTCCTAAAGAAGGAACAACTTTTCGCTAAATTCTCCAAGTGTGAATTTTGGCTTAGGGAAGTTCAATTTTTGGGACATATTGTTAACGAACAAGGTATACACAAAATCAGTGCGATTAAGGATTGGAGTACGCCAACTACTCCTACCGAGGTTCGTTCATTTCTAGGTCTCGCGGGTTATTACAGCCACTTTATTGCAAACTTCTCCAAGATTGCGGTTCCTCTCACAGCCTTAACTCAAAAAAATAAACCTTTTGAGTGGGGACCCAAACAAGAGGAAGCTTTTTAGACCTTGAAACATAAACTCTGCGATGCTCCTGTGTTATCTTTACCTGAGGGAAACGACGACTTTGTCGTATATTGTGACGCATCGAATCTAGGCCTTGGTTGTGTTCTCATGCAAAGGAACAAAGTCATAGCCTACGCGTCAAGACAATTGAAAATCCATGAGAAAAACTACACAACTCATGATCTTGAGTTGGGCGCTGTGGTTTTTGCTCTCAAGATTTGGAGACACTACCTTTATGGAACAAAATGTGTGGTTTTCATTGACTACAAAAGTCTCCAACACATCTTCAATCAGAAAGAACTAAAGATGAGACAACGACGTTGGGTGGAACTTGTAAACGACTACGACTGCGAGATTCGCTACCATCCTGGTAAGGCGAATGTCGTAGCCGATGCGCTAAGTCGTAAGGAAAGAGTCAAGCTTCATTGTGTTCGAGTTCGAACTGATATTCAAACCCGCATCTTTCAAGCTCAACATACTTGTGTTACACAAGGCTTGATGGGTAAAGAATTACCATGTCACATTAAACCTGAGCTTGAATTGAGAGACTTTGGGATATTCTATTTCATGGGCCGTTTATGGGTCCCAAGTATAGACAATCTTCGCACCTTGCTTATGGATGAAGCTCATAAGTCTCGTTATTCTATTCATCCTGGTGCAGACAAAATGTATAAGGATCTTCGAACCCAGTACTGGTGGCCGGGAATGAAGAAAGACATTGCCTTATACGTATCAAAATGCCTTACTTGTCTGAAGGTTAAGGCGGAACATCAACATCCCTCTAGATTATTGGAACAACCAGAGATTCCGGTTTGGAAATGGGAAAACATTTCTATGGATCTCATTACCAAACTACCACACACTAGTAAAGGTCTGTATGCCATTTGGGTAGTAGTTGATCGTTTGAAAAAATCAACGCACTTCTTGCCAATCCGTGAGGATTTATCTGCTAACAAGCTTGCCAAGTGTAACATCTGTGCTTATAATCATTGTGAACAATTCAATTATCAATAAAACAATGTTATTTAATCCCAATGTTTGTTTGTTTATGTTTGACATTTTTCATGTTTTGACTTTTGTTCAATTTCAAACTCTATATCGCTTTCTGGAGAGTTATACGCAAACGGGTGCGTAAACGTAATCAGTTTAATGCGACAAACACTCCGGAACATCAACATATACTTAACGTACCTTAAATAACCTTTACATAACTTAGAAATAAGTTTTGAAGGCTTTGGTATGGCAAAAACAAGTTAATTCGCCTACACGGACTAAATTTGACAAACTGCGAAAGTATGCCAATTTGAACGGTAACAGACATTCCGAAACATGACCATAAGTTAAACATACCATAAATAACCTTTACATAGCTTAGAAATAGGCTTTGAGGGGTTCGGTGTGCTAAAATAAACTTTTGGGTCATTCAGGGACTAAAAGCGTCAAAAAGTGCACAAGTTTGCACTTTCGCGCATAACTTACGTTCTGAATACATCTGGACATCCAAAAATTTATGTAAGCACTATAATATTTTTTTTTAGTGTTTGGCATGAGAAAAATCCATTCGTCACGCAATTTGGATCGTTTTTCGCGCTTGTGCGCATTCCGTCGTAATTAAGCGAACATCGCAACCGTACGGCCAAACGAACCGACATCCGAGATGTTTTCAAGCATATTTCATGTTCCCTATGTCTTAACATGATTGTGGAGCTTGAAATTGGGATTGACGGGTGTTAGAAGTGTCGTTACGCAACAAAACAAGGTGCAGGGACTGAAACTATAATTCTGCCAAAGTTAATGACTTACGGACCGTAAGCCATCACCCTTACGGTCCGTAAGGGGTCCCCAGAATAGTAGATCGGTTTAAACAGCTGTTGCCTCTTCAGGATAATGAGGGGCCAATTTGCACTTGCCTCTTCAGGAAAATGAGGGGCCAATTTTGTGTACCATAAGGTTTCAACAAGTGTACGGGTGAGATCAAAGCACGTTATTCGATAAACGATCCTAACGGTTCCAAGAATCCTATAAATACCCAACCCTTTCACAACTCAAAACCCACAATTCTGATCTCAAAGCTCTAAGTTGAAGTCATTGCTTCATACCTGAGCTATTCGATCAAGTTTTACTAGTGGGGACCCTTTGTAAGTGTTCCTTCGTTCTTTTATTCTTTTAGCGTTAAAAGTCAAACTTGGTTTGACTTTCTGCGTTGACCAGTTTATGGTCAATGCGAAGTTCGTTTGAACTTCATAACGTGAGCGTAATCACGATGGTTATAGTCCCTAGTGACTATACCTACTGATTACCACGTTATCTAGGCTCAGTGACGAGTCGTAGTTTCGGCCAAAATGCGTGTTATTGCGTATTTTGTAACCAAACTACTCTTGGGTATCGAAACCGTTTGTTTTGTTACCAAACCTGTTTTCTAAACTTAGTTAAGCATGTTTTAACATGCTTAGCTCGTCACTTTTAGTTTAGTGCATATATAGGGTCGTAAAGGTAAGCGATCTAAACAATCGCTTATGTGACAACTCGAAATTTAGAACCTTTCGTTGTACGCTTGAACACTGTGACAACTCGTATTTTCCGAACTTATCAACGTACTTGATGTAACGTATTTGAACTTGGTGTAATTAGTTGATATGTTGAGTTAATGAGATTATGTGTGACTTTGTGATTGATTAAATGTTATGTGGTTATGATTACGTGATGATGTGTATTGAATAGTATTAATCCGATCGCACAACACAACCCACTCGCACAAGTCTTTTTGGGCTACACTTAGTATTCGGATCAATGGGCAGCCCATTGAGGGTTCGGCCCACTCTCCTCTTTGTCGCATAACACTAAGGGGTTAGGGTAAAACTCCTCAATTGTTACTAATCACACACACACAAACCCTAGCTCTCTTCCTTCTCTCTAGAACTCGACGGCAACAACATCTTTTCTCTCGAAGCCTTTGGTGTTCGGATCAATCCCTACTCTTTTCCTTCGATCGGTTAGTGTTAATATTATTCTTATAAATTATGTTGGTTGTAAGTGAGCATGTGGATGTTATTAATTTATGTTGTTTATATATGATGGCAAGCATGTTACTTGAGATGTTGGTCCAATAGATATATAGATTCATGGATTGATAGAAGGGATAACAATAAATCAGAAAAAGGTATCGACCACATGAGAACATAGGGATTTGAATAAGTGATTTGAGATCTGACCACTTTTTGACTAAACAATATTGCCATGTGAAAGTGATGATTTCTAAATTGATGATGTTATGGCCATGATTGATTATGGGAATGATAAATTGCATGAATTGTTTGATTACTATATTACATAAACTGATTGTTAATTGGACCGAACATATATATATATTCGGCTGTATTATGATTAAGATAGAATGGTTGTTAGCAATCGAGATTATGAATATTGTTAAATGGTTAAGTATGATGATTATTGTTCATGACTAATTAGAAGTTTGTGATAAAAAGTCTTGTGGGATCGATATGTGTTTTAGTTGTAAACTGTTATTGATAATCTATAAACATGGATTTGTATTTTAAGGATTCTTCATGATTACTTGCACATGATTGTCAGTAGGACTAGTGATTGTATAGGTATTTTAAATGGAATAGATTTCAGTGCATATATGATAATCACATTATTTATGGGTTGAATGATTTGTTGTTGACTTGTATGGATGGATGATCACGTGCATGAATCTGATCAAATATGTAGAATATGGTTAAATTTCTATTGGACCGATTAAAGGATCACATTCATACTTTCATTCGATTAAAGTTATTTAATATTGATAAACCATAAAAATAGGAAACTGTTTAACTATTTTGGCTAATTTAGTGCATGATTGGTAACTGTGGATTTCTTATAATTGATATGCATGATATTCGGATATTTAATTCATTCGCACAAGCGGTCTTGTCGCACAAGATCAGGTCGTACAAGACCTGATCCGATCACACAAGTGTCAAGCGCATAAGACGGACCGCACAAGACATCTTGGTCGCACAAGGTGTCTTCAGTCGCACAAGCATTATTGGATCGCACAAGTGGTTTTGTTGTTTAAATGTTGGGCCGTAGACTTGGGCTGGGAAATAAATCTGATCGCACAAGATGTAGTTTGGTTAAATTGTTTGGGCCGAGACTTGTATGGGCTTCATCCGTATGTTAAACTGATAACATTTAAAACATTCTATGTGTGTATTATGTTGCCATGATCGATACGTGTTAGCAATATGTTAAATTATGTGTAGTCAAACGCGCTTTACTTGACACCAAAACCTGACTTGTATGATAACCATGTTAGGACGTGGTTGACCTCTAGCTGCTAGACTTGACCTTTCTGTGTAATCTGCCGAGCAAACCAAGGTGAGTTCACACTTCGTTACAAAGCATGGGATTCCCAGGGGTTGGGAATGGGTTAAGGAATAAGGATTCCTCGTCCTGTTGAGACGTAATCAGGAACATAGATTCCTCGTCCTGTTGAGACGTAATCAGGAACATTGATTCCTCGTCCAGTATGAGACGGATTTAACTATACTAGACTAGAACTCTATCAACGAAGTCCCTCCTTTTATATCGACTTAATCGCCGAGGCCAATGGCGAACGGGTCATTAGTTAAATAGCGCTATTAGGTTTAACAAACCTCACACCGTGCCGCAGAGGACGGGCGTGGACTAATGGACTATGGCACGTCAGTGATGATAGACACAGACGTTAGGGCACTTAAACATGACGAACGTTAGTAGTCGATATGGTAACGAGTCTGGTGAATTAAACATGGGGTAGCCCCCACGGCCATAGAGCCGGGCTGGAATAGCCAACGTAAGAACGGGTAACTAATAAACGTTTTTCGAACTATGGGGTAACCCCCACGGCTGGATAGCTGGTAAAGAACAAACTGCGTTTTCAGAATAACTAAAAACTGGACAACCAAACGTGAACTCACTCAACTAGTTGTTGACTCGTTACTACATGCTTTGCAGGTCTATAGGTACCTAGCTGGAGCTTGCACAAGGAAGAGTCGTTGTGGGACATGGACAGCTGTGTGCCATGTTAAACCTTTGAATATCTAAACTTATGATTTGGTTTTAAAACATTATGCTTCCGCTCATAACTTAACTATGTTTGCTTTGGACACTAATCGTGTTGGTTGGACTTTTACACTTAATTATTTACTTGTTCAATATGATTAGTGGTTTGATCCTGGTCAGTCACGCCTCCAAGCGGTGATACTCCGCATGTGGATTTTGGGGGTGTGACAGATTGGTATCAGAGCCATTGGTTATAGAGAACTTGGTTTTAATAAAGGAAAACGTTTTTGTTAAAACCAGACTATAACCTGTACAGTGCTCTGCGATCCACAACGACGCTTCACTCCACGTGCAAGGCTCGACATTCTAGGTGATATGGTTTACGTTTTATATTGCCTACTTGCCAGATTGCATAGAACTTTGCTTATTGTATGCTTAGATGAACGTAGCAACTATAGTATGAAAGCACATTTGTGCTTGCTCCCTACTGTCACTACACACATTCGCGACACCTTTCCTATTTGTGTTTCCTTCGATGAGAGATCATGAGGGAACGTGTGAACCTAACTCCAGCCAGCTGACGGCTCTTATCAACGAACAAGTTACGGCAGCACTCGCAGCCGCCCAGGCAGGAGGTATAACCTGCTGTTACGAACCTATCCTAGGATGTTAGATCCTACTCTCATGACCCAACTCTCGCGCTTAACCCGGTCTTTCTTCCTCGCGTAACAAGGTCAGAACGCTCAGCCGCCTGTAGGCACATTCAGGACGTTCATGGACTGTCGTCCTAGTACTTTCAGTGCAACTAAAGGAGCTGTTAGACTCCTCCATAGGTTTAAAAAGCTCGAGACTGTCTTAGAGAACGTGCGAATGCCCTGAGACTCATAGGGTGAAGTACGCCACTGGTACTCTCGAAGGCACTAAGTTAACTTGGTGGAACTCGCAAGTTCAGATGCTGGGGCTGGCGGCTGCTAATGCCACCCCATGGAAGGATTCTTAAGGAACTGATCCAAACGTGAATGCCGTAGTCGAGACGACATCCGCAAACTGGAAATGGAGTTCTTAAACCTGAAGATGACAAGGTCAGAGATAGAAGCGTACACGAAACGATCCAACGAACTGACAGTGTTATGTCCAACAATGGTGGATCCTCTCATCAAGCGCATTGAGCTGTACCCCAAAGGCCTAGTACCAGAGATTCAAAGTCATGTGACTTCTGCTAACCTTGCTACTATCCAGGATATTACTCATCTTGCTCAACGTCTCTTAGATCAGGCGGTAGGACAGATTAAACTGCCGAAACGTATTAATGCTGCTACAACTACTTCGGGTGCTCCCAGTGACAACAAACGCAAGTGGGATGGAATTTTAAGCAAGGGTTTCACTTCGGTTCAATCTTAGTCGAGTACAGGAGCCCCAGTCAGCAGTCTTTTGGTAATCGAAGTTAGGGTGGATACGAGGGAAACCACCCTAAGTGCAATCGATGTAATTTGCACCAAAGCGGGCAGTGCAACAAGGATCGTCGTTAGAGATGCAACAAGCTTGGTCATGGAGCCAAAGATTGTAGAAGCTCACGTCCTACAAACCAGAACCGATAACAGCAGCCACAAGCTCCACAAAAATCAGCAGCAACAGCAGGATAACAAGGGATGTTATCAGGATGGTGCTGGAGATCATTTCATGAGACGCTACCCACGGCTGAACCAGAATCAGAACCACAACCAAGGAAACGGGAACAACAATGGGACAACAACGGGGGTAATAATGACGGCAATGGTGCCAGGGGTCGAGTGTTCGTGATTAGACAGGGTGATATTAGGAATGACCCCAACGTTGTAATGGTTTCGACATCGTTATTGGTATGAATTGGCTACCTCAACATCGAACAGAGATTCTTTGTAACGAAAATATTGTCCG
The DNA here is from genome assembly GCA_030545235.1 of Helianthus tuberosus. Classification (NCBI taxonomy): domain Eukaryota; kingdom Viridiplantae; phylum Streptophyta; class Magnoliopsida; order Asterales; family Asteraceae; genus Helianthus; species Helianthus tuberosus. The sequence continues at coordinate 118,295,757 of CM060406.1, read as the reverse complement.
TATTCCTCGCCCAGGTGATGAACCTCTTACGATTCGTGGCGACTAGAGTGGTGCTGTGGTGAGCATCATCTCTTTCCTTATGGCCCAGAAATGTTGGAGAAAGGGCCACACTGCCATTTTGGCTCTTGTTACTGACACCTCGAAGAATGAGAAGAAGATAGAAGATTTTTTCCGACTGTATGCGACTACCCTGAAGTATTCCCTGAGGAATTGCCTGGTATCCCGCCTCATCGTCAGGTCGAGTTCCAAATCGAGCTAGCTCCTAGAGCAGCACCCATAGCTCGTGCACCGTATCGTTTAGCTCCATCAGAGTTGAAAGAGCTATCTACGCAACTACAAGAACTCTTAGATAAGGGTTTTATTCGTCCTAGCTCTTCGCCCTGGGGAGCTCCAGTGCTATTTGTGAAGAAGAAAGACGGTACGTTCAGAATGTGCATCGACTACCGTGAACTGAACAAAGTGACTGTGAAGAATCGTTACCCTCTTCCACGCATTGACGACCTATTCGACCAACTGCAAGGGTCGAGCTACTACTCAAAGATTGATTTGAGATCAGGGTATCACCAGCTGAGAGTCCGAGAGGAGGACGTCTCCAAAACAGCCTTCAGAACCCGTTATGGACACTACGAGTTTTTGGTCATGCCATTTGGGATGACAAACGCACCGGCGGTCTTCATGGACTTGATGAATCGAGTGTGCAAGCCTTACTTAGACAAGTTCGTTATAGTTTTCATTGACGACATCCTGATCTATTCTAAGAGTCAGGAGGAACACGAGCAGCATCTACGATTTATTTTGGAACTCCTTCGAAAAGAACAGTTGTACGCCAAATTTTCAAAATGTGACTTCTGGCTTCGTGAAGTCCATTTCTTAGGCCATGTAGTGAACAAGGATGGGATTCACGTTGATCCATTCAAGGTAGAGTCAATCAAGAGCTGGCCTGCACCTCGTACGCCAACGGAAATTCGCCAATTCTTGAGATTGGCAGGTTACTACAGGAGATTTATCAAGGATTTTTCTAAGATTTCTCAGCCTCTTACTTCACTAACGCAGAAGGGCGTTGTTTATCGTTGGGGAAACGCACAGGAGTTAGCGTTTCAGCACTTAAAGGATAAACTTTGTAGTGCACCTATCCTTTCATTGCCAGAGGGCACGGACGACTTCGTGGTTTACTGTGACGCATCCATTCAGGGTCTTGGTTGCGTATTGATGCAGCGGGATAAAGTTATAGCATACGCTTCACGCCAACTCAAGGTTCATGAGAAGAACTACACTACACACGATCTAGAGCTGGGAGTGGTTGTTTTTGCACTTAAGATATGGCGACACTACTTGTATGGCACCAAGTGTGCTATCTACACTGATCACAGAAGCCTCGAACACATCTTTAAACAGAAGGAACTCAATATGAGACAACGACGATGGGTCGAACTGCTGAACGATTACGAATGCTCGATCAGGTATCACCCAGGCAAAGCCAATGTTGTGGCTGACTCCCTCAGTCGAAAGGACACTGCGCCCAAGCGCGTACGAGCTTTACAACTTACTATACAGTATAGCCTTCCTTCTCAAATACGAAATGCTCAGGTAGAAGCATTGAAACCAGAAAACGTCAGGGCTGAAGCCCTACGCGGCTCAAGGCAATGCTTAGAACAGAAGGAAAACGACGCTTACTACGTCACGGGACGCATTTGGGTCCCATTTTATGGAAACCTACGAGAGCTTGTGATGGATGAGGCACACAAGTCTCGCTACTCGGTGCACCCTGGTTCGGACAAAATGTACCACGACATCAAAACCACATACTGGTGGCCTAGCATGAAGGCCCACATAGCAACTTACGTTAGCAAGTGCTTGACTTGTGCGAGAGTCAAGGCGGAATACCAGAAACCTTCAGGCCGACTCCGACAACCAGAGATACCACAATGGAAATGGGAGCAAATTTCCATGGATTTTGTTACTGGCCTGCCTAGATCTCAACGTGGTAACGATACTATTTGGGTGATCGTGGATCGACTCACAAAGTCTGCTCACTTTTTGGCTATCAAGGAAACGGATAAGTTCTCCACACTAGCAGACGTATATCTTAAGGAAGTTGTCTCGAGGCACAGAGTGCCCACCTCTATCATCTCGGATCGAGATGCACGTTTTGCATCAGAACTGTGGCAGGCAATGCACAAGTCATTTGGCTCACGATTAGATATGAGCACAACTTATCACCCACAAACGGATTGGCAGTCGGAACGTACCATCCAGACCCTCGAAGACATGCTTAGGGCATGCGTGATTGACTTTGGCAACGGCTGGGAAAAGCATCTGCCACTTGTGGAATTTTCGTACAACAATAGCTACCACACCAGCATTAAAGCTGCTCCGTTTGAGGCATTGTACGGGCGTAAATGCCGGTCACCTCTTTGTTGGGCAGAGGCGGGGGATAGTCAGATTACTGGTCCAGAACATGTGGTGGACACAACAGAGAAAATTTGCTCAGATACGACAACGAATGGCGGCAGCTTGTGACCGTCAGAAAGTCTACGCCGATAAGGGCAGAAAACCACTAGAGCTCCAGGTTGGGGAGCGTGTACTACTCAAAGTTTCACCCTGGAAGGGTGTGGTTCGTTTTGGCAAACGGGGCAAACTTAACCCACGATACGTTGGACCTTTCGAAGTCATTGAGAAAATAGGCAAGGTGGCCTACAGACTGAACTTACCAGCAGAACTCAGTGCAGTTCACGACGTTTTCCATGTGTCAAATCTGAAGAAGTGTCTGTCAGATGAGACCCACGTAGTTCCTTTGAAGGAGCTCACGATCGACGAGCAGTTACGATTCGTCGAGATACCTGCTGAAATCACGGACCGGGATGTTAAGGTCCTCAAGCGTACTAGAATACCTCTCATTCGAGTTCGTTGGAACTCACGTCGCGGCCCAGAGTTCACCTGGGAACGCGAAGAACAAATGAAACAAAAGTATCCCCAACTGTTCGCAACCGGTACAACCACTACTGAGGCTGAAGCTACGGAATTTCGGGACGAAATTCCAGATCAACGGGGGGAGGATGTGACACCCCAGGAAAACCAGGAAAACCATGCAACTTAACTAGCTTCCTCAGTGAGTACGTGCTAAATTTCGGGACGAAATTTCTTTCAACTTGGGGATAATGTGACAACTCGTATTTTCCGAACTTATCAACGTACTTGATGTAACGTATTTGAACTTGGTGTAATTAGTTGATATGTTGAGTTAATGAGATTATGTGTGACTTTGTGATTGATTAAATGTTATGTGGTTATGATTACGTGATGATGTGTATTGAATAGTATTAATCCGATCGCACAACACAACCCACTCGCACAAGTCTTTTTGGGCTACACTTAGTATTCGGATCAATGGGCAGCCCATTGAGGGTTCGGCCCACTCTCCTCTTTGTCGCATAACACTAAGGGGTTAGGGTAAAACTCCTCAATTGTTACTAATCACACACACACAAACCCTAGCTCTCTTCCTTCTCTCTAGAACTCGACGGCAACAACATCTTTTCTCTCGAAGCCTTTGGTGTTCGGATCAATCCCTACTCTTTTCCTTCGATCGGTTAGTGTTAATATTATTCTTATAAATTATGTTGGTTGTAAGTGAGCATGTGGATGTTATTAATTTATGTTGTTTATATATGATGGCAAGCATGTTACTTGAGATGTTGGTCCAATAGATATATAGATTCATGGATTGATAGAAGGGATAACAATAAATCAGAAAAAGGTATCGACCACATGAGAACATAGGGATTTGAATAAGTGATTTGAGATCTGACCACTTTTTGACTAAACAATATTGCCATGTGAAAGTGATGATTTCTAAATTGATGATGTTATGGCCATGATTGATTATGGGAATGATAAATTGCATGAATTGTTTGATTACTATATTACATAAACTGATTGTTAATTGGACCGAACATATATATATATTCGGCTGTATTATGATTAAGATAGAATGGTTGTTAGCAATCGAGATTATGAATATTGTTAAATGGTTAAGTATGATGATTATTGTTCATGACTAATTAGAAGTTTGTGATAAAAAGTCTTGTGGGATCGATATGTGTTTTAGTTGTAAACTGTTATTGATAATCTATAAACATGGATTTGTATTTTAAGGATTCTTCATGATTACTTGCACATGATTGTCAGTAGGACTAGTGATTGTATAGGTATTTTAAATGGAATAGATTTCAGTGCATATATGATAATCACATTATTTATGGGTTGAATGATTTGTTGTTGACTTGTATGGATGGATGATCACGTGCATGAATCTGATCAAATATGTAGAATATGGTTAAATTTCTATTGGACCGATTAAAGGATCACATTCATACTTTCATTCGATTAAAGTTATTTAATATTGATAAACCATAAAAATAGGAAACTGTTTAACTATTTTGGCTAATTTAGTGCATGATTGGTAACTGTGGATTTCTTATAATTGATATGCATGATATTCGGATATTTAATTCATTCGCACAAGCGGTCTTGTCGCACAAGATCAGGTCGTACAAGACCTGATCCGATCACACAAGTGTCAAGCGCATAAGACGGACCGCACAAGACATCTTGGTCGCACAAGGTGTCTTCAGTCGCACAAGCATTATTGGATCGCACAAGTGGTTTTGTTGTTTAAATGTTGGGCCGTAGACTTGGGCTGGGAAATAAATCTGATCGCACAAGATGTAGTTTGGTTAAATTGTTTGGGCCGAGACTTGTATGGGCTTCATCCGTATGTTAAACTGATAACATTTAAAACATTCTATGTGTGTATTATGTTGCCATGATCGATACGTGTTAGCAATATGTTAAATTATGTGTAGTCAAACGCGCTTTACTTGACACCAAAACCTGACTTGTATGATAACCATGTTAGGACGTGGTTGACCTCTAGCTGCTAGACTTGACCTTTCTGTGTAATCTGCCGAGCAAACCAAGGTGAGTTCACACTTCGTTACAAAGCATGGGATTCCCAGGGGTTGGGAATGGGTTAAGGAATAAGGATTCCTCGTCCTGTTGAGACGTAATCAGGAACATAGATTCCTCGTCCTGTTGAGACGTAATCAGGAACATTGATTCCTCGTCCAGTATGAGACGGATTTAACTATACTAGACTAGAACTCTATCAACGAAGTCCCTCCTTTTATATCGACTTAATCGCCGAGGCCAATGGCGAACGGGTCATTAGTTAAATAGCGCTATTAGGTTTAACAAACCTCACACCGTGCCGCAGAGGACGGGCGTGGACTAATGGACTATGGCACGTCAGTGATGATAGACACAGACGTTAGGGCACTTAAACATGACGAACGTTAGTAGTCGATATGGTAACGAGTCTGGTGAATTAAACATGGGGTAGCCCCCACGGCCATAGAGCCGGGCTGGAATAGCCAACGTAAGAACGGGTAACTAATAAACGTTTTTCGAACTATGGGGTAACCCCCACGGCTGGATAGCTGGTAAAGAACAAACTGCGTTTTCAGAATAACTAAAAACTGGACAACCAAACGTGAACTCACTCAACTAGTTGTTGACTCGTTACTACATGCTTTGCAGGTCTATAGGTACCTAGCTGGAGCTTGCACAAGGAAGAGTCGTTGTGGGACATGGACAGCTGTGTGCCATGTTAAACCTTTGAATATCTAAACTTATGATTTGGTTTTAAAACATTATGCTTCCGCTCATAACTTAACTATGTTTGCTTTGGACACTAATCGTGTTGGTTGGACTTTTACACTTAATTATTTACTTGTTCAATATGATTAGTGGTTTGATCCTGGTCAGTCACGCCTCCAAGCGGTGATACTCCGCATGTGGATTTTGGGGGTGTGACAAACACTAAGTGACTAACTAATTTGATGATTTAATGAATGATAAGTGAACCTTTTATATGATTATGTGTTATGTTACATGTATGCTTGTGTGTATGTATGCGAGTATGTATATGAACCGAGACAACACGAACCCGACTCGAGACCATGTGGTCTCGAGTGAACAATGACTTATGGGCCGGTTGGGCCACACATACACACTTAGCCTATTTCGAAAGCCCACTAGGGTGCACAAGTGAAACAAGTATATAATCCTCATGATAGTCACGCTTGGCATTTTTGGGCAAACAACACTCATACTCCTCTAATACACACACTCTCCACTCTCCCTCACTAAAACCCTAAACCATCACATTTCTTCTCCTCTTTCTCGGATTCGACCGGCAACACAAGAGCTCTCGGATTCAAGCTTAAGTTCTCACCTTTGAAACTCATCAACCGGTTAGTGTTTATGATGCTTGTTGGTTAGTGTTTATGATACTTGTTGGTTAGCGATTCTTGTTATATATTTCGGATGATGATGATAATGTGTGATGTTTGGTGGATGATAATGAATAATGAAGTTAACTTGATAATATGTTGCCCTATGCATGATGAACATACACCACTTGAATAATCGATACTAGGATTGTTGTTGTTCATCTATGATGTTGGTATTTTAATGCTAGATAAAGTAATGATTAATAAGATAACATGACTTGATTTCGGACATATTGTATGATGGGTTAATGACATCTTGTGTTTAAATGTGGTCTAAACCATTAGTTGTTGATGTTCATGAAATCGGATTGCATACCCCTATGTTACAAATCAAATGCTTGTTAAATGGCTGCTTATATGTGGAAATCGGATTGGTTGTTGAACGTTTTGATCGTTGTTTCAAGTTATGAACATGATGAACTATTGGATATTATGATGAACATGATGAACATATGAAGAACAACTTGAATGTGATATGAATATGCTTGAATATTTGAAATCTGGTATGTTTGATCCAATTTGGTAAATTGTTAGACAAATAAACATGTTTAAGTGGATAGTACATAATGTTGCATGAAATCAGAATGTTATTGGATAGTACACTGTACCGAATCAGCCTATGTCCAGTCGAAACCTTCGGTTGCGACTCGAAACCACTGCATGACGAGTCGAGACCCCCGGTTGCGACACAGGTTGCGAACACCTGGTTGCGACTCGAAACCACACATGATCAGCACACCAACCTTGTGACTCGAAACCACAGTTGCGAGTCCGGTTGCGACTCGAGACCAAAACAGCATGAACCGAAACCGTGTTTGCGAGTCCGGTTGCGACTCGAGACCAGAACCTGCATCAGTTGCGACTCGAGACCAAGTGCATGTGCACACTGTTTGGGCTTGCACCCCATTACGGGCTTATCTGATTGGGCCGGACTCTTGGGTCTAATGCACAGACCTTATATGTTACTGTTGAACGTGAATATTGTTGAACTACTATGATCAAACGTGTATGCCATGAACGATACTTGAATGCATTATGCTAGAAACATACGTGTACTGCTTGAATACGAACCTGATTGGTATGATACAACTATGATAGGACGTGAGTAGCCACAATATTGCTTGATTGACTTTTCTGTATATCTACCGAGCAAACCAAGGTGAGTTCACACCCTCTACAAAGCATGGGATTCCCAGGGGTCGGGAATTGGGGTTAAGGAACATGGGTTCCTCGTCCTCCTTGGGTAGGACAGCAAAGGTTCAGGAATATAATTCCTCGTCCTCACGGACAGATAACTCGTACTAGACCAAAACTCTATCACGAAGTCCCTCCTTTTTATATCGACTTAATCGCCGGGCCAATGGCGAGCGGGTCATTAGTTAGATAGCGCTATTTAGGTCTGACAAACCTCACACCGTGCCGCAGAGGACGGGCGTGAACTAATGGATCTGGGGCACGTCAATGATGATAGACATTGACAGTTTCAGGGCACATAAACATGACTACAGTCAGCAGTCGATATGGTAACGAGTCTAGTGTATACATGGGGTAGCCCCCACGGCCGAAATGCCAGATAACTACACGGGGTAGCCCCCACGGCTGGATAGCCAGAGTAACCGGGAATAAACAAATCACGTTTTTAACTATGGGGTAACCCCCACGGCAGGATGCCCGCTAAAGGAAACTGTTTTCGAAACAACTTAAAACGAACACCCAACCGTGAACTCACTCAACTTGTTGTTGACTCGTTACTACATGCTTTGCAGGTCCTTAGGTTCTTAGCTGGAGCTTGCACGGAGGAGAATCGTTGTGGGACATGGACGACTGTGTGCCATGTTAAACTTTGAAACAATTAAACTTATGTTTTGATTTAAGACTTATGCTTCCGCTTGCAACTTAACTATGTTTTGTTTGAACACCAATTGTATTGGTTGGATTTTATAACTATGTGTTTGCTTGTTCAATATGATTGGTGGCTGGATCCTGGTCAGTCACGCCTCCAAGCGGTAGTACTCCGCAGGTGGGTTTTGGGGGTGTGACAGATTGGTATCAGAGCCATTGGTTATAGAGAACTTGGTTTTAATAAAGGAGGAACGTTTTTGCTAAAACCAGACTATAACCTGTACAGTGCTCAACGGTCCACAACGATGCTTCACTCCACATGCAAGGCTCGACATTCTAGGTGATATGATCTGTGTATATATTGCCTACTTGTTAGTTACATAGTACATTGCTCATGGTACGCTTGGTTAGAATAACTACTGTTGCTTGAACACGTGTGTACTTACTCACTTCTGACATCGCACTTTCGCGAACCCCTCTCACTCACGTTCTTCTTAATATGAAGATCATGTCTGGACGCGTTAACCTAACACAAGCCCAGTTGACGGCTCTGATCAACGAACGAGTTGCCGCAGCACTTGCAGCTGCACACGCAGGAGGTATATCCTGCAGTCCGAACTCATTCTAGGATCTTTAGGATCCTACTCTCGTGAACCAACCTTTGTGTTAAACTCTGTCTTTTCTTTCACCTACGATAGGTCAGCATGTTCAGCCACCCGTGTGCACCTTTAAGACTTTCATGGACTGCCGACCAACTACTTTTAGCGGCACTGAAGGGGCAGTAGGTCTCCTACACTGGTTTGAGAAGCTAGAATCTGTGTTCGAAATGTGCGAATGCCCTGAGGCGCGCAGGGTGAAATACGCTACTGGTACTCTCGAGGGTTTAGCCCTCACATGGTGGAACGCCCAGGTTCAGATGCTGGGGTTGGTTGCTGCCAACGCCACCCCATGGGAAACTTTTAAGGAGATGATCAAGGAAGAATTTTGCAGTCGTGATGAGATTCACAAACTGGAAGTGGAGTTCTTCAACCTCAAGATGACGGGGTCCGAAATTGAAGCTTATGTGAAAAGGTCGAACGAACTGGCAATTCTGTGCCCTACTATGGTGGATCCTCCCATCAAACGCATCGAACTGTTTCTTCAGGGCTTAGTGCCAGAAATCCAAAGTCATGTGACTTCAGCGAATCTCGCCACCTACCAGCAAACTGTTCAGTTGGCTCACCGTCTCACGGATCAGGCGGTGGAGCAGAACAAGTTACCAAAACGCATAGGTGCTGCAACTACTTCTGGTGCCTCTAGTGACAACAAACGGAAATGGGATGGAACTTCAAGTAAGGGTTCGACTTCTGTTCAGTCCCAGTCTCAGCAGAGAAAAAAACTGATGACCACAAGAGCCCCAATCAGCAATCGTCTGGTGGTCAAAGTCATGGTGGGTACAAAGGAAATCACCCCAAATGCAATCGCTGCAGCCTGCACCACAGCGGGCCATGCACCAGGGGCAACTGTCATCGGTGCAACAAGCCTGGTCACGCTGCAAAGGATTGCAGGAGCTTATACCCCGCCAATCAGAATCGTCACCAAGCTCAACAGAACCAGCGCCAGCAGCAGCAGCAAGGTGATAACAAGGGGTGCTTTCAGTGTGGAGCTGAGGGCCACTTCAAGAGAGATTGTCCCCAACTGAACAGGAACCAGAACAACAACAACAATAACAACAATCAGGGGAATGGTAACAATGGGAACAACAACAACAATGGCGCCAGGGGGCGGGTGTTTGTGATTGGCCAAGGTGAAGCAAGGAATGACCCCAGTGTTGTGGCGGGTAAGTTCCTTCTCGACGACTTTTATGTTTCAGTTTTATTTGATTCGGGTGCCGATACTAGCTACATGTCACTAGAAGTTAGTCGAATGCTTAAGCGTATTCCAACCCCTTTGAACAACAAGCACACCGTAGAGCTAGCAAATGGTAAGAGTTTAGAAGCCACACACGTAGTCAAGGGTTGTAAACTTATTCTCGCTGACCAGACCTTCTCTATCGACCTCATTCCTATTGTCTTGGGTAGTTTCGACGTTGTCATTGGGATGGATTGGTTATCCCAACACCGAGCAGAGATTCTTTGCAACGAGAAGGTTGTCCGCATTCCAGGTCCCGGTGGTGAACCTCTCATGATTCATGGCGACAAGAGGAGTGCTGTCGAGAACGTCATTTCCCTCCTTAAGGCCCAAAAGTACTTGCGAAAGGGCCACACTGCCATTTTGGCTCTCGTTACTGACACCTCAGAAAAAGAGAAGAAGATAGAAGATTTTCCAGTTGTACGCGATTATCCAGAGGTATTTCCTGAGGAATTACCTGGTCTTCCGCCTCATCGCCAAGTCGAGTTTCAGATCGAACTAGCTCCTGGAGCTGCGCCCATAGCCCGTGCACCTTATCGTTTAGCCCCAACAGAGTTGAAAGAACTCTCCACGCAACTGCAAGAGCTCCTGGATAAGGGTTTTATTCGTCCTAGCTCATCGCCCTGGGGAGCTCCAGTACTATTCGTAAAGAAGAAGGACGGTACTTTCAGAATGTGCATCGACTACCGGGAACTCAACAAGGTGACGGTGAAGAACCGTTATCCTCTACCGCGTATTGACGACTTGTTCGACCAGCTGCAGGGATCGAGCTACTATTCTAAGATTGATTTGAGATCGGGTTATCACCAGCTGAGAGTCCGGGAAGAGGACGTCTCCAAAACAGCTTTCAGGACTCGATACGGGCACTATGAGTTTTTGGTCATGCCTTTTTGGATGACAAACGCACCTGCGGTTTTCATGGACTTGATGAACCGAGTGTGCAAGCCTTACCTAGACAAGTTCGTCATAGTCTTCATCGACGATATCCTGATCTATTCCAAGAGTCGGGAGGAACACGAGCAGCATCTGCGACTTATTCTGGAACTCCTTCGAACAGAACAGCTTTATGCGAAGTTCTCGAAATGCGACTTCTGGCTTCGAGAAGTCCATTTCCTAGGCCACGTGGTAAACAAGGATGGGATTCACGTTGATCCATCCAAGGTAGACTCGATAAAGAACTGGCCGGCACCTCGTACACCAAAGGAAATTCGCCAATTCTTGGGTTTGGCGGGATACTACCGGAGATTCATTAAGGATTTTTCTAAGATCGCACAGCCTCTCACCTCACTAACGCAGAAAGGCGTTGTTTATCGCTGGGGAAACGTACAGGAGTTGGCATTTCAGCACCTAAAGGATAGACTTTGTAGCGCACCTATCCTTTCCTTGCCAGAAGGCACAGACGATTTTGTGGTCTACTGCGACGCATCAATTCAGGGTCTTGGTTGCGTGTTGATGCAACGAGATAAAGTTATAGCCTACGCCTCACGCCAACTCAAGGTTCATGAAAAGAACTACACTACGCACGACCTAGAGCTGGGAGCTGTTGTCTTTGCACTTAAGTTATGGCGGCATTACCTGTACGGTACTAAGTGCGCCATATACACCGACCACAGGAGTCTCGAGCATATCTTCAAGCAGAAGGAACTAAATATGCGACAACGACGGTGGGTCGAACTACTGAATGACTACGAGTGCTCAATCAGGTATCACCCGGGCAAGGCCAATGTTGTGGCTGACGCCCTCAGTCGGAAGGACACAGCGCCTAAGCGCGTACGAGCTCTACAACTCACGATCCATTCTAGTCTTCCCTCCCAGATACGAGCTGCTCAGATAGAAGCACTGAAACCAGAAAAAGTCAGGGCTGAAGCCCTACGCGGATCAAGGCAACGATTAGAACAGAAGGAAGACGGTGCTTACTACGTAACGGGACGCGTTTGGGTCCCACTTTACGGCAACCTACGAGAGCTTGTGATGGACGAAGCACACAAGTCTCGCTACTCGGTACACCCTGGATCAGATAAGATGTATCATGATATCAAAACTACGTATTGGTGGCCTAGCATGAAGGCCCACATAGCGACGTACGTCAGTAAGTGTTTGACTTGTGCGAGAGTCAAGTCTGAATACCAGAAACCCTCAGGCCTACTCCAACAACCCGAGATACCTCACTGGAAATGGGAGCAAATTTCCATGGATTTTGTCACTGGCCTGCCTAGATCCCAGCGCGGGAACGATACTATTTGGGTGATCGTGGATCGACTCACAAAATCTGCACACTTCTTGGCTATCGAGGAGACGGATAAATTCTCCACTCTTGCAGAAATATACCTCAAGGAAGTCGTTTCGAGGCACGGGGTGCCCACCTCCATTATCTCGGATCGAGATGCACGTTTTACTTCAGAGCTGTGGCAAGCAATGCACAAATCCTTTGGCTCACGATTAGATATGAGCACAGCATATCACCCTCAGACGGACGGGCAGTCCGAGCGCACTATTCAAACCTTAGAAGACATGCTTCGTGCATGTGTAATCGACTTTGGCAACCGCTGGGAAAAGCATCTGCCACTTGTGGAATTCTCGTACAATAACAGCTACCACACCAGCATTAAAGCTGCTCCGTTTGAGGCATTGTACGGATGTAAATGCCGGTCACCTCTTTGCTGGGCAGAGGTGGGAGATAGTCAGATCACTGGTCCAGAATATGTGGTAGACACGACCGAACAAATTGCTCAAATACGAAAACGCATGACGGCAGCTCGCGAACGTCAGAAAGTTTACGCCGACATGGGCAGGAAACCGCTTGAGCTCCAGGTTGGGGAGCGGGTACTACTCAAAGTTTCACCCTGGAAGGGTGTGGTTCGTTTTGGTAAACGCGACAAACTCAACCCACGATACGTTGGACCTTTCGAAGTCATTGAGAAAATAGGCAGGGTGGCCTACAGACTGAACTTACCAGCGGAACTCGGTGCAGTTCACAACGTTTTTCACGTGTCAAATCTGAAGAAGTGTCCGTCAGATGAGACCCACGTAGTTCCCCTGAAGGAACTCACTATCGACGAACAGTTACGATTCGTCGAGGAACCAGTCGAAATCACGGACCGGGATGTTAAGGTCCTCAAGAGCACCAGAATACCTCTCGTTCGAGTACGTTGGAACTCACGTCGCGGCCCAGAGTTCACCTGGGAGCGCGAAGATCAGATGAAACAAAAGTATCCCCAACTGTTCGCAAACAGTACACCCACTACTGAGGCCGAAGCTACGGAATTTCAGGACGAAATTCCAGATCAACGGGGGGTGGATGTGACACCCCAGGAAAACCAGGAAAAACCATACAACTTAACTAGCTTCCTCAGTGAGTGCCTACCAAATTTCGGGATGAAATTTCTTTCAACTTGGGGATGATGTGACAACTCGAAATTTAGAACCTTTCGTTGTACGCTTGAACACTAAGTGACTAACTAATTTGATGATTTAATGAATGATAAGTGAACCTTTAATATGATTATGTGTTATGTTACATGTATGCTTGTGTGTATGTATGCGAGTATGTATATGAACCGAGACAACACGAACCCGACTCGAGACCATGTGGTCTCGAGTGAACAATGACTTATGGGCCGGTTGGGCCACACATACACACTTAGCCTATTTCGAAAGCCCACTAGGGTGCACAAGTGAAACAAGTATATAATCCTCATGATAGTCACACTTGGCATTTTTGGGCAAACAACACTCATACTCCTCTAATACACACACTCTCCACTCTCCCTCACTAAAACCCTAAACCATCACATTTCTTCTCCTCTTTCTCGGATTCGACCGGCAACACAAGAGCTCTCGAATTCAAGCTTAAGTTCTCACCTTTGAAACTCATCAACCGGTTAGTGTTTATGATGCTTGTTGGTTAGTGTTTATGATACTTGTTGGTTAGCGATTCTTGTTATATATTTCGGATGATGATGATGATAATGTGTGATGTTTGGTGGATGATAATGAATAATGAAGTTAACTTGATAATATGTTGCCTTATGCATGATGAACATACACCACTTGAATAATCGATACTAGGATTGTTGTTGTTCATCTATGATGTTGGTATTTTAATGCTAGATAAAGTAATGATTAATAAGATAACATGACTTGATTTCGGACATATTGTATGATGGGTTAATGACATCTTGTGTTTAAATGTGGTCTAAACCATTAGTTGTTGATGTTCATGAAATCGGATTGCATACCCCTATGTTACAAATCAAATGCTTGTTAAATGGCTGCTTATATGTGGAAATCGGATTGGTTGTTGAACGTTTTGATTGTTGTTTCAAGTTATGAACATGATGAACTATTGGATATTATGATGAACATGATGAACATATGCAGAACAACTTGAATGTGATATGAATATGCTTGAATATTTGAAATCTGGTATGTTTGATCCAATTTGGTAAATTGTTAGACAAATAAACATGTTTAAGTGGATAGTACATAATGTTGCATGAAATCAGAATGTTATTGGATAGTACACTGTACCGAATCAGCCTATGTCCAGTCGAAACCTTCGGTTGCGACTCGAAACCACTGCATGACGAGTCGAGACCCCCGGTTGCGACACAGGTTGCGAACACCTGGTTGCGACTCGAAACCACACATGATCAGCACACCAACCTTGTGACTCGAAACCACAGTTGCGAGTCCGGTTGCGACTCGAGACCAAAACAGCATGAACCGAAACCGTGTTTGCGAGTCCGGTTGCGACTCGAGACCAGAACCTGCATCAGTTGCGACTCGAGACCAAGTGCATGTGCACACTGTTTGGGCTTGCACCCCATTACGGGCTTATCTGATTGGGCCGGACTCTTGGGTCTAATGCACAGACCTTATATGTTACTGTTGAACGTGAATATTGTTGAACTACTATGATCAAACGTTTATGCCATGAACGATACTTGAATGCATTATGCTAGAAACATACGTGTACTGCTTGAATACGAACCTGATTGGTATGATACAACTATGATAGGACGTGAGTAGCCACAATATTGCTTGATTGACTTTTCTGTATATCTACCGAGCAAACCAAGGTGAGTTCACACCCTCTACAAAGCATGGGATTCCCAGGGGTCGGGAATTGGGGTTAAGGAACATGGGTTCCTCGTCCTCCTTGGGTAGGACAGCAAAGGTTCAGGAATATAATTCCTCGTCCTCACGGACAGATAACTCGTACTAGACCAAAACTCTATCACGAAGTCCCTCCTTTTTATATCGACTTAATCGCCGGGCCAATGGCGAGCGGGTCATTAGTTAGATAGCGCTATTTAGGTCTGACAAACCTCACACCGTGCCGCAGAGGACGGGCGTGAACTAATGGATCTGGGGCACGTCAATGATGATAGACATTGACAGTTTCAGGGCACATAAACATGACTACAGTCAGCAGTCGATATGGTAACGAGTCTAGTGTATACATGGGGTAGCCCCCACGGCCGAAATGCCAGATAACTACACGGGGTAGCCCCCACGGCTGGATAGCCAGAGTAACTGGGAATAAACAAATCACGTTTTTAACTATGGGGTAACCCCCACGGCAGGATGCCCGCTAAAGGAAACTGTTTTCGAAACAACTTAAAACGAACACCCAACCGTGAACTCACTCAACTTGTTGTTGACTCGTTACTACATGCTTTGCAGGTCCTTAGGTTCTTAGCTGGAGCTTGCACGGAGGAGAATCGTTGTGGGACATGGACGACTGTGTGCCATGTTAAACTTTGAAACAATTAAACTTATGTTTTGATTTAAGACTTATGCTTCCGCTTGCAACTTAACTATGTTTTGTTTGAACACCAATTGTATTGGTTGGATTTTATAACTATGTGTTTGCTTGTTCAATATGATTGGTGGCTGGATCCTGGTCAGTCACGCCTCCAAGCGGTAGTACTCCGCAGGTGGGTTTTGGGGGTCTGACAGCTTATACTTTCGAACCCGACCCGTTTGGTCGATCATTAGGATCCGACCAAACACACTAGGTGACCATAGTTGTATAGGGAATAACCTTCCGAGGTTATACCTTATGGTCACGTCGTTTGAGTAGTTGTATGATAGGTAGTATATATATATATTTTTTTTGGGTAAAGGGTTACCACGGTGATTCTATATATTCACAAAACATAAACACAAGTAGTATGGAAAACCCATACTAGTTCTAACATGGGACATCCCCCCATGAAAGAAACCAAGAAAAAAACGAACCACTAAATCACAATTCAACACCCACTAGACCATAATCTAGATAAATCAAATTAAAAACAATTCAGAAAACACTAGCCACCATCGTCAAGCATCGAGTCTTCATGAATATCCCACGTCTCTAGAAAGCGTCTCACTTTGACCGTGCTCTTGTATTTCGCTCCCATAAGTTTATATCGAACAGTCTGAAAAATCAAAGAGATAATTACTTCTGGAGGTCTTGTTTGATTTTTAAACAGACGCGCATTCCGCTCCTGCCAAATGAAATACGCTGTAGCTGCCACTATAAGACGACTTGAAATGTTATAAGCCGATTTGGACGCCCCTCTAGGTAAAAGCCAATTCATGATGTCTAACCAGTTAGGATCAACCGTATTCATATTCACTTTATCCCTTACCGAACACCAAACCTGAGCCGAGTACTTGCATTCGAAAAACAGATGATCATGCGAATCATTATTCTCGAAGCACAGTAAGCAACACATCATATTCATGTTTTTTCTTCTAGACAAATCCCACTGTAGAATCCTATCCTGAGTCAAAAGTTTCCTACGCATGATAAGCCACATAAAGAATGCATGTCGAGGAATACATTGCGAGAACCATACCACATTCACCCAGTCAACTTCCGTCTCCCTAGATCTGATAGATTGCCACACACACGAAGACGAATAGTCATTCAGTTTGTCACCATCTTTCCAAAAGAATCTATCTCTACTATTCGGGTTAATTTGCAAGTTATCAATCTGAATCAAAACAGGGAATAAATCTCGCCAAGCCGTAGGCCACATCCAAGAGCCATTCGTCCAAACATCTTTAACCGAATCATGAAGAGCAAATCCAGCTTCATAAATAATCCGAGGAGATATGAAATTGGCCAATGGTCCGCACTCACACCAACGGTCGTACCATGCGGATGTCATCCCACCATCTCCAATCTTTGACTAAACATGATTTCTAATAACTGGCCGTAACTGGAGGATTTTCCTCCAACTCCAGCAACACACCGAAGGAATTCTACATGCCCAAAAATTAGTATTCCTTAATCGGTTAGAGTATATCCATTGAACCCAAAGAGAATCCCTCCTGGTAATAATGCTCCATACATGCGAGGCCATAAGAGCTATATTAACATCTTGAATTCTTCGCAACCCAAGGCCTCCTTCATATTTCGGTTTACATATAGAACTCCATGAAACCTTCGTTTTCCCTCTCTGAAAAGAACCATCTTGAGACCACAAAAAATTCCTCATTCTGTTCTCTAACTCCTTGATAACCCTAGCCGGAAGAATTAAGACAGAAGCCCAAAAAATATGCATAGAGGATAAAACAGATAAAATAAGCTGAACTCTACCCGCAAATGACAATAGCCGATTCTTCCAACTTGAAATGCGATTCTCCAATCTTTCAATCAAAACACTACAATCTTTGTAAAGGAGCCTAGAAGAAATCAAAGGGACTCCCAAATACCTGACTGGCAACTCCCCTTCCACAAAAGGAATAATCCCTAAAATAGCCCCCTTGACATGCTGCGGAACATTACAAAAGAAACTGGTACTCTTTTGAACATTCGGAATCAACCCAGACATACGAGAGAATTGAGAAAGCGCATTCATAATACATGTAGCAGATTTGACATCACCTCTAGCAAACAAAAACAAATCATCCGCAAAGCAAAGGTTGATAATACGTTGACGTTGACACTTGTTATGAAATCTGAAAGACGGATCGATCGAAGAGGCTTGTTGTAACTTACACGTCAAGACTTCCATAACCAAAGTGAAAAGGTAAGGAGAAATAGGATCCCCTTGCCGTAGCCCACGTTTGCCCTTGAAGAACCCATGAACACTACCATTCACACAAATAGAATATGACGGAGTAGAAACGCAAAGCATAATCCACTTTATCATCATCTGGTTAAAACCGAAACCCAGTAACACCTCTTCAAGAAACTTCCAATCAACCGTATCATAGGCTTTTTGGATATCAACTTTAAACGCACACCTAGGAGGGGAGGCCCATAATTTCTATGGTAATTATGCATTAATTCCTGTGTAAGAAGAATATTGTCCGATATTTTCCTACCAGGAACAAACGCTGATTGATTTATGCTAACAATATCATTAAGCGCCACCTTTAAACGATCAGACACAATTTTGCTAATACACTTATATATAACATTGCAACAAGCAATAGGACGAAAATCCTTTACCGTAGCAGGGGTAGTCATTTTAGGCAAAAGAACAATAAGAGTATGATTTATCTCCTGAAGCAACCGACCTGTAATAAAGAAATCCATAACAGCATTTGTCACATCAGAACCCACAATCTCCCAAGAACTCTTAAAAAAGGCTGCTGTGTACCCATCAGGACCTGGAGCTTTATCATTACCGATAGCAAACATAGCCGTTTTGATCTCCTCTACTGTAATCGGCCGAACCATACTATCAGCAACATTCTGACTTAGACGATTCGTGAATATCTCAGGCGACAGACTCAAAGAAGTATCACCTTCACACCCTAAAAACGTCTCAAAGTGATTGACAAACGCATCTGGAACGGACTCGCCTTCACAAAAAATCCCATTATTATCGGTAATACCTTCAATTCTTGTTCGATGATTTCTAGTTTTAAGCGACAAATGAAAAAAATTTGAATTTGCATCCCCCGCTCGTAACCAAGCCACTTTAGATTTTTGCTTTAAAAATCGTTCCTCATCAAGGCACGCTTCTTGAAAAACTCTGGTAGCATTAACTTCTTCACGTCTAGCATCTTCATTAAACGGATCTCTTTCGACTTCCTTTTGAATTGCATCTAGCTTTCCACGTAATTCTTCAACTTTTTTATGAAGATTTCCTTGCTTGAATAAAAGAGATCTAAGAGGAGACTTTAATGCTCGAAGCTTTTTAACCAACCGAAACTGATGAACACCCGTAATAGCCAGATCCCAATTATTCTTAACAACTTCCAAAAAACCCGGTTTGTGGACCAAGAAATTTGCAAACTTGAATGAACTAGGTTTTTTCTTCTCCATCTTGTTAATTCTAAGAATGCACGGGCAATGGTCAGAAACTCGGTACGGTTGAAACATCGCAACCGCTTCTGGAAAATCACTAACAAACTGAATATTACCCATAGCCCTATCGATCTTCTTTAATAACCCAACCCCTTTCTTTGGCTTTTGAGTCCACGTGTAATGGAACCCTATACTCTTAATATCCGCCACTTGAATCTGATTAACACATTCTTGAAACTCCCGCATACTAGTAGATATACCTGACGATCCCATAGATTTATCTTCTAGCTTCAAAGCGGAGTTAAAATCCCCCATAATAACCCATGGTTTATTCCCTACCAGACCTTTATGTCTATCCAAATGATTCCACAACTCTCTTCTAGTGATATAAAAATTTGAAGCATAAACAATCGAACAGAAAATAACCTTTTTGTCACTTTTAAACATCATTTGCACATGAATTACTTGAGTCGTTTGAGCTAACACCATTATATCAAACACATCTGGGTTCCATCCAATAATGATACGAGTACCTTTCTCACATTGGGCACCATTAGATGTCCATTCCCAATTGCGAAAAACTGAATTACACACTTTTTCAAGTTTACTAATTTCAACATGAGACTCCAACACCGCACAAAAACTAACACCATTCTCCTGCACTACTTGACGAACCTCCTTTTGCTTGAGAGGGCGGTTCAACCCCCTTATATTCCAAGTAGCAAGACTAACCATCGGTAACAATAGTAGGAGGAGTGCTTGCCCTTTTAGTGTCTTTCGGTTTGTAGGCATCGCCCACCAGAAAATCATTCGTTTCGTTATAAACTTCTGTCACCTCCTCATCATCGGAGTCTTCAAACCCATCCCCCTTCGGCTGTTTACTACTTTGCCCTTCATCCGCATCAACCGAATTTAAAACATTAAATGGGTTCGTAGATTGAAAAGTCGGGCCAGCTGATTTAATTTTTAAATCAGCTTTTCGTAAGTTGGAAATAGGTCTATACTCAAATTTTTGTTTCGGTTTAGGAATGTTAATACCCGTTTTCCTGGCCACTTTCTTGTTTTGCACTTCCATATATCCATCATCATCTACCTTAGGATTGGCCTTAGTTTGAGACTTACCTTGATTACCAAGTAACTTACCACCTTTCTGAAACACAGGTTTCGGATTCTTAGGACAAGTGTCATTAGCATGACCGAACACGCAACATGTTGAGCATCTTAAAGGATTCCATTCATATTCAACATACATCGTTTCCTTCATAAATCCATCACCACTCAGATTGGGGATAGCCATAGTTATTTTCTCTTTAAGCTCTTTCTCCGCTGTCACTTCAATCAGGGCCCTAGCAAAGCTACTCCTACCCCAATTGTCCACACACATAGACGTAGTGTATGAGTCAAGCATCTTCGGTTCACCTATGGCCGTAGCAATCATACTAAGCCCGTCTTCCGTATAGGCAGCAATCGGAACTTCATGAACTTTAACCCAAACTTGAACTTTCTTAACCTCCTTTTTCTCTAACTTCGTATTAGGTGTCCATTCTTGAAGAAAAAACGGTTGTGACCTAATAATCCACGGACCAGCAGCTAAAGCATCCAACATTCCTTTATGGTTCTCGAACTTAAAAAAGAAAAAGCCATTTGCATTCATCATTGACTTCTGCAACCCAAACTTTTTCCAGTTCACCTTAACAAAATAGTCAACGACAGGATACGCAATACGATCTCCCAAAAAGTATCCATACAATGTATTCGCTAACTTATCCTGAACTACCCGAACAGATTCCACAGGAAGAACAATATCACAATCTTCATGCTGAGCCGAACAAGCAAGAGACCTGAAATTCACTTTTTGAACATTATGGTTTTTCACAGAATCTGCATAAGACTTAGGTTTGCTGACATCCGCATCCTTATTAGCAGCTTCATCCATAGCCGACTCTCCTTTATCCAGATTATCAACCATCACCGGCTCTGTAATCTTTATTAGTTCATCAATCACATTGATTTTCTTCGGTTCCGATTGCATATTCTGAACAGTACCTCTACGAGGAAGACGAGTATTCCCATCAATATTCAAAACCCTATTCGCAAACCCCTTATTCGAATTAGGAGGTTTCCCACGATCATGCACTTCTCCATCATTCACTTTGGGACTATCAGACACAACAGGATAATCAACTCTCTCCATTAATCAAATACTCAAACAACCATGCACGCAACCAAACGAATAAACCAGAAAACCAACGAGCAAGAAAACATAAAACCCTAATCCTTTTAAAACCCTATATTCAATCTACTACCTTTAATCGATTAAACCAGTGATCTCAATCTAGCTAAGTTAATCTCAGTTAACCGCAATCAAAATCAACCAGCTTAATAAATCAAGTTTTCGAATTGAATAACAAGGCCGACGATTTGAGAAAAAAACGAAAAAAACCCTAGTTTTAGATCGATCCCTAATGCTAACTAGTTCGTTATAGAATTTTGAATACACAAGATTCTAATCACAGACTGTTATGCATCAGATCACAAAGAAAAACCAAGGATTCATGGTGAGCAAGAAATCGCCAAAAAGGAGAGAGAGCTAGGGTTTTTTTAAGTTGATAGGTAGTATATATGCCTTAGGTAAATTGCCAAAATGCCCTTTTTACGCCAAAATTCATTTTAAGCATATGTAACATAACTTTTGGTATCTAAACTGATTTGGTAACAATATTAGACATGTTAAGGCATATTTTACTTGTCATAGGACTAGTTAGGCGTTCCGAACGCGTTTTACGCGAACGACGCGTTAAAGTAGCATAAGCTACCTAAACGGGTCGTAATGGGTCGTAAGCACTTAGGTTAGGTTTCATTTTAGTATGTGGGCTTTGTTAAACCATATTACACGAGTCTCCATACTCGTTTGGTTTACGAACCCTCATTCTATCCGATCCTCCGATTTAGTTCCGGTATATTAACATAGTTACCTATATTAGGTGCCGTATGATATCCGTGATCTCTAGCATTGTTTGGTTGTTACTCAAGGACTACTAAGCAATCTCAAGTGAGTACATAGACCCCTGTTTTACTGTTTTCAAACTGTTTTGGGGTGAAACACATGTGCCTACTTGTTACTTTCATGCTTTTCCATGTTTTCATATCATATGCTTGTTATGTTCAATAGTACACTTATAGTACATGATTTCATTGTGTGTATGCTATGTATGCCCATTGTGTGCATATTTAGTACATTGTTTTACATTACATATTATGCTATGTATGTCCATTGTGTGCATACTTAGTACATTGTTTTACTTTACATTTCTGCTATGTATGTTGACTAATAGCATGCTAGCACATTGATATACATGACTTTTCTGCTTCGTATGTTAACTTAGCATACTTAGTACATTGTTTTCATATAACATGTTCACATTTGCTATGACATTTGGTTTGCACAAACGGGACTTATATACGTTCATTAACATTAGCTACGCCGCTCGGTAGTAAGTACTGGTACCATAGGACTTGACAAATCCCATTCCTGACATCCCGGGTTTGTTTGGATGTAAGGAATGACTGAATCCGAAAACATTTCTTTTGATAACCTTGACTTAGGGTTATCCGACTATCTCAAGGCTTGAATGTATGCGTTAACTTACCACATAAATGTTTGTATCAATGTAACATGCATTACTTTGCAAAACATAACTTTTTGATATATTCAAAATACTTTGTTTTGTACATTTTTACAATTGGTTTATGTAACAACACACTACTTACCAGACATAACGGTTGCTACACATTACTTAACTACATTTGGACTATTAACATTTAATATGATTTATACAAGGACTTTTTACAAGTGGTTTAAACATGGACTTTATACATTGGTGGTTTGTTTAAGTGACTTAAGTATCGAGATGTGAGTAATATGATACAAGCATGGTGGATACGCTGCTGGTACTTCCTATATATAAGTGGTTGTATTATATTACATATCATAGCGTTATTTAAATCATTCAATTTCGACTTATACATTTTACACAAGTAACACGATTTTCACAAGACTTTGGTTTACAAACAATTCACTTTATACAACTCTTTTTACTTGGTTATACATTTAACCATACATTATTCTTTTATTTATACATATTTTAAATGATTTACAAAACAAAAACAATTTACAAGGTTCATGACTGACTTTTGCTAAAACAACTTTTTCTAAACTTAAGTCATGAGTCCTATTTTCACAAAACCTATGTATCTCACAGGCATTTTTATGCTGACGTACCTGTTTTCACATGTGTTTTCAGGAGCTGTTGCTTAGGATGATGATCGTGACACTAGGGCGGACCTGTGCCTTAGAGACATAAAATAAAGATAGAACTAGTTTAATTATGTTCTGAACTCTTTATTTCCTGTTTTGAGACAATGTAACACTCTTGTTTGATAAATAAAATATAACTTTGTATGCCATGGTTGTGAAACAATAATTCTGTTACAACACTCCCCGACGTTTCCGCCACGATTTGATGTTCTACGTGGTCGGGGTGTGACAGAAAAGTTGGTATCAGAGCCAATGGTTATAGGGAATTAGGTTATTAGTAATTCTTTGACCTAGACTATAACCTTTCTAGGACCCCAACACAAGTTATCTTGTGTTTAGATTTTAAAACATGCACTTCACCTATCCTTAGGTGATAACCACAACGGGAACATCAAGTTCAAATCCGCTTTGAAAGTTAATCATCTGTTCTTGGATGATTGATTACTAGGTTTTGAACCCTTTATTGTAAGGTTTTGAACCCATCCAATTTGATTTTTGGCCTTGTGTTTTCCAAATTTTTCAAAATCTCGTCAAAGTTTTGGGTTCTAAATAGCGTGAACACATGCAAACTGGAAGAGTGAATGCCTGTACCCTGGGTTTTCTGTCTAAGGCTAGAGTGTTCGTACAAATCCACATAATCGGACCAGTCACTCTTACCTGGGAACTCTTGGGGTGAGTGTTCACTTATAGGCGAGCATGTCTTCGCGATACATTATTTTTGATCCATTTACTTTGATTAGTCACAGTGTGTCGTTTGTTTGCTTTGTGATGCAGACGAATGACCACCATCTTTGCTTTTGTTGATTTTGTTTCATCTCATCCTTTTCATTCAATAATCTCACTCGTTTCCTTCCATGTGTCCTCTTTTAGAATGCCTCCTTGACGCGAGAACCAGATAGCGACTGCCGAACTGGGTAACCCTTTACCAAAAAAAAAAAAAACTGGCAGAAATCATTGCGCAGCAAATGGCTGCTCAATTCCCAAACCTCTTTGCTCAATGGAACCAAGCCAACAACAACAACAATGCCCCATGCAAATTCAATGATTTTAACTCGGCTAAACCACTCAAGTTTAGTGGTTCTGAGGGAGCGACTGGGCTTCTTCAATGGTTCGAGAGCATTGAGAATACTTTCCGTCACGTGCAGTGTCCTGACAATCGCAAGGTCGAGTTTTCTTCGAGTGTGTTTCAGAAGAGGGCTCTTACGTGGTGGAACGGGGTTATGAGAGATCGGGGTGCAGAAGTTGCTTTAGCACAGACTTGGGCTGAACTTAGAGCTCTTATGATGAGGGAGTTTTGTCCTCGTCATGAACAGCGAGCTTTGGAGAGAGAGTTTGATGACTTGAAACAAGATAGCGGCGAGCACAGGGCATATACTGATAGATTTGAGGAGTTGAGTCTGCTTTGCCCGACTATGGTTACCCCACTCGACAAGGCTATCGAAAGGTACATCGACGGCCTACCTGACTCAGTGCAAGACATCATTACTGGTAGTAACCCTACCACACTCCGTCAGGCGATCGAGTTAGCAGCAACATTGACTGAGTCATAGGTTAGAAAGGGAAAACTGCACAAAAAGGGTGACAAGGGTAAGAAGCAGGCGTCTGACAAAGAAGATAGCAAGAAAGGTCAAAACAAGAATGGAAAGAGTTCTGGTTCCTCAAAGGGTTCTAGAAGCGAAAGGCTTCCCAAAACTATGCCATTACTGCACAGGCTCAAGCTGCACCAAATCAGCCTGCGCAACCACTAGCCAAGAAGCCTTATCTTGGCAATGCACCTTTGTGCAACAGGTGTAACGGTCATCACCTACCACATCTCCAATGTCGTCATTGCACTAACTGTGGGAGAATTGGTCATCTTGCCGCTACTTGTCGCGTTCCTGTTAACCAGAATCAGGCAGTTCAGAACCAAGCCCAACAAGTTGCTCAGCCTCTTGCTCAGCAACAAGGTCAAGCTGCACGACCTCATTTTCCTCCAGGTTCGTGCTACAATTGTGGGGATCTGACCCACTACAGAAACCGGTGCCCAAGACTAGCTAACGCAAATCCAAATCAGAATCAGGCTTAGGCTCGAGGTCGAGTCTTCAACATGAATGCACAAGAGGCACAAGCGGACAATGAAGTGGTGAACGGTACGTTCTTTATTAATAATCAGCCTGCATCTGTCCTTTTTGATTCGGGTGCCGATAAGAGTTTTGTGTCATTATTTTTTGAGCCATTACTTCGCGTGTCTAGAACGAAACTAAGTAAACCTTTGACAGTAGAAGTTGCTAGTGGTGAACCCATTGTTCTTGATTCTGTTCTTCGCCACTGCCAGTTGAACCTTAACGACCATATTTTTCCTATTGACCTCACGCCTATGCAACTTGGAAGCTTCGACGTTATTGTGGGTATGGATTGGTTAGCCAAGCATCGCGCAGAGGTAGTTTGTTTCGAGAAGATTGTTCGTGTGCCGCTTTCAACAGGGGAGATCCTACAGGTTCATGGTGAGAAACCTACTGGTGGTCTCAAACTCATGTCTTGTTTTTAAGCTCGGAAGTATCTGCGAAAGAACTATGTGGCCTTTTTGGCACATGCTGTAGCAGATAAGGGCGAGGGTAAGTCTCTCCAAGATATTCCTGTTGTTCGGGATTATCCTGAAGTATTTCCTGAAGATTTACCTGGTCTACCCCCAGCACGCCAAGTCGAGTTCCGTATTAATCTCGTACCTGGTGCAAACCCCATTGCCAGAGCTCCATATCGTCTTGCACCGTCTGAGATGCAAGAGTTGGCTAAGCAGCTTCAGGAACTCTCTGACAAAGGTTTTATCCGTCCTAGCTTTTCACCTTGGGGTGCTCCCGTTCTTTTTGTCAAGAAGAAGGATGGATCTTTTAGGATGTGTATTGATTATCGTGAGCTTAACAAGCTTACCATCAAGAATCGATATCCCCTACCTCGCATCGATGATCTCTTTGATCAGTTACAAGGTGCTTCTTATTTTTCGAAGATTGATCTGCGATCTGGATATCATCAACTTCGGGTGCATGAAGAAGACATTCCCAAGACAGCATTCCGCACTCGTTATGGGCATTATGAGTTCACAGTTATGCCATTCGGTTTGACTAATGCTCCTGCTGTTTTCATGGACTTAATGAATAGGGTCTGCAAGCCTTATTTGGATCACTTTCAAGGTAAATGCTCTTACTCCAAGCAGGTCTGGTGCTCGGTTCGGAAAAAAGTAGGGATGAATCACTTTCAAGGTAAATGGGAGGATATTGTTACATGGATGATCCCGAGATCGTCTTCTAAATCAGTGCATAATGTGGCTGCCAAGCTAGTTTTAGCTGCGACTGCTTACTACATATGGCAAGAGAGGAATGCTAGAATTTTCAAAAATAAATTAAGACCGCCAGAGAAAGTAGAGGAAATTATACTGGAGACGGTGAGACTAAAGATGCACTCGTTTAAGTACAAACAAACTGACCGAGTTAGAAGATTTCTCCAAGAATGGAAGATTACAACTGAGGATGTGCTTACAAGCGACTAGTTCTATTATTCTGTTTTATGGGTAGCGCTACTAGTTTGTTGGGATTTTAACATGTTTATCAAAGTAATTTCATCCATATGAAATAAAAACGCAGCGGAAAATAAGTTTAAAACATGTTACTTTTATAAGATATAAAACCATTTATGTGCAAATCCCAAAACCCGGATCCATATATGAGATGTATACTATCAAACACAACCATAGGATGTTTAGAAAACTACCTTCTTGAAGTACAAGGAGTAATGGATATGAAGAAGGTGATGCTTCTTGAACGGTTGCCTTCAAGTGTAGAAGACCTCAAGCTTGTATACCCCAAGCCTTCCAACAAACACCTTGCGTTTAGCTAGGATTTGAACACTTGCAACTCACATGAAAGATCCCCTCTTGGAACCATCATATGGCCGAAAATTAGAGGGTCTTTTATTGAGTTCTTGCACTTGAAATGTGAACTTGAAAAAGCCTACTAGATCAACCATACATGACCCGATCTTTAGAGAGTCTTACACTTGATTTTTTGAATCAAAAACCCTTCTTGAATGATCATGTTATGGCCGAAATTTTTCAGCCATTTTCTCTAGTCTTTTTCAAGTTCTTGTCATACAAATCTTTATAAAATATGTGAGAGAATGACCACCCAAATGAACCAATCATGTCCCATCTTCTCATGCAAAATGCATGTACATTCATTGGACCTTTCTTGCTTGGGAAGACCATCCAATCAAGAGGCCTCTAACTTATGACAACATGCATGGAACATTATTGGCCACTTTTGTCTTGGGAAGGGGGGGGGGGGCGGCCCTAGCTTTTATATAAAAAAAATTCATTTACATAAAATATAAGTCTTGCATATATATATTTTATAACTTTTATAAAATATAACATCATATGTTATAAGACTTATGCTAATTTTATTATGTTATTTAACCCATTAAATAACAAAATAAAATATTCTCTCAAAATAAATTATCCATATAATTTATTAGTTTGTCAAGTGCAATTATTTAGAAAACCAATTTCTAAATATTCTAAGTGTTGATATTTATTTATTTGATCATATCATAAATAAATATTGTAAGTGTTTGTCTAGCTTGTTATTGGGTATGACTCGACTTGGATCATAACGTACTAGCCACATCAATTTAATATGTGTCTTGGGCATACAGAGTCCAACAATCTCCCACTTGCACAAGATACATAGAAGATTGATGCAAGTAGTAAATGACGCCTAACTACGGTTTACTACCCCTAATACGTATGACTATATGTGCCATTCAATAACATCATCCTCTTCAAGTCCCTTACTTGAAAATGATTTAGGTGAATCTATCATTTATCCTTTCGTTACAGATGTCATGTCAAATCCAGAGACACAGAGTGATCACTCTCTGTTGATTTAACTTTAGCAGGCCTTAGACATCTTACTCTCAACGAATAAGAGGAACAAATCCCATCTTGACTACATACGTCTCTCACAATCACCTTGTACCACACCTGAGCTTAGTCTTATGTACTGTCATATTATTGCCAGCGAAGAAATAAGTCAAGGCAAAATATTTGGTGAATATCAAGACCCAATATGTATCTCAGGTCTGAGGATACTATGATATTCTCCTTTACTCAAATTTACTTATGATCAATCACAAATGATTCCATGCAGTAATATTTGAGAGCGAGTCAGTCCAATATTTGTATCCCACAAATATCTATGAACCTTGGCAGCAACGCCTTGCTCTATATTCATACTTCATGAATATCTACCAATCCAAGTTCATAATCGTCTTACATTCATATTTGTTCCCACAAGTATGATCGACTACGGACATTTAGAATAAGTAACTTATTCACGGATTTAAACATGCTAAAATGAAACATAACTCAAAATACCATAATGAGTTATAATAACAGTTGTTCCAATATCCAAATACAAAATAGATCAAATCCAATCACTAGAATATCGAAGTCCTAAGGCACAAGTATGACCCTTTCATGCTTTGCCCATTCAAGGAGCTTCGTGAGTGGATCCGCAATATTTTGATCAGTGTGAACTTTGCGAATACATGTCTTTCTCTTTTTCAACTTCATCCCTTATGTAGTTGAAACTCCGCTCAATGTGCCTAGTCTTTTGATGTACACGAGGTTCCGTGATTTAAGCAATCGCACCATCGTTATCACAAAGATCTCTAGGGGTCCTGAATGGTAGGGACTACCCCTAGATCGGCAATAATTCAAGTGGCAGATCCATATGAATTATCTCAATCAATGAAGCGGCGATGTATTCTGATTCTGTAGTGGACAATGCTACCCTGTTTGTGATCGAGAACCATCTTGATCAGTTTGGAAACTCGTATCCATGTAACCCTTTACAACGAATTCCGAAACTCGCATCCTTGTAACCCTTTTACAACGAGTTCTTTTTAACCAGATCCATATATTAGAAACATATCCTTAGTCCTTCTAAGGTATTTCAATATATATATATACAACAGTCACCAAATGACCGTTTCTTGCTGGTTTCTTCTTGTTATGCTTAAAGCGCATAACTTGTCCAGTCTAGTGCATATCATTACGTACATAATGAATCCTATAGCTGACGCATATGGGATTCCTTTGATTCTTTCTTGCTCATCTTTTGAGCTTGGACATTGAGATGCACTCAATATTGTCCTCTCTCTTGAATAGGTACCAAACCTTTCATAGAGTTCTCAATCTTGAACCTTTTCAAGACTTTGTCAATGTATGCACTTTGGTTTAAACCTATCAATCGCCTTGATCTATCCCTATAGATCTTTATTCCCAAAATATAGGCGACTTCACCAAGATCCTTAATGGAAGAACAACTTCCAAGCCAGGCTTTTACACCTTCCATGGTTGGAATGTTATTTCCAAATAGTAGAATGTCATCAACATATAATACCAATAAAGTGATGATGCTCCCACTAGCCTTCTTATACACACAAGCTTCATCGACGTTCTTGATGAATCCATATTCCCTAATTTCTTCATCAAAACGGTGATTCCAACTTCTAGATGCTTGTTTCAATCTATAGATTGATTTCTTTAACTTGCATACTTT
Organism: Helianthus tuberosus; assembly: GCA_030545235.1. Lineage (NCBI taxonomy): Eukaryota > Viridiplantae > Streptophyta > Magnoliopsida > Asterales > Asteraceae > Helianthus > Helianthus tuberosus. The sequence goes on along the minus strand of CM060406.1, from coordinate 118,265,499 downwards.
GTCAGGATGCTTTGGATCAACAAAACCTTCAGGCTTAACTATATAGACATCTTCCTCAAGATATCTATTAAGGAAAGTCGTTTTGAGATCCATTTGCCAAATCTCATAATCATATTGTGCAAGTATGGCAAATGATATCCTAGTTGACTTTAGCATCGCCACGGGCGAGAAGGTCTCATCATAATCAACCCTTTGAGTTTGAGTGAAACCTTTTGCTACAAGTCTTGCTTTACAAGCATCCAAGTTACCATGCATATCGGTTTCCTTCCTGAAAACCCACTTACTTCCAACTACTTTGGAGTTAAGAGGTTGCATAACCAATTCCTATACTTGGTTGTTATACATGGATCGCATCTCTACGTTCATAGCCTCAAGCCATTTGTCGCAATCGGATTTCGACATTGCATCATGGTATGTGGTTGGTTCATCTGAATCTACCACATAGCATCCATCCATGAAAAATCCATATCTTTCAGGTGGATTACTAATTCTACCAGATCTACGAACGTTTTGTGTATGTTGATCAACCATTTGATCATATTCAACAACCTCTTGTTGAGTGCTAGTATCAACCAAACGTGTATCGGCTTTTGGTTCCTGATCCTCATCAAGTTCCACTGTTCTACTAATTCCTTCCACAAGGAACTTAGTTTCCAAGAACTCAGCCTTTCGAGCAACAAATACCTTTTGCTCTGTTGGATCGTAGAAATAATATCCTATATCATCTTTAGGATATACTACAAAAATACACTTAGTGGATCGCACTTTTATTTAGGGTGTATTGCTTCACAGAAGCTTCACAACCCATACTTTTAAATATGATAATGATGGAACCTTTCCATGTCATATTTCAAAAGACGTCGTATCCACTTTCTTGGTTGGGGCCATATGGGCCACGGAGAGCAAAGCGTAACACCAAAGTGATAGAGATAAGGTGCTCCTAGCCATCATAGATCGAACCATATCTCATAGAGTTCGACTCCTCCTCTATCGAAACGAAGAACTTTAAAGAGTTGATTTTGTACTTCACCTTTTGAAGATTCTGAACGTTTCAAAACTTCTTCTTTGTGTCAAGTACACATAACCATAACTACTATAGTTTTTGGTTAAAGTAATGAAGTATCTTTCACCATTCCTAGTCATTGGCTTAAAAGGATCACATACATTCGAATGTATGATACCTAAGAAATCTATTGCCCTTTCCCACTAAAGGGTTTCTTAGTCATTTTACCTTGTAAACAAGATTCACATGTATCAAATGAACCAATTTCATTTGTTTCCAAAAGATCATTCTTTCGAAGTGTTTACATGCGACATCTGTTTATATGACCAAGGCGATAATGCCAAAGATAAGTCTCACTCAAATCCATTTTGAGTTTGTTGGTGATTGCTTGGTACATTGAACTATCAAATGATGTATTGTTATGAACCAATTCATAACTACCATTTGAAGGCATAGTTTTAAAGTAAAACATGTCATTCATCGAAATATAAATGTCATTGTTTACAAACTTTAAATCAAAACATATTGTCTCAAAAGGGAAACTTGAATAACGTTCCTAGTCAAACTAGGAGCATTCAAAACATTTTAAAACAATTTCCAAACCATTTGGAAGTTTCAAAAAAAATAGTCTCCTTTCTTGTAATGTTTATTTCTTTTGAACCTTTTGCAACGAATTGCAAACATGAGTTCCACATTCGGTATCTAATACCCATGTGTTAGAAGAAATAACATTAAGGTCAATATGTATCATTAAGATTGTACCTGAGGTTTGCCTAGCATCCCTCTTGTTTTTTTTAACTCTTTGAGATAGGTTGGACAATTCCTTTTTAAATGCCCTATCTCACCACACTCAAAGCATGGATCGTTCATGGCAACCTTTGCCTTCTTCTCTTTTGGTTTCGGTGGTTTCGCTTTAGTCTTTCTAATTATTTCCCTTTGAATTACCCGTTTCCATTTGCAACATTTGCTTTGGTGTCGGGGTGATGCCCTTTCTTGTTGCCACCCTCATTGATCGTTAGAATGGATAAAATCCTTTTATCCATATCGAGCCTTTCGAGGTGATCAATGTGGCTTTTCATCTTAAAACATAAGATGAGTCCGATTGGGTTTCCTCCATTCGACATGCATGAAGCGCTCGAACGGTTTCGAAGCGTTCTACCCTTAGGAACATTTCCTATAATTGGGTGATCATGTCGTGTGCTCATGATGTTCAAAACCTTTTGAATCTCGGGAATCATAATTCCTAACATGAGGCAAGAGGCTTACGTAGTATCCTCGATATACTTAATTCAATCGTTATAGGCATCCTTATCTTCCATAAGATGTTCATCGGGATTAGGATCGTTTTCTAGTGATAGGTTACGGTCGGTTTGGGTAATATTGTTAGCGGCCATCTACAAAATTTTGCAAGGTTCAATTTTAGTATTTTCGATATTATTATATTTTAATTATTAATACCCTTTGTGTCTCATAGACAATTAATAATTAAAATCTAGAATCCAACGTTACATTTAAATATTGGTTAGGTGACCTTTATCCCTCTATTTAAATTAACAAGGTAGTCAACGTTTGACAATTGCAACTCTTTGCAACTTCTAGCCATATGGGATCGGTTAAACATCTTTATGTTTAGTTGGCATGTTTAATCCCATCAACACCTTTGTTCCCCATGCTTCGGTGACCCTAAGTTCATGGTTTCCAAATCAAGTCGTCCAACTTACACATACGTGTGAGTTTATACACATAAGTGGTTAGGTGACCTTTATCCCACAAACATGGTAAACCCACCTCGAATATACAAGTTCCCTCAAATGTGGTTAGGTGACCTTTATCCCACGAAAGAGTTCCCAAGTGTTTCGAGTGTTGTATAAAAGGATGGTGTTTGACTTGTTTTATAAAAGGGATTTTTGAGTTTTCAAAATTCTAGTTTAGAAAACTTTATGTACCATATATTTGCATGCATTCAAATCCTTGGTACTTTAGTGAAAATCAATTTTCAAGGTTCTTTTTAATAAAACCCATTTTATTATAAAATCATTAATTTTTAATAACCTTTTATTAACCAATTTTAATGATCTTTTAAAGAACCAATTATAAGCTTGTTGTTGATTATTAGTTTGTTAAGCATGCATATCCAAATATTATCTAAACAACATAAATAAACAACCACACAAGCACAACATTCATATCAATAGGTGCATAACCATAGCCAACTATTTTGACAACACTTGTTAGTCGAAACAAGTGTGCCAAAAGGTCATTCCTAAAGGGTGAAAAATGACACAAACGATGTGTCGTTGAACTCCCACTTGATCCCGCATCCAAATGCTTCAAGTCTCCCTTTTGTGTTGTGATTTCTCCACTTTCTTTGATCTTCCAAAATGTACTTTAATTCAGCTCCAAACTCCTTTGGGCTCCGAAAATGTGTTTTGGTTTTCGGGCTAAAATCCCGTTAAGAACTATGAAGTCCTTTATGCCCGAAAATGGCAAAAACCAAAACCGCATTTTTGTGTGCATCTTCTTTTACAAAATATATCCTAATACATTTTTCTAGTAAAATAAAATGCACCTAATCTATTTATTTTACATACCAAATGAAAATAAATAAATTACATAACTTTACAAGTGGAAGAACAAAATAATAATTATTACAACCTTTGAAATAATTTAATAAATAAATCACAACACAATCATTCAACACAAGGTCATGGCTAGGTCATATGCACCAAAATATATATCCACATATATATTTATATAAATTTCAAGAAGCATAAAAAAATGGTTCCCTTTTAATAACCATTTTCGGCTATTACCAAAAAACCGAAAAGGTGAGTTTTGTCCAAACAAACAAATCATCCATATGAAATAATTTTTCAAGATTCATTTATGCATGTAAGAATATAATCTTGAAAAACAAAGGGATAACCATACTTAAAATTTCGGCCATAGGGTTTTCACCAAACCCGAAACCCGAAAATTTTAAGTCTATTGAAGCATGCACTCATATAAGCGGCTCTAGATGCCATTGTTGGGATTTTAACATGTTTATCAAAGTAATTTCATCCATATGAAATAAAAACGCAGCGGAAAATAAGTTTAAAACATGTTACTTTTATAAGATATAAAACCATTTATGTGCAAATCCCAAAACCCGGATCCATATATGAGATGTATACTATCAAACACAACCATAGGATGTTTAGAAAACTACCTTCTTGAAGTACAAGGAGTAATGGATATGAAGAATGTGACAACTGCCACTTTCGGGTAATTTACTTACATTTAAAACAGTGATTTACATTATACAAGCATGTGTTTTGAATATTCTGACTGCATGATTACATGGTATACATCTTAGAAAACTCATGGAATATTCATTGGTTATTACACATGATTCATTTTTTTTATTGGGTACATTTGAAATAGTGCAAACAATTCATCGAAACAACTAGAGTAGTGCCTAGTGAACAAGAGCGCTGACGAAAACTCTGGATCCGCAGAAAACATCTAAAATGACATCTTAAAGACTCGGATGAGAGTCCAATATCAATTATATATTAAACCCTATATGGGAATACAAGAGTTTGGTTAATACTTTACCAATGCTCGGTAGCACTAAAAACTGTCCGAAACGCGCTAAAAGTGACCATTTCATTCTTTTTCCGCAAAATTCAGCAATTGTGATTTCATTACAAGATGCAAAAATTGATGTTTAGGCACCAATTCCATATAAAAATACTTATGGAATATCAATTACACACATAACGGAAATTTGCCCTACAACTTCCATAAGGGAACGTTTCGACTATTTATTAGTGAAACGAGCACTAAACAATTATCCGAACTACATTTTTTGCACAACTAGCGAACTAGTGATCATTATTTTTAGTCATGTAAAACTAGTTTATGATCATTTCAAGTCGCGAAACTTCTCGGAAAATTGTAAAACCTAAACACCTTAACACTTACATATTTCTAATTCATTTTAAGTCTTAAAAATTTACTAACATTTTTTCACCATGCAAGACCCCCCCCCCCCCCACCTTGAGGCCGTGAACAAGGGGTCCCACACCCCTTGTTTATCTTGCATAATATCTAGATATTATTTACCTAATTACTAAGTGGATGAATGGATGATTATTACAAGACTTCTTCACTAAGTTACTACACATTTTACACCATTTCTTACACACACATAAGAAAAGCTCTCATCATCTTCATCATATTACCAAGAACACCATAGATAAATCACTTCACTTCTTCACTTTTTATTATGAACAACATGGATTTTCATGGAACTTAAGAAGATCTAAAGCATTTGCAAGCTAAATCAAGCCTTTTCATCCATCCAAGAGTCTTCTAACAACAAGATTTTCATCTTCTTTGGATCATAAGTTATTTTAGATCATCCCTAGCCTAGAGCTAGAAGTGAGCTTCTAACCTTATGTTTATTTTTCTTACTTATTTATGTTATGATTATTATTATAACTAGTAAAAACAAAATAATCATAAATAAAAGTAGAAAAATACAAAGAAGCAAAGATAAATTCATGATATATTTATGTTTGTTTATATTGTGATGTTAGACTTGTTATATGCATGTTAGATCTTGTAATGATGTTTATGATACAAATAAAGTGTTAGAAGATGTTGAAAGTTATGATCTAAAAATTTATACATATTTATGTTAAAGGGTTTTAACATAAAGGATTAAAGGAATGATCATATCTAGTAATCTTGTGAAAGTATTTAGGGTTTATATTCAAAAACAAGACTTTCACAAGATTATAAAAATTAACATACAACTAAAGATTTTTATGAAAGTTGTTAAAACTAGAATTTAACTTGGTTTTTGAACTAGTTAACATATGAAAGGATCATGTTTAAAACCCTACATGATTTGCTTATCATCTTGATGATTTGATGTTATAAAAGTCTTATAATGTTTAGTTAAGATGATGAATAAATTGTTGATGATTTAATAAAGAAAAAGATATGTTTAATGAAACATGGTTAAGATAAAAATGCAAAGGTTATATGGCCAATTTTTATAAAAACTTTATTTTATAAAATAACAACATTTTTGGGTAAATCTATACAAGATTTATAAAGGTTATTAAAGAAGGGTTTATAAAATAAAAGACAAGGAAAATATATATATTTTTTTTAGAAAATATATATTTGGTTACTTTAAACAATTTTTGTGTGATATATTACTTGGTGTATTAGTTATATATATCATTGTAGGAACTTGAATCTCATGTCAACTTTAAACTCAAAACACGTTATAACAAAAGTCCTACGAGACTTCACATAATAACGCCTTAAAACGAGTTACGGACGATTCTAATAATCGGACACCAATTATGGTCAAAACGAACGACGGACGACTACTTAAGCTAATTGCCAATCCGGGGAGTTACTACGACGTTAGACGATCTTTCGACACGAAATATAAATATACTATCGATAACAAATTTTCGGATGTTTAGAAACTTATAAAAACTAGTATGTTTTTATTACTAACATCTATACTTAGTTAATTTTTATAAAAAGGGTTTTTATAAAAATGAAAGGCTTACATGTATTAGTGGGCTATTTTTCTACAAATGGACTTATTATACTTAATGGGCTATTTTTATAAACAAATGGGCTAGTTTAAGTAATGGGCTATTGTTTTATAAATGGGCTTATTTTTCATAATGGGCTTAACATAAATTAATGGGCTAAGCCCAAATACTAAACATATGGGCCAAAGCCCAACACTATTAAAGCCCAACACTATTAAAGCCCAACACTATTTGAGGCCCAACACTATTGAGGCCCAACACTATTGAGGCCCAACACTATTTGAGGCCCAACACTATTTGAGACCCAGAACTATTTAAGCCCAATGACTTGAAAACATGGGCTTGGCCCAATGATACTATTTTTGGAAAAACATCTATACAAGTGATACATACAAGACACGAGATTCAGCGGACGAGATCCGACTATACAACTCATTCATCGAATACACAGTTAACGAACATTTGAACAACTCATACATCGAATACACAGTTAACGAACAGTAAAGACATACAAGTCTTACATATACTCAAGACACAAGACTTGTACTCAAGTTCTTTTCAAAGACCGAAGTGTCTAACAAAAATAAGAACGTTTGTAGGTCGCCACGCTATTCAGGACGACCGCACGTGAGATCTTATTTTCATCTATTTTCAGGACGCTATACAGTGAGTTCATGTTCCCCTATTCATTTAAATGTTTTACAAACTTTACAACTATCGGGGAGGATACATGTTCAGAGTATGATAAAGTTAGGTAATGAAACACCATAGATCATGTGCGAATTAGGGCCATACTATAAGCACCATTAATCCAGTTTGGACCAAGGAACAAAGGCTTAGATCTAATGGGTTTTGGCGAGCCCCACTCTTGGTCATGGACCCCTACGGAAGAGTGCGTTTGTGTCCCAGTCGATAGGAATCGGCATAAAATCGTCTAGGGTTGGTTTGCTTCCTATTTCGTCACACATATTAATGTCCTTGCAAAACATTAATGATCAACGATTTCATTGACGCTTTACATACTACAACTCACATTTTTCATACATCGTTACAACTAAATTGCATGAATTCACCAACTTTTGTTGATGTTTTCCAAACTTAACATGTATTTCAGGGAATTAAAGGACCATGTCGGATTTCCCAGTCAAGATAACAAGTACAGGAACTCCATGCCATCTTTTGAAGGGTTTAACTATTATATTTCGCCTCTTTGAGGAAATATGATGGTTTAAACCTTTGTAGTTTATTTCAAGAAAATGTATGAAACAATAACGCTTTATTTTCATGTTAATGGTTTGTAACCGACACACTAAACTTATGTGTAATCTTTTGAAACACTATGTAATGGCAATGGAGTATGTTTTATTCATATAGTTTGTTCATGTACATCGATATTTATGCAATGAAAACCAGACAGATCACACCTTGCGTTTCCGCTATGAGCGGGTGTGACAGCTTGGTATCAGAGCATCGATTGTAGTGAACCAGGATTCTTTATTGAGTCTAAGTCTACAATCACTAGGGATCTCTCATGAAAACCATCTAAACACAAACACATGTTTTCATTTGCATAAACATTTTTCATGGTCCACTACAGCAAAAATTCATTTCACATAAATCAAGCGAGGACATTTCCATGGGTGAAGTCTATGAGAAACAGACACAATACATTAATAGACTATGTGCCTACAATACATTACATTATCAGTTTATGCATTATAAACAGATCACAAATTCAGCTTATACAAGATAGAAATCTTTGATTGATAGGATTTTACATGATTATATATATAGGTGGTTCATATATATGTTGCATGAAATATTTTGCCAAGAACAAAATACCTTCGACTTCAAACTCTATTATTATTCTTTACTCACACGGTGAAAATATCGACCTCATGTCTATTGCGGAGCTTATGGCGAACATGATTCCTAAGTGAAATCTTAAACTTAATTCCGTAAAATATGGTTGTTTTCTCGCGAATGCTGAGATGCCTGACCATGATAATGACGACGAGGCGAAGGTGGTAACCTTGGACAACAACTCCATTAGTGGGACGAGATCCATGTGACTCATACTAATCAAGGTGGATATACTCTTGTCCTTACAAGGAAGATGAAGTACTCATCTTGAAGGTGCCCCTTCAATTGTTATTGTTACAGATTCTTTCCATTTCTATTTCATATAACGTCGTACCGTCCTGCGAGTAACAACAACGGACGTTGACACGTGAACTATCACGAAGGTCCCTCATATGTTGAAGGTATATTGAAAATAATGTTTCCTCTCTTATTGATCGGCTGCTTCGTACGAGAGAATGCTAGGGTGACCATGCAAGGCAGTTTATTATTACGGTGGCCAACGTAATAACAACTTGTAGTGCATGGGAATTCTGGTGGACTCTGCGGGCCAAGCTAATGATCACTATTCGTTCAAATTCTTAAATTATTATTCGAGATTCAATGTTTCTTATCTATTAGGACACGAACTGTGGTGGTTAGTATAACACCCTACAATACAATACAATACAATACAATACAGGAATACGACAAGTGTTTGTTCACACCTAACATTCGATCTATATCACGATTCAGTTGAGACTAGTCATTTAAACAAACAAAACTTGTTAGCTACTCATGGAGGATTTTCCTCAACATTCTCGAAATTCTTGAACATGGGTTGATTCCAGGGTGTCTATGACACTTTATCCTACTTTACCTTACCTTATCATATTCCACCTTATCATATTTATTGGAAATGATACAATAAATTCCGTCGCTTGACATTTTTCTTTTCCCAAGGAATGGTATGGCATGCGCCATGCTGCAACTCCCTCATTACATTCTATTCGACATCTTTGGAAATTCTAAATAATTTTGCTAGGGCTCGTGAAACTCAAGCACTATTACCATAATTGTCACATGGACACATAAGACAAAGGATTTTCTCTACTTCGGACGATTGAGGTCATAGAGAAGGGAACCCATATTATAGGGACGGAGGCCATGGGTTGGTTTCCCCTCCTGAACGAATTATTTTTCTTTTTCCATTTAGACATATGACCAATACATGCAAGAGGCATTACACCTTTTGGTTTTGGTTATCCACATTATCATTTATTCAAACATGTATGAACAATATAGTCTTGAGGTTTCCATGACCGATTGATTGCATTCTTCATTCTTGGGCACATGATAGACTCTATTTATCCAAATACATGTCTAGATTCTTTTAATAGTGTGTATTAAAAAGATCATGGCGCCAAAAGAATCAATTGTTTAAGTTAAAAGTTATGTGTTGAAAACCATTGCTTTTAATCAAGACATGTTTTATACATGACATTGTTACGCAAGACATTGTTATACATGTCATTGACGTTGGTATACACAAGACATTTTTGGTGGTTATTTGTAAGTGATGAGACGTGTGTAATATGATAAAAGCATGGTGGATACGCCGCTGGTACTTCCTATATATAAGTGCTTATATTATATTGCATATCGTGGTGTTATTCAAATCTCTTCGACAAAGACAAGACACGACATTTTCGCACAAGACACGACATCCTCTACACAAGACATAATATTCTATTTCGAGACATGATATATTTATACACTACATTTTCATTGGTTATTTATTTAACCATACATTATTCTTTTATATCATCTGATTTTCATATCTATCTTCATATGATTTTATAAAAGAACTCGATCATAACTGGAGCCAATGTTGATGGTTACACTTGATGCTTTCACGGTCTCTCAAGGGTTGTTCCATACTGGGAAACACCCGAATTCAAACACACTGAGTGTTACATTTCGGGTTTAGCCTCGGAGATCCGAAGCATGGCAGCATCATCCCTCCCTACCTCAATCACTCAAACAATAACTCTCGCCATGAGAGAAATGAAGGCAACTGCTGCCATAAACGATTTTGGCACCAGGATGTATGCTGGTAACTTGTCGAAATCCTAAATGCGACAAGTAAGACATTCATCATGAGGGCAATTGCAAAAGCGCCAAGAGTAGCAGTGTGCTAAGACCGAGCGCAAAACAAAGACAAGCAAGACGATAATACTTAAGAATGGATCAAGCTAGTGAATAAGTGTGTGTGTGGCTAGAACTATAAATACTCCACAAAATCCCAATGGAGTCATGAGTACTTACACTCTACTATCATCATGTATCAATTCTATTAACACCAACATCAAGCTTAACTAGTGTCTTTAGTTGTTATACATATACTCGAATTAGAGTCATGTTGGACACACATTACTATATCAAGTTAGCTAATTGGGAATTAGCTGAGACATATCAAATCATTAAGGGCCACCGGTATGTATCCTATTCGTCAACATTTCACATACATGAGTTTCATGGCTAGGGACGGGATTGTCCTAGCTACAATTAGGGATTGGGTTATCCTACATCTAAACATATGGATCGGGTTATCCTACATCTAAACATATGGATTGGGTTATCCTACATTTAAACATAGGGTTCCTAAAACTATACAGTGAAGTCCTCGCCACACAGAATTTAAAATATACTTGGTCTAGAGTCAAGTAAGCTAGACGTCTTCTCATTCTATAGAATTGGCAAAACGTAAACTAGTCGAGTCTAGAGCTGAAATTCAATATCGATCTCTTACCCATTGAGTTAGGTATTTTAGACGTAGTGGTTGGCAGGGATTGGCTATCCAATAATCGAGCCGAAGTCTTCTGTCATGAGAAGATCATTCGCTTACCACCACCGAACGAAGAGACACTTGTTATCCATGGAGAGAAGCGCAACACATTATTGCGGAACATCAATTGCATGAAGGCTTAGAAGTGCTTACGGAAAGGTTGTATTTCCTTTCTAGCGCATGTAGTAGACAAGAAGGCTGATGGGCCGAAGTTGACAGATATTCCGGTAGTAAAAGAATTTCCTGAAGTCTTTCCTGAAGATTTGCCAGGACTACCGCCTTATCGACAAGTCGAATTTCACATCGACTTGGTACCAGGAGCCGCACCTGTAGCCAGATCTCCATATCGATTAGCACCTTCTGAAATGCAGGAATTGTCCACACAACTTCAAGAGTTGATGGATAAGGGATTCATCAGACCGAGTTTCTCGCCTTGGGGAGCTCCAGTTCTTTTTGTGAAAAAGAAGGACGGGACATTCAGAATGTGTATCGACTACAGAGAGTTGAATAAACTCACCATCAAGAATCGGTATCCATTACCGAGGATTGACGACTTATTCGATCAACTTCAAGGGTCGAGTTTTTATTCAAAGATTAGACTTACGATCGGGGTATCATCAGTTACGGGTTCAAGAAGAAAGCATACCGAAAACGGCTTTTCGGACTCGTTACGGTCATTACGAGTTTCTCGTTATGCCTTTTGGTTTAACTAACGCACCGGCGGTCTTCATGGATTTAATGAACCGCGTGTGCAAGCCTTATCTCGACAAATTCGTCATAGTGTTCATTGACGACATTTTGATATACTCACGATCGGCAGCCGAGCATGAACAACATTTGAGAACCATCTTAGAATTACTCAAAAAGGAGAATTTATACGCGAAGTTTTCCAAATGTGAGTTTTGGATTCGTGAAGTACAATTTCTCGGGCATATAGTGAACGAGAAAGGTATTCAAGTAGACCCGTCGAAGATTGAATCGATTAAGAATTGGGAAGCGCCCAAGACTCCTACTGAAGAGCGACAATTTTTGGGCTTAGCGGGATATTATCGGAGATTCATTGAGAATTTCTCAAAGATTGCTCAACCGCTAACTTCTCTTACACAGAAAGACAGGAAATTCGATTGGGGAGAGAAACAAGAAGCAGCATTTCAACATCTTAAAGACAAGTTGTGCATTGCACCAGTCCTATCATTACCCGACGGTACCGATGACTTTGTGGTATACTGTGATGCTTCGCATCAAGGTTTGGGTTGTGTACTCATGCAACGTAAAAAGGTTATCGCGTACGCGTCCCGCCAACTGAAAGTTCACGAGAAGAACTATACCACTCACGACCTAGAGCTAGGCGCGGTGGTATTTGCTTTGAAAATTTGGCGGCATTACTTATATGGTACACAGTGCACTATTTTCACAGATCATAGGAGTCTACAACACATATTCAACCAAAAAGAATTAAATATGCGTCAGCGACGTTGGGTTGAATTATTAAACGACTATGATTGTGAAATCAAGTACCATCCGGGCAAGGCGAACGTTGTAGCAGACGCCTTGAGCCGCAAGGAACGAGTTAAAACACTAAGAGTGCGAGCACTAGAGATGACGATTCACACAGATCTTACCGCACGAATTCAAAATGCACAACAAGAAGCGCTCAAGGAAGAACATATTCTAGAAGAATCACTTCGAGGCATGGAAAAACAGTTAGTACCAAAGGAGGATGGAACTTTGTACTTTGCGGGTAGAATTTGGGTTCCATTCTTTGGAGGCTTCCGAGATCTCATTTTTAAGGAAGCACATAGGTCAAAGTACTCGATACATCATGGATCAGATAAGATGTACCAAGACTTAAAAGAGTACTATTGGTGGCCTAACCTCAAAAAGGATATTGCTAACTATGTTAGAAATTGCTTGACCTGCGCGAAGGTCAAGGCAGAGTATCAAAAACCATCAGGTTTACTACAACAACCCGAGATTCCCGCTTGGAAATGGGAACAAATATCGATGGACTTCATTACGAAGTTACCCAGGACCTCGAAAGGTCATGACATGATATGGGTAATCGTCGATAGATTGACAAAGTCCGCACACTTCTTACCGATTCGGGAGAAGGATAGTACTGAGAAACTAGCGGAAATATATCTCAAAGAAATAGTGGCTCGTCATGGAGTGCCTATTTCAATCATTTCGGACCGAGACGGTCGTTTTGTTTCAAGAATATGGAAATCATTTCAACAGGCCTTTGGATCTCAATTGAATCTAAGTACGGCTTTTCATCCACAAACTGACGGCCAGAGCGAACGGACAATCCAAACACTCGAAGATATGCTTCGTGCATGTGTTATGGATTTAGGCGGCAATTGGGATAATCATCTACCTCTAGTTGAGTTTTCCTACAATAATAGCTATCATACAAGTATACAAGCTGCACCGTTCGAAGCTCTTTATGGTCGAAAGTGTCGCTCTCCGCTATGTTGGGCGGAAACAGGCGATAGTCAATTAATTGGTCCGGAACTAGTCCAAGATACTACGGATAAAATTTTTCAGATCCGAGACCGTATTAAGGCGGCTCGCGATCGAAAAAAGCTCTACGCAGATGGAAAACGAAAACAAGCATCTTTTGTGGTTGGAGAAAAAGTTTTGTTAAAAGTCTCACCTTGGAAAGGCGTAGTGAGGTTCGGTAAACGTGGGAAGCTTAACCCGCGTTACATTGGACCTTTTGAAATCTTGGAAAAGATTGGCACTGTTGCTTACAAGTTGAAGTTACCAGATGAACTTAGCAGTGTACACCACACGTTTCATGTGTCAAATCTTAAAAAGAGTCCAATACAAGTAACCGTTGCCATTCCTGTGGATGAAATTCACATTGACGACAAACTCCATTTCACTGAAGAACCTGTTGAGGTCACGGACTGGAAGGTCAATAAAACACGGAGAAGTCGTATCAAACTGGTAAAGGTTCGTTGGAACTCTCGTCACGGGCCCGAGTATACTTGGGAACGTGAAGACCGAATGAAGGCAAAATATCCCCACCTATTTCCAAAGACTCCTGCAAAGAATAACAAAGCTAGAATTTCGGGACGAAATTCTAAATAACAAGGGGAGAATGTGACAACTGCCACTTTCGGGTAATTTACTTACATAAGATATAAAACCATTTATGTGCAAATCCCAAAACCCGGATCCATATATGAGATGTATACTATCAAACACAACCATAGGATGTTTAGAAAACTACCTTCTTGAAGTACAAGGAGTAATGGATATGAAGAATGTGACAACTGCCACTTTCGGGTAATTTACTTACATTTAAAACAGTGATTTACATTATACAAGCATGTGTTTTGAATATTCTGACTGCATGATTACATGGTATACATCTTAGAAAACTCATGGAATATTCATTGGTTATTACACATGATTCATTTTTTTTATTGGGTACATTTGAAATAGTGCAAACAACTCATCGAAACAACTAGAGTAGTGCCTAGTGAACAAGAGCGCTGACGAAAACTCTGGATCCGCAGAAAACATCTAAAATGACATCTTAAAGACTCGGATGAGAGTCCAATATCAATTATATATTAAACCCTATATGGGAATACAAGAGTTTGGTTAATACTTTAGCAATGCTCGGTAGCACTAAAAACTGTCCGAAACGCGCTAAAAGTGACCATTTCATTCTTTTTTCGCAAAATTCAGCAATTGTGATTTCATTACAAGATGCAAAAATTGATGTTTAGGCACCAATTCCATATAAAAATACTTATGGAATATCAATTACACACATAACGGAAATTTGCCCTACAACTTCCATAAGGGAACGTTTCGACTATTTATTAGTGAAACGAGCACTAAACAATTATCCGAACTACATTTTTTGCACAACTAGCGAACTAGTGATCATTATTTTTAGTCATGTAAAACTAGTTTATGATCATTTCAAGTCGCGAAACTTCTCGGAAAATTGTAAAACCTAAACACCTTAACACTTACATATTTCTAATTCATTTTAAGTCTTAAAAATTTACTAACATTTTTTCACCATGCAAGACCTCCCCCCCCCCCACCTTGAGGCCGTGAACAAGGGGTCCCACACCCCTTGTTTATCTTGCATAATATCTAGATATTATTTACCTAATTACTAAGTGGATGAATGGATGATTATTACAAGACTTCTTCACTAAGTTACTACACATTTTACACCATTTCTTACACACACATTGTAACAACTGTGCTTGTAATCACTATGAACAGTTCCGTTATCAATAAAACAATGTTATTTGATCACAATGTTTGTTTTGTTATGTTATACATTTTTCATGTTTTGACTTTTATGTAATTTCAAACTCTACATCACTTTCTGGAGAGTTATACGCAAACTAGTGCGTAAACGTACTCAGTTTAATGCGAGAAATACTCCGGAACATCAACATATACTCAACATACCTTAAATAACCTTTCCATAACTTAGAAATAAGTTTTAAAGGCTTTGGTATGGCAAAAACAAGTTAATTAGCTTACAGGGACTAAATATGACAAACTGCGAAAGTATGTCAATTTGAACTGTAACGAACATTCTGGAACATGACCATAAGTTAAACACACCTTAAATATCCTTTACATAGCTTAGAAATAGGCTTTGAGAGGTTCGGTGTGCTAAAATAAACTTTTGGGACATTCAGGGACTAAAAGTGTCAAAAAGTGCACAAGTTTGCATTTTCGCGCATAACTTACGTTCTGAATACATCTGGACATCCAAAAATTTATGTAAGCATGACTACATTATATTTTAGTGTTCGCCTTAAGAAAAATCCATTCGTTTCGTCATTTGGATCGTTTTTCGCGCTTATGCGCATTCCGTCGTAATTAAGCGAACATCGCGTTCGTACGACTAAACGAACCATCATCTGAGATATTTTTGAACATGTTTTGAGTTCCCTATACTTTAACTTCATTTTAGAGCCTTAAAATGAGGTTAACGGGGTTCAAACGCATCGAAAAAGGGCTTAAACACGTGCAGGGACCATTTCTGCCAAGTTTGAAACAATTCTGGAACTGGGAGGCAGTCGCGTAGCGCGAGCCCTAAGGCTCTACCCGTCGCGCTACGCGAGTGAGTGATCTGGACCAGATTCAATGTCTTTTTAGCAAGTTGCAGCTGATCGATTCGTGTCCACACATTCTAAACGGGTCTAGTCAGCGGATAAGAACAAGTTTCTAGCCACCACAACTTTGTGACAAGTGTACGGCTCGGATCGTGGCACGATATTCAAGAAACGATCCTAGCGGCTCTACTTTTTCTATAAATACCCACCCCCCTTTGGCTTAAAAACCCACAAATCTGATCATTTGGGCTCTAAGTTGGAACCTTCGTTTCATACCTGAGCTATTTTGATCTGGGTTAGCATTCGAGGACCCTTCGTAAGTATTCTTTCGTTCTTTTCCTTATTTTTACTGCTTTTCGAGTCAGAAAGTCAAACTTTGTTTGACTTTCAGCATTGACCAGTAATGGTCAATGCGAAGTTCGTTAGAACTTCGCAACGTGATTGTAATCACGATGGTCATAGTCCCTTGGGACTATGCCTACTGATTAGCACGTTGTCTAGGGTCGTAGGGTAGGCGATCTGATAAATCGCCTATACCTTCGAACCCGACCCAGTTTGGTCGATCATTAGGATCCGACCAAATACTTTAGGTGACCATAGTGTAGGGAATAACCTTCCGAGGTTATACCTTATGGTCACGACGTTTAAGTAGTTGTATGATAGGTAGTTTATATGCCTTAGGTAAATTACCAGAATACCCTTTTCATACATAATTGGTAATTTAGCATATGTAACCTAAACTTTTGTCACATAACTGATTATTTAACATGTTTAGGCATATAATACTTGTCATAGGACTAGTTAGGCGGTCCAAACGCGTTTCACGCGCACGACACGTTAAAGTAGCATAAGCTTCCTAAACGAGTCGTAATGGGTCGTAAACAATTATGTTAAGTTTCATTTAGCATGTAGGCTTTGTTAAACCATATCACGTGAGTTCCGACACTCATTTGGTTTACAAACCCTAATGCTACCCAGTCTTCCGAGATAGGTCCGGTTTATTAACATAGTTACCTATATTAGGTGCCGTTTGATTCCGAGATCTATAGCATTACTTGGTGGTTATCTTTAGACAACTGAGCAATCTCAAGTGAGTACATAGACCCCTCTTTTACTGTTTTCCAAACTGTTTTGGGGTGGAACACATGTGCCTACTTGTTACTTTCATGCTTTCCTGTTTTCACATCATATACCTGCTATGTTCGTTAGTACATTATAGTACATTGTTTTACATGACATTTCCTGCTAGGTGTGCCCATTGTGTGCATTACTTAGTACATTGTTTTACATGACATTTCCTGCTAGGTGTGCCCATTGTGTGCATTACTTAGTACATTGTTTTACATGACATTCCTGCTAGGTGTGCCCATAGTGTGCATTACTTAGTACATTGTTTTACATGACATTTCCTGCTAGGTGTGCCCATTGTGTGCATTACTTAGTACATTGTTTTACATGACATTTCCTGCTAGGTGTGCCCATTGTGTGCATTACTTAGTACATTGTTTTACATGACATTTCCTGCTAGGTGTGCCCATTGTGTGCATTACTTAGTACATCGTTTTACATGACATTTCACGCTATGTATGTTCATTTGATTACATACTTAGTGCATTGTTTTCACATGTTTACATTTTGGTATGACATTTGGTTTGTTTACATGGGACAATACATTCATTAACATTAGCTACGCCGTTCGTTAGTAGGTAGTGGTACCATAGGAATTGACAACTCCCGTTCCGGACATCCCAGGGTAAGGGGACAGAAAGGAATGACCGAATTCGTTGACATAAGACAGATAGACCTTTAATTTGTTTAAAGGGTTTATCACCACAGTCGCCAGGCTTGGATGTATGCATTTTCACAATACCGCATAAATGTTCATATTAAATAGTTGCATGCATTTACACAAAACATAGCTTTGATTTAAACCAAGTTTTACTTCAATACTTTGTTTTTGTGCATATGGTTTAGTTGAGACATTTCACTTGCCATACATGACATTTTGACATAGACATTTGACATGGATATTTGACATAGACATTTGACATGGATATTTGACATAGACATTTTGACATGATTTACATCTTGACATAAACGCTTTGACATATTATTCAATACATTTGACAATTGGTTTAAACATAGACTTCTTACATTGGTTTGGTTTGATTAAGTGATTAAGTAACTATGCGTGTGTAATATGATACAAGCATGGTGGATACGCCGCTGGTACTTCCTATATATAAGTGTTTGTATGGTATTACATGGCGTAACGTTATTTGAATCATTTCAGTTTGAGACATAGAACATTTTATACAAATAACATACTTTTCACAAGACATTGATTTACAAAACAACTTATCTTATACAAACACATTTTTTTACATGGTCATTTATTTAACCTGACAATTATTTATACATATCATCTGATCTTATTGTTTTCAAATGATTTACAAGACAAAGCAAATAACAAGGTTCATGACTAAACATTTTCTCAAACAAAAGTCATGAATCTTATTTTCACAAAACCTATGTATCTCACAGGCATTTTTATGCTGACGTACCTATTTTCACATGTGTTTTCAGGTGCTTTTCCATAGGATGTTGTTCATGATACTAGGGCGGACCTGTGCCTTAGAGACTTTAAAAGAAGATAGACTATGTTTAATTATGTTCTGAACTCTTAATTTACTGTTTCGAGTCAATGTAACACCCTTGTTTAATAAATAAAATACACTTTGTGTGCCATGGTTATGAGACAATTAATTCTGTCGCGACACGCCCCGATGTTTCCGCCGCGATTTGTTGTTTTACGCGGTCGGGGTGTGACAGAAGAGTTGGTATCAGAGCCAATGGTTATAGGGAATTAGGTTATTAGTAATGCTTTGACCTAGACTATAACTTTTCTAGGAACCTAACACAAGTTATCTTGTGTTTAGATCTTAAAACATGTACATCACCTATCCTTAGGTGATTAACAAAACAAGAACCAAAATTTTTCCGAAACGATTTTTGAAAAACAATCATCTGTTTTTTTTATGTTTTATTACAAGGTTTTGAACCCTCAATTGTAAGGTTTTGAACCCTCTGTTATATGGTTTTGAACCCTTTTTCAGTATTGATTTTTGGCCTTGTGCCTTCAAAATTTTCAAAAATCTCGTCAAAAGTTTTGGGTTTTAAATAATGTGAACATGTGCAAACTGGAAGGGTGAATGCCTGTATTCTGAGTTTTCTGTCTAGGCAAGCACTTCGTATACATCTCAACCAGACGCGAGACCAGTTGTGCTTACCTGGGAATTCTTGGAGTGAGTGTTCACTTATAGGCGAGCATGTCTTCGCTAATACATTATTTTTGACCCATTTACTTTGATTAGTCACTGTGAGTCGTTTGTTTGCTTTGTGATACGGACGAATGACCACCATCTATGCTGTTTGCAATTCTTGTTTTTATCATCTCATTCTTTTCATCCAATCATCTCACTCGTTTCTTTTCATGTTTTCCTCTTTTAGAATGCCTCCTCGACGCGAGAACCAGATAGCTACTGCCGAGCTGGCAGAAATTATTGCACAGCAGATGGCTGCTCAATTCCCAAATCTCTTTGCTCAATGGCAACAAGCCAACAACAACAACAATGGTCCGTGCAAATACAAGGATTTTAATCAGGCTAAACCACTCAAGTTTAGTGGTTCTGAGGGAGCGACTGGGCTTCTTCAGTGGTTCGAGAGCATAGAGAATACTTTTCGCCATGTGCAGTGTCCGGATAATCGCAAGGTCGAGTTCTCCTCGAGCGTATTTCAGAAGAGGGCTCTTACATGGTGGAATGGGGTGATGAGAGACCGAGGTGCAGAAGTTGCTCTCGCACAGACATGGGCTGAACTTAGAGCCCTTATGATGAGGGAATTCTGTCCTCGCCATGAACAGCGAGCGTTGGAGAAAGAGTTTGATGTTTTGAAGCAAGATAGTGGTGAGCACAGGGCTTATACTGATCGGTTTGAAGAATTGAGTCTGCTTTGCCCGACAATGGTCACCCCACTCGACAAGGCTATCGAGAGATACATCGATGGCCTACCTGACTCGGTACAAGACATTCTTACTGGTAGTAACCCTGCCACACTTCGTCAGGCAATTGAGTTATCTGCGACATTGACTGAGTCGCAGATCCGGAAGAACAAGTTACAGCGGAAGGGTGACAAGGGCAAGAAGCAGTCGGCTGACAAGGAAGATAGCAAGAAAGGTCAAAACTCGAATGGGAAGAACTCTGGTTCTTCGAAGAGGTCAAGGAAGCGTAAGGCTTCCCAAAATTTTGCTATCACTGCTCAAGCTAACCAGGTAGCTCACAACCAACCTGCACAGCATCCAGCAAAGAAACCCTATTCGGGGAATGCACCTCTGTGCAATAGATGCAACAGTCACCACCAGCCGCAACTTCCATGCCGTTTCTGTACTAACTGTGGGAAGTCAGGCCATCTTGCCAATTTTTGTCGGTCTGCTCAAAATCCCGCGGTTCAGAACCCGGCTCAACAAGTTGCTCAGCCTCCTGCTCCACAACAGGGTCAAGCTGCACGACCACAATACCCACCAGGTGCTTGTTACAATTGTGGGGATCTGACCCACTATAGGAATCGGTGCCCAAGACTGGCGAACCAAAACCAGAACCAGAACCAGAATCAGGCTCCGGCTCGAGGCCGAGTTTTTAACATGAATGCCCAGGAGGCACAGGCTGACGATAATGTGGTGAACGGTACGTTCTTTATTAATAATCAGCCTGCATATGTTCTTTTCGATTCCGGTGCCGATAAGAGTTTCGTGTCTTTGTCTTTTGAGCCTATGCTTCGAGTGTCTAGAACGAAACTAGGAAAACCTTTGACAGTAGAAGTTGCTAGTGGTGAACCCATTATTCTTGATTCTGTTCTACGCAACTGCCAGTTGAACCTGAATGATCATCTTTTCCCTATCGATCTCACGCCTATGCAACTTGGAAGCTTCGACGTTATTGTGGGAATGGATTGGTTATCGAAGCATCACGCAGAGATAGTTTGTTCTGAGAAGATTGTTCGTGTGCCGCTTTCGTCAGGCGAGATTCTGCAGGTTCAAGGTGAGAAGCCTACCGGTGGTCTCAAACTCATGTCTTGTTTTAAAGCTCGGAAGTATCTGCGGAAGAACTATGTGGCTTTCTTAGCACATGTTACAGAAGATAAAGGCAAGGGTAAGTCTATTTCAGATATTCCTGTCGTTCGGGATTATTCTGAAGTGTTCCCTGAAGATTTACCTGGTCTACCTCCAGCACGCCAAGTCGAGTTCCGTATTGATCTCGTACCTGGTGCAAATCCCATTGCCAGAGCTCCATATCGTCTTGCACCATCTGAGATGCAAGAGTTGTCTAAACAGCTTCAGGAGCTCTCTGACAAAGGTTTTATCCGTCCCAGCTTTTCACCTTGGGGTGCTCCCGTTCTCTTTGTCAAGAAGAAGGATGGATCCTTTAGAATGTGTATCGATTATCGTGAGCTTAACAAGCTTACCATCAAGAATCGATATCCCCTACCTCGCATCGATGATCTCTTTGATCAGTTACAAGGCGCTTCTTATTTTTCGAAGATTGATCTGCGATCTGGATATCATCAACTTCGAGTGCAAGAAGAAGACATTCCGAAGACAGCATTCCGCACTCGTTATGGGCATTATGAATTCACAGTCATGCCATTCGGTTTGACTAATGCTCCTGCTGTTTTCATGGACTTAATGAATAGGGTCTGCAAACCTTATTTGGATCAGTTCGTCATTGTTTTTATAGATGACATCTTGATATACTCTAAGACGCAAGCTGACCACGAGCAACATCTTCGTCTTACTTTGGAAGTCCTAAAGAAAGAGCAACTTTTCGCCAAATTCTCCAAGTGCGAATTTTGGCTTAAAGAAGTTCAATTCTTAGGACATATTATCAACGAACGAGGTATTCATGTAGATCCCTCCAAGATCAGTGCGATTAAGGATTGGGATACACCTTCTACTCCTACTGAAGTTCGTTCTTTTCTTGGTCTAGCGGGTTATTATCGCCGCTTCATAGAAAACTTCTCGAAGATTGCAGTTCCTCTAACTGCTCTAACTCAGAAGAAAATGCCCTTTTACTGGGGATTCAAACAAGAGGAAGCTTTTCAACACCTGAAGCAGAAGCTTTGCGATGCGCCTGTTCTATCATTGCCTGAGGGTGATGATGATTTTGTTGTGTATTGTGATGCATCGAAATTGGGTCTTGGCTGTGTTCTTATGCAAAGGAACAAAGTCATAGCTTATGCATCGAGGCAGTTGAAGATACATGAGAAGAACTACACCACTCATGATCTTGAGTTGGGTGCAGTTGTTTTCGCTCTCAAGATCTGGAGACACTATTTGTATGGTACAAAATGTGTGGTTTTCACTGACCACAAAAGTCTTCAGCATATCTTCAACCAGAAAGAACTCAACATGAGACAGCGACGTTGGGTTGAGCTTTTAAACGACTATGATTGCGAAATTCGCTACCATCCTGGTAAGGCGAATGTCGTGGCTGATGCATTGAGTCGTAAGGAACGTACTAAGCTTCATTGTGTACGTGTTCAATCTGATATTCAAGCTCGATCCGATATTCAAGCACGCATTGCTCAAGCTCAACAATCTTGTGTTTCACAAGGTTTAATGGATAAGGAATTTCCTTACCACATAACGCCTGCTCTGGAACTGAAGGATAATGGATCATATTACTTCATGGACCGTTTGTGGGTCCCAAGCCAGGATGATCTTCGTACCTAGCTTATGGATGAAGCCCATAAGTCTCGCTATTCTATTCATCCGGGCTCAGATAAAATGTATAAGGATCTTCGTATTCACTTGTCACACCCCGACCACGTAGAACATACTAAACGTGGCGGAAACATCGGGGAGTGTTGTAACAGAATTAATTGTCTCAAATCCATGGCAATTGAAGTTTCGTTTTATTAATTAAAAGTGTTACGATGTCTTAATAAACAAAGAAATACGACATAATTAACTAGTCTTGCATCTTTTATTGTCACTAAAGCCCAAGTCTGCCTATATGTATCTTGATCATCTTATGCAACAGCTCCTGAAAAACACATGTGAAAATAGGTACGTCAGCATAAAAATGCCTGTGAGATACATAGGTTTTGTGAAAATAGGTTCCATGACTTATGTTTGAGAAAATGTTTAGTCATGAACCCTGTAATTTGCTTTGTTTTGTAAATCATTTGAAAAACAATGAGTTCAGATGATATGTATAAATAAGTGAATAATGTATGGTTAAATGAATAACCATAGAAAAATGGATTTGTATAAGATAAGTTGTTTGTAAAACAATGTCTTGTGAAAAGTATGTTATTTGTATAAAATGTTATATGTATCAAACTGAAATGATTCAAATAACGCTACAATATGTAATACCATACAAACACTTATATATAGGAAGTACCAGCGGCGTATCCACCATGCTTGTATCATATTACTCACGCATCGTTACTTAATCACTTAATCAAACCAAACCAATGTCAAAATGTCTATGTCAAATATCCATGTCAAATGTCTATGTCAAATATCCATGTCAAATGTCTATGTCAAATATCCATGTATAGCAAGTGAAATGTCTCAACTAAACCATATGCACAAAACAAAGTATTGAAGTAAAACTTGGTTTAAATCAAAGTTATGTTTTATGTAGTAAATGCATGATCAATGTAAATCATGTAATATGCGTCCAAAATGTAAGTATATGATGAATAAGAAATGTACTAAGTATGCTACAACAAACATACATAGCATGTGAACTGAAATATCTGTACTAAGTATGCAACAACATACATACGTAGCATGCGACCTGTACTAAGTATGCAACAATAGACATACGTAGCATGTGATGTAATGTAAAACAATGTACTAAGTAATGCACACAATGGCACACCTAGTAAGAAATGTAATGAAATCATGTACTATAATGTACTAATGAACATAGGAAGTATATGATGTGAAAACGGAAAGCATGAAAGTAACAAGTAGGCACATGTGTTCCACCCCAAAACAGTTTGGAAAACAGTAAAAGAGGGGTCTATGTACTCACCTGAGATTGCTCAGTAGTCCTTGAGTAACAACTAAACAATGCTAGAGATCGCGGATATCAAACGGCACGAAGGGTCCCCGCTAGTGAATCGTGATCGAATAGCTCAGGTATGAAGCGAAGGCCTCAACTTAGAGCATTTGGATCAGCTTTGGTGGGTTTTGAATGGAAGGGGGGTTGGGTATTTATAGTAAATGCACCACCGTTAGGATCGTTTATCGGGAAACGTGCCTTGATCTCACCCGTACAAGTGTCGGAATGTTATGGTGTGTAAATTGGCCACTCACCATAAGCTTTCAACAGGTGGAAGAGAGATTAGGAGTGTTTAACAGCTGCAAACAGGCTGTTAAGTACACTGTATCTGGTCTGCAGAAGGCTAGCGCACCGTTACATGTTTAGTGTAGCGGTGCGCTACTGCCAAGTTTGGCAGAATTGCACATTTGGTCCCTGTTATGCATTTAGGCCATTTCTGACACGTTTAAGGCCCGTTAACCCCATTTCAAAGCTCTAAAATGAAGTTAAAGTATAGGGAACTTAAAATGTGTTCAAAAATATCTCGGATGTCGGTTCGTTTAGCCGTACGGTTGCGACGTTCGGTTAATTACGACGGAATGCGCATAAGCGCGAAAAACGATCCAAATGACGCGACGAATGGATTTTTCTTATGGCGAACACTAAAATATAATATAGTCATGCTTTCATAAATTTTTGGATGTCCGGATGTATTCAGAACGTAAGTTATGCGCGAAAATGCAAACTTGTGCACTTTTTGACACTTTTAGTCCCTGAATGTCCCAAAAGTTTATTTTAGCACACCAAACCCCTCAAAGCCTATTTCTAAGCTATGTAAAGGATATTTAAGGTGTGTTTAACTTATGGTCATGTTCCGGAATGTCTGTTACAGTTCAAATTGGCATACTTTCGCAGTTTGTCAAATTTAGTCCCTGTAAGCGATTAAACTTTGATTTCACCACACCAAACCTTCCAAAACTTATATCTAAGTTATGTAAAGGTTATTTAAGGTATGTTAAGCCTATTTCACTATTCCGGAGTGTTCGTTGCATTAAACTGGTTATATTCACGCATCAGTGCGTGTATAACCTTCCAGAAAGCGATTTAGAGCTTGAAATTGAAACAAGAGTTGATATGTGCAATAGATACACATATTTATACAAGTCCAAAGTATGAAATACAATATTTCATTGGTTTGGAATTTGTTTGATGGTTGAAATGCCACAGGTGTTACAGTCTCCCCTACTTTAGGAAATTTTGTCCCGAAATTTAGTTTTAGAGGAAACTTGTGGAGGCAGCTGTGACGGTTTTGCCTTCAGACAATCCATTGAGCCCTTAAGTAAAACTCTGGGCCATGTTAGGATTCTTAGCAAGGATGTCAACCCTCAAATTGAAGTCATTGTAGTAACAAAACATGGAGTTTTGAACTATAGACAGGAGAACAGTTCCCGTGAAGAATTATCAAAGGAAACTTGTGTGTGCTTGAAATCCGAATTGGGTAGTGTGAGAATAAATGACATTGGTCAAAGTCCAAGACTTCTCCCGTATCATTACTCTTGCCACTGTTGGTCTTAACACATGACAAAACTCCCTGTGGTTCCTATGCACTGAACTCCATAATTATGTAGGCCTCCATAATTACGTAGTTCCTTGCACAGTCTGCACAGTTTATTTCATAATGCGTATGGGGAAAAATTAAACGAATAATCTCTTGAACTAGACCTCACGAGGGTCTATCTAACTACATAAACACATGATACATTTAACTAGATTGTCGAACCAATCTATTTAACTTAACTACTCAAGAGAATTATTTAACTACTACATCGACGTAGGATGTATTTAACTAGATTGTCGAACCAATCTATTCAACTAAACTACCCAAGAGGAATATTTAACTACTACACCGACGTAGGATGTATTTAACTACTACACCGACGTAGGATGTATTTAACTACTACACCGACGTAGGATGTATTTAACTACTACACCGACGTAGGATGTATTAACTACTACACCGACGTAGGATGTATTTAACTACTACACCGACGTAGGATGTATTTAACTACTACACCGACGTAGGATGTATTTAACTACTACACCGACGTAGGATGTATTTAACTACTACACCGACGTAGGATGTATTTAACTAGATTGTCGAACCAATCTATTTAACTTAGATCGACATAGGATCTCTTTAACTACTACACCGACGTAGGATGTATTTAACTAGATTGTCGAACCAATCTATTTAACTTAGATCGACGTAGGATCTCTTTAACTACTACACCGACGTAGGATGTATTTAACTTTAGATCGACGTAGGATCTTTTTAACTCAACTATCTAAGAGAAACATTTAACTACACCGACGTAGGATGTATTTAACTTTAGATCGACGGAGGATCTATTTAACTTTAGATCGACGTAGGATCTCTTTAACTTTTCAACACATGTTTCCCTTAAACTTTGGAATAGTACTTTATAATCCAAGGGACTTAACTACAACGTGGAAGTCCATTGAGGATTTAAGATAGTACCTTTTTGAATATCCTACTACGAATCCCTCATATGAAGGTATGAAAGATTCTACGAGGATTTGGATAACGAATATCCAGAGTATACAAAAACACAAAATGCATAAACACATAGTCACATAACCACAAAATTGTTTATCTAGATCATTAATTTGTAAGTTTTGTTTTGTTAATTATGTACATGCATTTAAAGCACACTAGGAATCCATTTCATGGATTTCATTCGGTACTTTAAACATTAACCAGAATCTAACTATGAAGATGGAAAGATCTTCCAAAAATTCGATTTCGTTTTCAAGAAAACGTAATATTCGAATTAAGGAACACAAAAATTTGAAGATACGGAAATACCCTTAGGTACCCTATTAAGAATTTATAGTGGTACGTTGGGTATTCACACAGAGTTGTAACTTGCGCCTTGTACTTCGTTTCTTTGCAAGAGACGGGTACTAAGGATTTCCGTGGAAAACGCAAGAGATAATAAAATGGAGGAAATTTCGGGGTAGTCCGTTCTTCAAGGAATACGATTCCCTTGATTGTCGGTATTGTAGGGAATACGTTGTTTATACATGCCATCATATTTGTACATTGCAATGCAAAATAAAAAGATTTATTTATAAACAACCACAACAACAACTGTTTCATGGACCTTGACAACAAAAGAAAATAATACATAAGGCTTGATTATTTCTAAACAACATTGTCTTCTAGTTGGTCCGGTGCTCATCCCTGCGCTGGATTCGCATTAGCAATCTTTGGGCAATTTCTTCGGAAATGGCCCATCTCGTTACAGTTGAAACAAGGACCTCGTGGAAGACGAGCTTGAGCAGGATTTACTTGAGGTTGGTTTGGACCAGTTTGGTTCGGGGTAAAACGACAAGCATTTGCCAGGTGACCGAGTCGCCCACATGATGCACACAAACGACACTGTAGGTGAGCTAAGTGGTGTGCATTACATTTGTCGCATATCGGTGCAGTACCGGCATAAGGTTTCCTTGCAGGAGGCTGAGCTGGTTGGTGGCGGATGTTTTGGTTGGGTTGAGCAGCAATCGCAAAATTCTGCGAAGCCTTACGCTTCTTATTCTTGGACACCTCAGCATGTTCTTCCTTTGGTTCCACTTGAGCAGTCTTGTCGGATGGTCTTGGGTCGTCTTTTCGAAAAAGCTTCTTCTTCCTGATGTGGGATTCTGTTAGGGTGGCAGACAGTTCAATGGCTTGTCTGACAGTAGTAGGGTTACTGCCAGTAACAATATCCTGAACTAGGTCAGGAAGACCATCAGTATATTTCTCGATCGCCTTATCCACAGGAGTAACCATAGCGGGACACAACAGGCTCAATTCTTCAAAACGGTCAGTATAAGCTCGATGTTCACCACTGTCTTGCTTCAAATCATCAAACTCCCTCTCCAAAGCTCGCAATTCATGACGAGGACAGAACTCCCTCATCATAAGAGCTCTAAGCTCGGCCCAAGTCTGTGCTAGTGCAACTTCAGCACCCCGGTCTCTCATAATCCCGTTCCACCACGTAAGAGCCCTCTTCTGAAACACACTCGAAGAAAACTCGACCTTGCGATTTTCAGGACACTGAACGTGACGGAACGTATTCTCAATGCTCTCGAACCACTGTAGAAGCCCAGTTGCTCCCTCGGAACCACTAAACTTGAGCGGTTTGGCCGAGTTGAAACTTTTGAAGTTGCATGGAGCATTGTTGTTGTTGATGGCTTGTATTATTTGAGCACAAAGATTTGGGAAGGCAGCAGCCATTTGCTGCGCGATGATTTCCGCCAGCTCGGCAGGCGCCATCTGATTTTCGCGTCGAGGAGGCATTCTAAAAGAGGAACATGAAAGGAAACGAGTGAGAGAGTTAGACGAAAAGAATGAGATGAAACAAATCTGATGAAAGCAAGGATAGTGGCCATTTGTTTGTTACTACAAAGCAACAAACGACCCTGGTGAAGAATCAAGTAAATAGGTCAAAAATAATGTATCGCGAAGACATGCTCGCCTATAAGTGAACGCTCATTCCAAGAATTCCCAGGTAAGCACAACTGGTCTCGCGTCTGATGAGATGTATACGAAGTGCTTGCCTAGCCAGAAAACCCAGAATACAGGCATTCACCCTTCCAGTTTGCACGTGTTCACATTATTTAAAACCCAAAACCTTGACGAGATTTTGAAAACTCAAAGGGGTTCAAAACCATATAACAGAGGGTTCAAAACCTTACAATAGAGGGTTCAAAACCTTGTAATCAATCATCCTAGAACAGATGATTAGTTTTCAAAGCGGTTTTGAAATTTATGTTCTTGTTGTGGTCGTCGCCTAAGGATAGGTGACGGTATTGTTTTATGACTAAACGCAAGTAAACTCGCGTTAGGGTCCTAAGAAGGTTATAGACTAGGTCAAAGCATTACTAATAACCTAATTCCCTATAACCATTGGCTCTGATACCATCTTTTCTGTCACACCCCGACCACGTAGAACATACTAAACGTGGCGGAAACATCGGGGAGTGTTGTAACAGAATTAATTGTCTCAAATCCATGGCAATTGAAGTTTCGTTTTATTAATTAAAAGTGTTACGATGTCTTAATAAACAAAGAAATACGACATAATTAACTAGTCTTGCATCTTTTATTGTCACTAAAGCCCAAGTCTGCCTATATGTATCTTGATCATCTTATGCAACAGCTCCTGAAAAACACATGTGAAAATAGGTACGTCAGCATAAAAATGCCTGTGAGATACATAGGTTTTGTGAAAATAGGTTCCATGACTTATGTTTGAGAAAATGTTTAGTCATGAACCCTGTAATTTGCTTTGTTTTGTAAATCATTTGAAAAACAATGAGTTCAGATGATATGTATAAATAAGTGAATAATGTATGGTTAAATGAATAACCATAGAAAAATGGATTTGTATAAGATAAGTTGTTTGTAAAACAATGTCTTGTGAAAAGTATGTTATTTGTATAAAATGTTATATGTATCAAACTGAAATGATTCAAATAACGCTACAATATGTAATACCATACAAACACTTATATATAGGAAGTACCAGCGGCGTATCCACCATGCTTGTATCATATTACTCACGCATCGTTACTTAATCACTTAATCAAACCAAACCAATGTCAAAATGTCTATGTCAAATATCCATGTCAAATGTCTATGTCAAATATCCATGTCAAATGTCTATGTCAAATATCCATGTATAGCAAGTGAAATGTCTCAACTAAACCATATGCACAAAACAAAGTATTGAAGTAAAACTTGGTTTAAATCAAAGTTATGTTTTATGTAGTAAATGCATGATCAATGTAAATCATGTAATATGCGTCCAAAATGTAAGTATATGATGAATAAGAAATGTACTAAGTATGCTACAACAAACATACATAGCATGTGAACTGAAATATCTGTACTAAGTATGCAACAACATACATACGTAGCATGCGACCTGTACTAAGTATGCAACAATAGACATACGTAGCATGTGATGTAATGTAAAACAATGTACTAAGTAATGCACACAATGGCACACCTAGTAAGAAATGTAATGAAATCATGTACTATAATGTACTAATGAACATAGGAAGTATATGATGTGAAAACGGAAAGCATGAAAGTAACAAGTAGGCACATGTGTTCCACCCCAAAACAGTTTGGAAAACAGTAAAAGAGGGGTCTATGTACTCACCTGAGATTGCTCAGTAGTCCTTGAGTAACAACTAAACAATGCTAGAGATCGCGGATATCAAACGGCACGAAGGGTCCCCGCTAGTGAATCGTGATCGAATAGCTCAGGTATGAAGCGAAGGCCTCAACTTAGAGCATTTGGATCAGCTTTGGTGGGTTTTGAATGGAAGGGGGGTTGGGTATTTATAGTAAATGCACCACCGTTAGGATCGTTTATCGGGAAACGTGCCTTGATCTCACCCGTACAAGTGTCGGAATGTTATGGTGTGTAAATTGGCCACTCACCATAAGCTTTCAACAGGTGGAAGAGAGATTAGGAGTGTTTAACAGCTGCAAACAGGCTGTTAAGTACACTGTATCTGGTCTGCAGAAGGCTAGCGCACCGTTACATGTTTAGTGTAGCGGTGCGCTACTGCCAAGTTTGGCAGAATTGCACATTTGGTCCCTGTTATGCATTTAGGCCATTTCTGACACGTTTAAGGCCCGTTAACCCCATTTCAAAGCTCTAAAATGAAGTTAAAGTATAGGGAACTTAAAATGTGTTCAAAAATATCTCGGATGTCGGTTCGTTTAGCCGTACGGTTGCGACGTTCGGTTAATTACGACGGAATGCGCATAAGCGCGAAAAACGATCCAAATGACGCGACGAATGGATTTTTCTTATGGCGAACACTAAAATATAATATAGTCATGCTTTCATAAATTTTTGGATGTCCGGATGTATTCAGAACGTAAGTTATGCGCGAAAATGCAAACTTGTGCACTTTTTGACACTTTTAGTCCCTG
Organism: Helianthus tuberosus; assembly: GCA_030545235.1. NCBI lineage: Eukaryota > Viridiplantae > Streptophyta > Magnoliopsida > Asterales > Asteraceae > Helianthus > Helianthus tuberosus. Next base: position 118,234,002 of record CM060406.1, on the reverse strand, counting down.
AATGTCCCAAAAGTTTATTTTAGCACACCAAACCCCTCAAAGCCTATTTCTAAGCTATGTAAAGGATATTTAAGGTGTGTTTAACTTATGGTCATGTTCCGGAATGTCTGTTACAGTTCAAATTGGCATACTTTCGCAGTTTGTCAAATTTAGTCCCTGTAAGCGATTAAACTTTGATTTCACCACACCAAACCTTCCAAAACTTATATCTAAGTTATGTAAAGGTTATTTAAGGTATGTTAAGCCTATTTCACTATTCCGGAGTGTTCGTTGCATTAAACTGGTTATATTCACGCATCAGTGCGTGTATAACCTTCCAGAAAGCGATTTAGAGCTTGAAATTGAAACAAGAGTTGATATGTGCAATAGATACACATATTTATACAAGTCCAAAGTATGAAATACAATATTTCATTGGTTTGGAATTTGTTTGATGGTTGAAATGCCACAGGTGTTACATCACTATTGGTGGCCTGGTATGAAGAAAGACATTGCCTTATACGTATCCAAATGCCTTACTTGTCTTAAGGTTAAGGCTGAACATCAACGTCCTTCTGGTTTATTGGAGCAATCAGAGATCCTAGTTTGGAAATGGGAAAACATTACTATGGATCTTGTTACCAAACTCCCACGCACAAAGAAAGGTCATGATGCCATCTGGGTAGTCGTTGATCGTCTTACAAAGTCAGCGCATTTCTTGCCAATCCGCGAGGATTTTCCTACTGACAGACTTGCTCAAATCTATGTAGATGAAATTGTGGCTCGACATGGTGTTCCTTTGAACATCATTTCTGACAGAGATGCTCGTTTCACTTCGCACTTTTGGAGAACCATGCAATCTGCTATGGGGACCCAACTTAATCTGAGCACAGCTTATCATCCGCAAACGGATGGTCAATCTGAGAGAACAATCCAGACTCTGGAGGATATGCTTAGAGCTTGTGTGATCGATTTTGGTGGTAGCTGGGATTCCCATCTGAAATTGATTGAATTCTCCTACAACAACAGTTATCACACTAGCATCAAAATGGCTCATTTCGAAGCTCTCTATGGTCGAAAATGTCGTTCACCAGTCTGCTGGAATGAGATTGGCGAGGCTCAACTTACTGGACCTGCCCTCATTTTAGAGACAACTGACAAGGTCAAGAAAGTTCGTGATAACCTTCAGGCAGCTAGAAGCCGTCAGAAGATTTACGCGGACCCAAAACGCAAAGCCTTGGAATTTCAAGTCGGTGATCGTGTATTACTTAAGGTCTCACCTTGGAAAGGTGTGATCAGATTTGGAAAGAAAGGAAAACTTGCACCTAGATACGTTGGACCATTTAAGATCGTCGAAAGAATCGGAAAGGTAGCCTACAGACTTGAGTTACCTCCTGAACTTGGAAATGTTCATCCAACTTTTCACATATCAAATCTCAAGAAGTGTACAGCTGATGAGAACTACTCCATACCGCTTGACGAAATTCGTGTTGGCAAAACACTGAAATTTGTTGAGAAACCAGTGGAAATCATGGAACGTGAAGTCAAGTGGCTTAAACGCAAGCGCATTCCTTTGGTCAAAGTTCGCTGGGAAGCTAAGCGTGGACCTAAGTATTCTAAACGACTATGACTGCGAAAATTCGCTACCATCCTGGTAAGGCGAATGCCGTAGCCGATGCATTGAGTCGTAAGGAACGTACTAAGCTTCATTGTGTTCGTGTTCAATCTGTTATTCAAGCTCGATCCGATATCCAAGCCCGCATTTCTCAGGCTCAACAATCTTGTGTTTCACAAGGTTTGATGGATAAGGAATTTCCCTATCACATAACACATGGTCTTGAACTGAAGGACAATGGATTGTATTACTTCATGGACCGTTTGTGGGTCCCAAGCCTAGATAACCTTCGCACCTTACTTATGGATGAAGCCCATAAGTCTCGTTATTCTATTCATCCTGGCTCAGACAAGATGTATAAGGATCTTCGTATTCAGTATTGGTGGCCTGGTATGAAGAAAGACATTGCCTTATATGTATCAAAATGCCTTACTTGTCTTAAGGTTAAGGCTGAACATCAGCGTCCTTCTGGTTTATTGGTGCAACCAGAGATCCCAGTTTGGAAATGGGAAAACATTACTATGGATCTCATTACCAAACTTCCGCGCACAAAGAAAGGTCATGATGCCATCTGGGTAGTTGTTGATTGTCTTCCTAAGTCAGCGCATTTCTTGCCAATCCGTGAGGATTTTTCTGCTAACAAACTTGCTAAAATCTATGTGGATGAAATTGTAGCTCGACATGGTGTTCCTTTGAACATCATTTCTGACAGAGATGCTCGTTTCACTTCTCATTTTTGGAGAACCATGCAATCTTCTATGGGGACCCAACTTAATCTGAGCACAGCTTATCATCCGCAAACGGATGGTCAATCTGAAAGAACAATCCAGACTCTGGAGGATATGCTTAGAGCTTGTGTGATCAATTTTGGTGGTAGTTGGGATTCACATCTTCCGTTGATTGAATTCTCCTACAACAACAGTTATCACTCCAGCATCAACATGGCTCCTTTCGAGGCTCTCTATGGTCGAAAATGTCGTTCACCAGTCTGCTGGAATGAGATCGACGAGGCTCAGCTTACTGGACCTGCCATCATTTTAGAGACAACTGATAAGATTAAGAAAGTTCGTGATAACCTTCAGACAGCTAGAAGCCGTCAAAAGAGTTACGCGGACCCAAAACGAAAGCCCTTGGATTTTCAAGTCGGTGATCGTGTATTACTTAAGGTCTCACCTTGGAAAGGTGTGATCAGATTTGGAAAGAATCGGTAAGGTAGCCTACAGACTTGAGTTACCTCCTGAACTTGGAAATGTTCATCCAACCTTTCACGTATCCAATCTCAAGAGGTGTTTAGCTGATGAGAACCTTCACATACCACTTGACGAAATTAGTGTTGATAAAACACTGAAATTTGTTGAGAAACCTGTGGAAATCATGGAACGTGAAGTCAAGTGGCTCAAACGTAAGCGCATTCCATTGGTCAAAGTTCGCTGGGAATCTAAACGTGGACCTGAGTTTACTTGGGAACGCGAAGTTTTGAAGGCTTTGGTATGGCAAAAACAAGTTAATTCGCCTACAGGGACTAAATATGACAAACTGCGAAAGTATGCCAATTTGAACTGTAACAGACATTCCGGAACATGACCATAAGTTAAACATACCATAAATAACCTTTACATAGCTTAGAAATAGGCTTTGAGGGGTTCGGTGTGCTAAAATAAACTTTTGGGTCATTCAGGGACTAAACGCGTCAAAAAGTGCACAAGTTTGCATTTTCGCGCATAACTTACGTTCTGAATACATCCGGACATCCAAAAATTTATGTAAGCACTATAATATTTTTTTTAGTGTTTGGCATGAGAAAAATCCATTCGTCACGCAATTTGGATCGTTTTTCGCGCTTGTGCGCATTCCGTCGTAATTAAGCGAACATCGCAACCGTACGGCCAAACGAACCGACATCCGAGATGTTTTCAAGCATATTTCATGTTCCCTATGTCTTAACATCATTGTGGAGCTTGAAATTGGGATTGACAGGTGTTAGAAGTGCCGTTACGCAACAAAACAAGGTGCAGGGACTGAAACTGTAATTCTGCCAAAGTTAATGGCTTACGGACCGTAAGCCATCACCCTTACGGTCCGTAAGGGGTCCCCAGAACAGCAGATCAGTTTAAACAGCTGTTGCCTCTTCAGGATAATGAGGGGCCAATTTGCACTTGCCTCTTCAGGAAAATGAGGGGCCAATTTTGTGTACCATAAGGTTTCAACAAGTGTACGGGTGAGATCAAAGCACGTTATTGTCACACCCCGACCACGTAAAACAACAAAACATGGCGGAAACGTCGGGGAGTGTTGTAACAGAATCATTGTTTCATAACACATGGAAATTGAAATATTGTTTTATTAAATAAAAGAGTTACAATGTCTTGTCAATCAAAGAAACATAACATAAATAACTAGTCTTGCATCTTTTATTGTCACTAAGGCCCAAGTCCGCCTAAGTGTATCTTGATAAATCCTATGCATCATATCCTGAAACACATGTGAAAATAGGTACGTCAGCCTAAAAATGTGTCACACCCCGACCACGTGTAACATACAAAACGTGGCGGAAACGTCGGGGAGTGTTGTAACAGAATTAATGTTTCATAACCATGGATACCAAAAGTGTTTCGTTTTATTAAACATTGAATAATTACATCGTCTGGAAATCTAAATACACAATTTAAACATTTTCTATCATTGTTATTGAGTCACTAAGGTCTTGTCCAGTCCTATGTGAGCATGCATCCTATCAATCGATATCTTTCAACAATACCTGAAACATATGTGAAAGCGAGGTCAGCAAAGAAATGCTGGCAAGTACATAGGTTTTGTAGGAGTGTCGAAATCATGGCTAGTTTAGATGTTGCAATACTTTATTAAAAACCTTGTTTTGAAAAGAGTATAATATTGCAACTAAATTAACCAACTCAAATCAAGCGGGTTATAGTTTATAAAACCTCGTAGCCATCTCTTAACCCAGAAACATTTGTTTTTGTAAAGCAAGTTATGAAACATCTCGAAATAAATCGTTAATAAAACTTGTTAATAAATCTTGTTAAAAACTCGTATAGTTTATATCATATCGAAAACCTCGTTTGTGTGACATCGTTTCAAAATCGTTTACCCAATTCGTTAAAACATCGTGTGAAAACCAATCGTTTACCCAAATCGTTAAAACATCTCGTGAAAACCGATCGTTTACCCAAATCGTATAATTCGTTTTAGGTCGTGAAACTACTTATATGGTCGTCTCGCTAATAACATTCAAACCTTCGTGACTCGCTTACCTCGTCGCTTCTCGTTTTCGCATTAACAAACCCTTACCAAAGGGTAAGTTAATAATTACAGATTCAGTCGCTACCCACCACCCCCACACATAACCACGGGTGCAGTAAGATAACGGGATTTGTCAGATCCTATGGTACCATAACCTAATACTGGTCGGCTTGATCATTGCTAATGAATGTCATTGGTTATGTAACTACAACCAACAAGTTTGTTCACTTTATTGAAATCGTTATTAGTTTTGTATAAATCGTCTTAATCGTTTTTGAAACCATCGTTATAACATTGAAAATCGTTTTGATACCATCGTTAAAACCTTGAAAACATTTAGCACATATGAATCACCCCAAAACAATTGAAAGCAGTAAAATAGGGGAATAATGTACTCGCCTGAGAATGCTTAGAGATCTTGAACAACAACCAAGCAAAGCTAGAGGGAGCACGGAATCAATCGGCAGTCTAAAACCATATAAATAAACCGGACCTAAATTGGGAGATCGGATAGGATGAGGCTTGGTAAACCAAATGAGTATTGGAACTCATATGATATGGTTTAACAAGGCCTACATACTACATTGAGACTAACCTAAGTGATTTCGACCCATCGTGACCCATTAAGGTAGCTTATGCTACTTTAACGCGTCGTGCGCGTGAAACGCGTTCGGACCGTCTAACTAGTCCTATGACAAGTGTTATATGCCTAAACATGTTACATAATTAGTTATGTGACAAAAGTTTAGGTTACATATGCTTAATTACCAATTATACATGAAAAGGGTATTCTGGTAATTTACCTAAGGCATATAAACTACCTATCATACAACTACTTAAACGAAGCGACCATAAGGTATAACCTCGGAAGGTTATTCCCTACCTACTATGGTCACCTAATGTATTTGGTCGGATCCTAATGATCGACCAAATGGGTCGGGTTCGAAGGTATAAGCGATTTATTAGATCGCTTACACTACGACCCTAGACAACGTGGTAATCAGTAGGCATAGTCCCAAGGGACTATAACCAACGTGATTACACTCACGTTGCGAAGTTCAAACGAACTTCGCATTGACCATAACTGGTCAACGCTGAAAGTCAAACAAAGTTTGACTTTCGGACTCGAAAAACAATAAAAGAACGAAAGAATACTTACGAAGGGTCCCCGAATGCTAATCCCGATCCAAGTAGCTCAGGTATGAAACAATGGTTTCAACTTAGAGCTCCTCAAATCAGAATTTTTGTAAGTTTTGCAATGGGGTGGATGGGTATTTATAGGAATACCTGAACCGTTAGGATCGTTTCTTGGAAAATGTGATCAAATCTTGTGCGTACATGTGTTGGAATGTTATGGTGACTAAAAATGGGTTCTTATCAGCTGACTAGACAAATGTGAGTGTGTGGTTGTGGATTAAACTGCTGCAAACAGGCTGTTAAGTACTCTGCATCTGGTCTGCAGACCCCCTACGTATCATAGGGCAAAAGTGCATGCGCATCGTAGGCATACAAGTTTGGCAGAATTACCATTTTAGTCCCTGTTATGCAATAAGGTCATTTTCGACACGTTTAAGGCCCGTTAACCCCATTTCAAAGCTCTAAAATGAAGTTAAAGTATAGGGAACTTAAAATGTGTTCAAAAATATCTCAGATGTCGGTTCGTTTGGCCGTACGATTGCGTTGTTCGGTTAATTACGACGGAATGCGCATAAGCGCGAAAAACGATCCAAAATGCGTGACGAATGGATTTTTCTTATGCCAAACACTAAAATAAAATATTTTAGTGCTTACATAAATTTTTGGATGTCCGGATGTATTCAGAACGTAAGTTATGCGCGAAAATGCAAACTTGTGCACTTTTTGACGCTTTTAGTCCTTGAATGACCCAAAAGTTTGTTTTAGCAGACCGAACCCCTCAAAGCCTATTTCTAAGCTATATGAAGGATATTTATGGTATTTTTAACTTATGGTCATGCTCCGGAATGTCTGTTACAGTTAAAATTGACATACTTTCATAGTTTGTCAAGTTTAGTCCCTGTAAGCGATTTAACTTGATTTTGCCATACCAAAGCCTTCGAAACTTATTTCTAAATTATGTAAAGGTTATTTAAGGTATGTTAAGCCTATTTCACTATTCCAGAGTGTTCGTTGCATTAAACTGGTTATATTTACGCATAGGTGCGCGTATAACCTTCCAGAAAGCGATTTAGAGTTTGAATTTGAACAAAATTTGATATGTGCAAATGATACACATATTTTTACAAATCCCAAGTATGAAATACAATATTTCATTGGTTCGGTATTTGTTTGATGGCCGTGGAGACACAGGTGTTACAAAATGCCTGTGAGATACATAGGTTTTGTGAAAATAGGATTCATGACTTGTAAGTTTAGAAAAAAAAGTTTTTTAGCAAAAGTCAGTCATGAACCTTGTAAATTGATTTGTTTTGTAAATCGTTTGAAAAACAATAAGTTCAGATGATATGTATAAATAAGAGAATAATGTATGGTTAAATGAATAACCAAATAAAATGAGTTTGTATAAGATAAGTTGTTTGTAAAACAATGTCTTGTGAAAAGTATGTTATTTGTATAAAATGTTATATATCTCAAACTGAAATGATTCAAATAACGCTACGATATGTAATACCATACAAACACTTATACATAAGAAGTACCAGCGGCGTATCCACCATGCTTGTATCATATTACACACGCCTCGTTACTTAAATCACATACTCAAACCAAACCACCAAAGTAAAATGTTTATGTATAATAAAATGTCAAAATGTTTATGTGAAAACCATGTCTAATGTCTATGTCTAATGTTTATGTCTAATGTAAATCAGGAATTGTGTATGTAAATGTCAAAATGTTTATGTATGGTAAGTGAAATATATCAACTAAACCATATGTAAAATGCACTAAAACAAGGTATTGAAGTAAAACATGGTTTAAATCAAAGTTATGTTTTGTGTAATAAATGCATGCTATACTGATATAAACATCTATGCGGTATTGTGAAAATTCATACATCCAAGCCTTGCGACAATCGGATAACCCTTTTAGTAAAGGTTATCAAAAAAAAGTATTCGGATTCGGTCATTCCTTCCATCCAAACAAACCCAAGATTACAGGAATGGGATTTATCAAGTCCTATGGTACCACTACCTACTACCGAGCGGCATGATCGGTGTTAATGAATGTACATTGTCCCATTTAAACAAACCAAATGTCATACCAAAATGTAAGCATGTGATGAATAATAAATGTACTAAGTACGCACACAATGGGCATACATAGCATAGAATGTAATGTAAAATAATGTACTAAGTACGCACACAATGGGCATACATAGCATAGAATGTAATGTAAAATAATGTACTAAGTACGCACACAATGGGCATACATAGCATAAAATGTAATGTAAAATAATGTACTAAGTACGCACACAATGGGCATACATAGCATAAAATGTAATGTAAAATAATGTACTAAGTACGCACACAATTTTTTTTGGGTAAAGGGTTACCCCGATGAATTTTATAAATGAACCAATAAGAACAAGGGTGTGTCAAAGCGACACACCAACTAGGCTTGGCATACCAAGCCTAGGAAGACAAAACAAACAACCAACAAAACAAAACAACCAAACAAAGTATCAAGAACTAGACACAACCACGGCTAAAAAACTCGGCCGAACTCTACTCTAATTCAAAAGTTCTAGCCCGGATCAGGTTGATCTTCCTTGCTATCATTAATCTTCCAGATGCTAAATATCTTCCTCCTAGCCGATTCCAGCCGAAACTTGAAGCCCATAAGTCTTAAGCGAACCGAATTTTTAATCTTCTCCGCAACTTGTGTCTCCGTCAAATGAGGTGAGCTAAAAAGCCGACTATTCCGCTCTTGCCAAATATAATAGGAAGCCGCAGCAATGACCAATTTACATACTATATCATCCACTTTCTTAGACTTGGAATATTGATCAATCCAAACCATTAAGGACTGCCATGTATGATCAACACTATCTAAGTTCACCATGCTCTTCACATTTGTCCAAACTTTATTCGCATAAGCACATTGAAAAAACAAGTGATCTCGACTATCTCTACCATTTTTACACAACGGGCAACACATAAGATTCAGATTTGTTGCACTCCCAGCTTCCCAAACCGCTAACCGATCCTGAGTCTTCAGTTTGTTCTTAATCACCAGTCACAAATGAAAAGAGTGCCGTGGAACACATTGAGAGAACCAAACCATATGAGCCCAGTTCGCAATATTATCCCTGTTCCGAATGGTGTGCCATACTTGGGCCGATTCAAAGTCACCAACATTACCATCCAAATCTTTCCAAACCAAAAGATCAAGGGCATTTTCAACCTGTTGAGGCATTTGAATAGTTATTAGAACCGGAAACAAATCTAACCAAGCTTGGGGCCATCTCCAATTCCCATTCGCATCAATGACATCCGCAACCGACGACTTCAAGTTAAACCCTGCATTTGCTATAGCACGAGGAGTAATAAATGAGCTCAGCAGACTTACATTGCACCAATTATCGCTCCAAACATTTGTTTGCATACCACTTTTGAGCAAATACCAGATAAAAGGTCTCATAATACTCCGAATGGACAAAATTTTCCTCCATCCCCAACTCATGCTACCCCGACAAGGAACCTCCCAAAAATTCCTCCCTTTAAGTTTGTACTCGTGAATCCATTTCACCCAAATAGAATCACGTTTACTTATAATACTCCAAACATGTTTGGCCATGAGCGATTTATTCACATCCGAAATGCATCGAATGCCCAACCCCCCCTCTTCTTTAGGCAAGCACACTTCTTTCCAGGCAACTTTTGCACGGATTCTACCCTCCGACCCCGCATTCCACAAGAATCTACGAATTCTTTTCTCAAGCTCATTGATAACACGAGTGGGGATAATGAAAACAGAGGCCCAATATATATGCATAGATGAAAGAACCGAGTTTATAAGTTGAAGCCGGCCAGCAAATGATAATGTCTTTGTCATCCAGTTAACAATCTTCTTATCCATACGATCAATAAGGACTTTGCAATCTTTAAAAAGAAGTCTGGAAGAAATGAGCGGGACCCCCAGATAGCGAACCGGAAACTCACCCTCCTGAAACGGCATGATATCCAGAATTTCCTGTCTAATCGACTGAGGAACATTGCAGAAAAAAACTGTACTTTTCGCTGGACTATGAGCCAAACCAGAGATGTTAGTAAACGTCTCAAGAGCCTGCTTAACCTTTTTAACCGAAATAACATCACCATGCACAAAAATAAATAGGTCATCAGCAAACGACACATTAATTATTTTTTGCTTGGCACAATTAGCATGATATTTGTATGGAAAACTAGCAGCCTGTTGGAGTAAAAGAGAGAGAACCTCCATGATTAACGTGAATAAATAGGGAGACACTGGATCACCCTGCCGTAGCCCTCGTTTGCCTCTACAATAACCATGAAGATTGCCATTTGATACTCAACGAGTACGAGACTGTAGAAACACAAGTCATAATCCACCCAATCATTTTATGATGAAACCCAAATCGATTCAAAACCTCTTCGAGAAAAGACCAATTAACCGTATCATAGGCTTTCTGGATATCAATTTTGAACGCACATCTAGCCGGACCCCTATTAAGGTGATAATTATGCATTAGCTCTTGTGTAAGAAGGATATTATCAGAGATCTTTCGGCCTGGCACAAATGCAGATTGATTGATACTAACAAGAGTTCCCAAACTTCCTTTTAATCGATCCGTGATAATCTTGCTTATGCATTTATAGATCACATTGCAACAAGAAATCGACCTGTAGTCTAGAACTGAATCAGGAACATCTTTTTTCGGAATCAAAGCAAGAATAGTGTGATTAACCTGAGTTAGAAGCTTTCCGTTTTCAACAAATTGTAACACCGCATCAGTGACCTCATTACCCACAATATCCCACGCATGTTTAAAAAAAGCTTACGTATACCCGTCAGGTCCCGGAGCCTTATCCTCTCCAATACTGAACATGGCGTTTTTGACTTCCTGACGAGTAACTTGAGTAACCATTTGATCTGCAACCTCCCTTCTCAACACGTTAACGAAGAGATTATCCATGTTAACATTATCAACCGTACCATCGAACCCCAAAAACTCCTTATAGTGCGAGACTAGGACATCAGCAACATTATCACCTTCATGCCGAACTCCCATCCGATCCGTAATACTACATATTTTAGTACGAGCATTTCTGGCTTTCACAGAATTGTGAAAAAACCGAGTATCAGAGTCTCCCGCACGAAGCCATGTTACCTTAGATTTCTGTTTTAAGAAGCATTTTTCATCGTAAGCCGCTGATTGAAAGTCTTGAAGACATTGAGTCTCCATTTGCCTTAGCCGAACATCCAACGGGTTTTGATCAATCCGGCTCTGAATATCATCCAAAGATTTCCTCAACTTATTCACCCTAACATGTAAAATACCTTGGTTGAACAGAATCTTCCTCAACATAGGTTTCAAATTCCTCATTTTCTTCACAACATAAAGCATAGTGACACCTTCAACTGGTTTTATCCACTCATTTTGAACGGCCTCCTTAAATTCAGGTTTCATCACAATGAAATTCGGAAATTTAAAATGTAACACCCGTGTCACTCCAACCATCAGACAAATGCCAAACCAATGAAATATAGTATTTCATACTTGGGATTTGTAAAAATATGTGTATCGTTTACACATATCAATTCTTGTTCAATTTCAAGCTTTAAATCGCTTTCTGGAGGGTTATACGCGCTCTGATGTGTAGATATAACCAGTTTAATCCAACGAACACTCCGGAATAGTGAAATAGGCTTAACATACCTCAAATAACCTATACATAACTTAGATATAAGTTTTGGAAGGTTTGGTGTGGTGAAATCAAAGTTTAATCGCTTACAGGGACTAAAGTTGACAAACTGCGAAAGTATGCCAATTTGAACTGTAACAGACATTCCGGAGCATGACCATAAGTTAAACATACCATAAATATCCTTCACATAGCTTAGAAATAGGCTTTGAGGTGTTCGGTATGCTAAAATAAACTTTTGTGTCATTCAGGGACTAAAAGTGTCAAAAAGTGCACAAGTTTGCATTTTCACGCATAACTTACGTTCTGAATACTTCCGGACATCCAAAAATTTATGTGAGCATGACTATATTATATTTTAGTGTTCGCCATAAGAAAAATCCATTCGTCGCGTCATTTGGATCGTTTTTCGCGCTTATGCGCATTCCGTCGTAATTAACCGAACATCGCGTTCGTACGGCCAAACGAACCGACATCCGAGATATTTTTGAGCATGTTTTAAGTTCCCTATACTTTAACTTCATTTTAGAGCTTTGAAATGTGGTTAACGGGCCTTAAACGTGTCAAAAATGGCCTAAATACAGTTCAGGGACCAAAACTGACTTTCTGCCAAACTTAACCCCTACGATGCGCAGGGACTTTTGCCCTACGATGCGCAGGGGTTATCCTGACCAGATACAATGTTTAAACAGCCTGTTTTCAGCTGTTTAAACCACCACCACATGTTCTAAGTTGCCTAGTCATGATGATAAGAACCATTTTAAGCTTCCATAAGGTTCCGACAAGTGTACGGGTTGGATCATGGCACGTTTTCCATGAAACGATCTCAACGGTGGACCGAATACTATAAATACCCCACCCCCCCATTGCTTTAAAACTCACAAGAATTCTGATTTGAGAGCTCTAAGTTGAAACCATTGTTTCATACCTGAGTTCTTGAGTCGGGATTAGCATTCGGGGACCCTGGGTAAGTATTCTTTCGTTCTTTTCCTTATTTTACTGCTTTTCGAGTCAGAAAGTCAAACTTTGTTTGACTTTCAGCGTTGACCAGTAATGGTCAATGCGAAGTTCGTTTGAACTTCGCAACGTGAGTGTAATCACGTTGGTCATAGTCCCTTGGGACTATGCCCACTGATTACCACGTTGTCTAGAGTCGTAGGGTAGGCGATCTGATAAATCGCCTATACCTTCGAACTCGACCCATTTGGTCGATCATTAGGATCCGACCAAATACATTAGGTGACCATAGTAGGTAGGGAATAACCTTCCGAGGTTATACCCTATGGTCACATCGTTTAAGTAGTTGTATGATAGGTAGTTTATATGCCTTAGGTAAATTACCAGAATACCCTTTTCATGTATAATTGGTAATTAAGCATATGTAACCTAAACCTTTGTCACATAACTGATTATGTAACATGATTAGGCATATAACACTTGTCATAGGGCTAGTTAGGCGGTCCAAACGCGTTACACGCGAACGACGCGTTAAAGTAGCATAAGCTTCCTAAACGGGTCGTAATGGGTCGATAAGACTTAGGTTAAGTTTCATTTAGTATGTAGGCTTTGTTAAACCATATCACATGAGTTCCTACACTCATTTGGTTTACAAACCCTCATGCTACCCAGTCTTCCGATTTAGGTCCGGTTTATTAATGTAGTTACCTATATTAGGTGCCGTTTGATATTCCGCGATCTCTAGCATTGCTTGGTGGTTATCCTAGGACTTCTGAGCAATCTCAAGTGAGTACATAGACCCCTCTTTTACTGTTTTCCAAACGTTTTGGGGTGGAACACATGTGCCTACTTGTTACTTTCGTGCTTTCCTGTTTTTCACATCATATACTGGTTATGTTCATTAGTACACTATTAGTACATTGATTTACATGACTTTTCTGCTTTGTATGTTAACTTAGCATACTTAGTACATCGTTTTACATTACATTTCTGTTGCATATGTTTACTCAGCATATGGACACATTATCTCAGTTCACATGCTATGTATGTCTGTTGTTGCATACTTAGTACATATATTTCAGTTCACATGCTATGTATGTTTGTTGTTGCATACTTAGTACATATATTTCAGTTCACATGCTATGTATGTATGTTGTTGCATACTTAGTACACTTATTATTCATTTCATGCTTACATTTTGGCAATTGGTTTAAACATAGACATCTTACATTGTTTGGTTTGGTTTGATTAAGTGATTAAGTAACGATGCGTGTGTAATATGATACAAGCATGGTGGATACGCCGCTGGTACTTCCTATATATAAGTGTTTGTATGGTATTACATATTGTAGCGTTATCTGAATCATTTCAGGTTGAGACATAGAACATTTTATACAAATAACATATTTTTCACAAGACATTGATTTACAAACAACTTATCTAATACAAACTCATTTTACATGGTTATTCATTTAACCATACATTATACATTATTTATACATATCATCTGATCTTATCGATTTTCAAATGATTTACAAAACAAAGCAAATAACAAGGTTCATGACTAAACATTTTCTCAAACATAAGTCATGAAACCTATTTTCACAAAACCTATGTATCTCACCGGCATTTTTATGCTGACGTACCATATTTTCACATGTGTTTTTCAGGAACTGTTGCATAAGATGATCAAGATACATATAGGCAGATTTGGGCTTTAGTGACAATAAAAGATGCAAGACTAGTTAATTATGTTGTATTTCTTTGTTTATTAATACATTGTAACACTTTTAATCAATAAAACGAAACTTCAATTGCCATGGATTTGAAACAATTAATTCTGTTACAACACTCCCCGACGATTCCGCCACGTTTTGTATGTTCCACGTGGTCGGGGTGTGACAGAAAAGATGGTATCAGAGCCAATGGTTATAGGGAATTAGGTTATTAGTAATGCTTTGACCTAGTCTATAACTTTCTTAGGACCCTAACGCGAGTTTACTTGCGTTTAGTCATAAAACAATACTGTCACCTATCCTTAGGCGACGACCACAACAAGAACATAAATTTCAAAACCGCTTTGAAAACTAATCATCTGTTCTAGGATGATTGATTACAAGGTTTTGAACCCTCTATTGTAAGGTTTTGAACCCTCTGTTATATGGTTTTGAACCCCTTTGAAATTTTCAAAATCTCGTCAAGATTTTGGGTTTTAAATAATGTGAACACGTGCAAACTGGAAGGGTGAATGCCTGTATTCTGGGTTTTCTGTCTAGGCAAGCACTTCGTATACATCTCATCAGACGCGAGACCAGTTGTGCTTACCTGGGAATTCTTGGGATGAGTGTTCACTTATAGGCGAGCATGTCTTCGCGATACATTATATTGACCCATTTACTTTGATTAGTCACTGTCTCATTTGTTTGCCTTATGTAACAAACAAATGGTCACAATCTACATGCCTTGTCATTTTCTTTTGACTATCTTTCGCTTGTTTCCTCCCATGTCTTCCATTTTCTACATGGTGCCTCTACGTTGCAACAACAATGTCCGAACCAGGTGCTACAACTGCCCAACAAATAGGCGTCGTACTCCAGAAGACCGTTGATTTAGCTATTACCATGACTCGTCTCAAGGATGAAGCCGTATAAGCGAACTGCTCCTTGGAGAAATCAATGCAACCTTCATCATTCAAATCAAATACCCTGTTGCAAATGTACCCACGGTGGACGATGGGGACGTTTGGTTAACATGTGCCGCTTTGCAATCCAGAGCAAAGCTGTTGCAAATCCTGCTGCTGCTCAACCTTCAAACTCTGCTTCATATGTCGCTTGACATATCTGGCGCCTCAACCTCATGAACTTTCTACCTTGTGTATCGACGTAAGCACGCCTAGTGCAAGGTGTCGGAACACTCTCGTTACACAAACTCCAAAAATCCATGTAGGATCTTTCTATCCTCATAATTAGATCCTTGTGGATGTGTATCATTCATCGGAGTCCTTAATTGAATTCTTTGTATGATTCAATACGTACATCACAATTCAATAAGGACAAAGCCGAATTCCTTTTAAGATTATCCTATCTTCATAGATAGATTCTTGAAATGATTAAAGTGCCAAATGAAATCCACGAGTTGGATTCCTGGTGTGCTTTAAGTATCCGCGTCCAAAGATAGCAAATTAATAAACAAGTCAAACAACTATGTGATTATGTGCTTATGTGTTCCCTTTTTATGTTTTTGTGTGATCCAAGTTTTGTCATCCAAATCCTCATAGAATCTTCCATATCTTCGTATAAGGGATTCATAGTAGGATATCCAAAGGTACTATATTAAATCCTCAATGGGCTTCTACGTTGTAGTTAAGTCCCTTGGATTTTATTGTACTATTCTATAATTAGACCCCTTGAGTGGTCTAGTTAAACAGATTGATCCAAAAATCTGGTTAAGTATATCAAATGATGATATAGCTGAAAGGACTCCTTGGAGGTCTAATTAAAAAGATCATGTGTTGATCTGATTAAAAGGACCCTATGGTAGTCTAGTCACACTCATCACAGGTTTGATATTTTCTTCCCCTACACATCATGAAATGTACTGTGCGGACTGTGCAAGGAATTACGTAATTATGGACGCGTACATAATTATGGAAATTCAGTGCACAGAGACCACAGCGAATTTTGTCATGTATTCCGTTCATTTTTGTTTCTGAAGATGTAAAATGACTCATTCGGTTCATTTTTGTTTCTGAAGATGTAAAATGACTATTCCGTTCATTTTTGTTTCTGAAGATGTAAAATGACTCATTCGGTTCATTTTTGTTTCTGAAGATGTAAAATGACTATTCCATTCTTTTTTGTTTCTGAAGATGTAAAATGACTCATTCGGTTCATTTTTGTTTCTGAAGATGTAAAATGACTATTCCATTCATTTTTGTTTCTGAAGATGTAAAATGACTCATTCGGTTCATTTTTGTTTCTGAAGATGTAAAATGACTCATTCGGTTCATTTTTGTTTCTGAAGATGTAAAATGACTCATTCGGTTCATTTTTGTTTCTGAAGATGTAAAATGACTATTCCATTCATTTTTGTTTCTGAAGATGTAAAATGACTCATTCGGTTCATTTTTGTTTCTGAAGATGTAAAATGACTCATTCGGTTCATTTTTGTTTCTGAAGATGTAAAATGACTCATTCGGTTCATTTTTGTTTCTGAAGATGTAAAATGACTCATTCGGTTCATTTTTGTTTCTGAAGATGTAAAATGACTATTCCATTCATTTTTGTTTCTGAAGATGTAAAATGACTCATTCGGTTCATTTTTGTTTCTGAAGATGTAAAATGACTCATTCGGTTCATTTTTGTTTCTGAAGATGTAAAATGACTATTCCGTTCATTTTTGTTTCTGAAGATATAAAATGACTATTCCGTTCATTTTTGTTTCTGAAGATGTAAAATGACTCATTCGGTTCATTTTTGTTTCTGAAGATGTAAAATTACTCATTCGGTTCATTTTTGTTTCTGAAGATGTAAAATGACTCATTCGGTTCATTTTTGTTTCTGAAGATGTAAAATGACTATTCCGTTCATTTTTGTTTCTGAAGATGTAAAATGACTCATTCGGTTCATTTTTGTTTCTGAAGATGTAAAATGACTATTCCATTCATTTTTGTTTCTGAAGATGTAAAATGACTCATTCGGTTCATTTTTGTTTCTGAAGATATAAAATGACTCATTCGGTTCATTTTTGTTTCTGAAGATGTAAAATGACTATTCCGTTCATTTTTTTTGTTTCTAAAGAATGCCTGTTGAAAATAACTCCGTTCATTTTTCAATTCTGAAGAATGTCCGTTAAAGAGAAATAACAGGATTATGCCTTTCATATCTCTGGTGGTTATTTGACACAAAGCCACAGTTAGACTCCTACGAATTAATTTCGGGACGAAATTTCCTTAAGTAGGGGAGACTGTAACACCCGTGTCACTCCAACCATCAGACAAATGCCAAACCAATGAAATATAGTATTTCATACTTGGGATTTGTAAAAATATGTGTATCGTTTACACATATCAATTCTTGTTCAATTTCAAGCTTTAAATCGCTTTCTGGAGGGTTATACGCGCTCTGATGTGTAGATATAACCAGTTTAATCCAACGAACACTCCGGAATAGTGAAATAGGCTTAACATACCTCAAATAACCTATACATAACTTAGATATAAGTTTTGGAAGGTTTGGTGTGGTGAAATCAAAGTTTAATCGCTTACAGGGACTAAAGTTGACAAACTGCGAAAGTATGCCAATTTGAACTGTAACAGACATTCCGGAGCATGACCATAAGTTAAACATACCATAAATATCCTTCACATAGCTTAGAAATAGGCTTTGAGGTGTTCGGTATGCTAAAATAAACTTTTGTGTCATTCAGGGACTAAAAGTGTCAAAAAGTGCACAAGTTTGCATTTTCACGCATAACTTACGTTCTGAATACCTCCGGACATCCAAAAATTTATGTGAGCATGACTATATTATATTTTAGTGTTCGCCATAAGAAAAATCCATTCGTCGCGTCATTTGGATCGTTTTTCGCGCTTATGCGCATTCCGTCGTAATTAACCGAACATCGCGTTCGTACGGCCAAACGAACCGACATCCGAGATATTTTTGAGCATGTTTTAAGTTCCCTATACTTTAACTTCATTTTAGAGCTTTGAAATGTGGTTAACGGGCCTTAAACGTGTCAAAAATGGCCTAAATACAGTTCAGGGACCAAAACTGACTTTCTGCCAAACTTAACCCCTACGATGCGCAGGGACTTTTGCCCTACGATGCGCAGGGGTTATCCTGACCAGATACAATGTTTAAACAGCCTGTTTTCAGCTGTTTAAACCACCACCACATGTTCTAAGTTGCCTAGTCATGATGATAAGAACCATTTTAAGCTTCCATAAGGTTCCGACAAGTGTACGGGTTGGATCATGGCACGTTTTCCATGAAACGATCTCAACGGTGGACCGAATACTATAAATACCCCACCCCCCCATTGCTTTAAAACTCACAAGAATTCTGATTTGAGAGCTCTAAGTTGAAACCATTGTTTCATACCTGAGTTCTTGAGTCGGGATTAGCATTCGGGGACCCTGGGTAAGTATTCTTTCGTTCTTTTCCTTATTTTACTGCTTTTCGAGTCAGAAAGTCAAACTTTGTTTGACTTTCAGCGTTGACCAGTAATGGTCAATGCGAAGTTCGTTTGAACTTCGCAACGTGAGTGTAATCACGTTGGTCATAGTCCCTTGGGACTATGCCCACTGATTACCACGTTGTCTAGAGTCGTAGGGTAGGCGATCTGATAAATCGCCTATACCTTCGAACTCGACCCATTTGGTCGATCATTAGGATCCGACCAAATACATTAGGTGACCATAGTAGGTAGGGAATAACCTTCCGAGGTTATACCCTATGGTCACATCGTTTAAGTAGTTGTATGATAGGTAGTTTATATGCCTTAGGTAAATTACCAGAATACCCTTTTCATGTATAATTGGTAATTAAGCATATGTAACCTAAACCTTTGTCACATAACTGATTATGTAACATGATTAGGCATATAACACTTGTCATAGGGCTAGTTAGGCGGTCCAAACGCGTTACACGCGAACGACGCGTTAAAGTAGCATAAGCTTCCTAAACGGGTCGTAATGGGTCGATAAGACTTAGGTTAAGTTTCATTTAGTATGTAGGCTTTGTTAAACCATATCACATGAGTTCCTACACTCATTTGGTTTACAAACCCTCATGCTACCCAGTCTTCCGATTTAGGTCCGGTTTATTAATGTAGTTACCTATATTAGGTGCCGTTTGATATTCCGCGATCTCTAGCATTGCTTGGTGGTTATCCTAGGACTTCTGAGCAATCTCAAGTGAGTACATAGACCCCTCTTTTACTGTTTTCCAAACGTTTTGGGGTGGAACACATGTGCCTACTTGTTACTTTCGTGCTTTCCTGTTTTTCACATCATATACTGGTTATGTTCATTAGTACACTATTAGTACATTGATTTACATGACTTTTCTGCTTTGTATGTTAACTTAGCATACTTAGTACATCGTTTTACATTACATTTCTGTTGCATATGTTTACTCAGCATATGGACACATTATCTCAGTTCACATGCTATGTATGTCTGTTGTTGCATACTTAGTACATATATTTCAGTTCACATGCTATGTATGTTTGTTGTTGCATACTTAGTACATATATTTCAGTTCACATGCTATGTATGTATGTTGTTGCATACTTAGTACACTTATTATTCATTTCATGCTTACATTTTGGCAATTGGTTTAAACATAGACATCTTACATTGTTTGGTTTGGTTTGATTAAGTGATTAAGTAACGATGCGTGTGTAATATGATACAAGCATGGTGGATACGCCGCTGGTACTTCCTATATATAAGTGTTTGTATGGTATTACATATTGTAGCGTTATCTGAATCATTTCAGGTTGAGACATAGAACATTTTATACAAATAACATATTTTTCACAAGACATTGATTTACAAACAACTTATCTAATACAAACTCATTTTACATGGTTATTCATTTAACCATACATTATACATTATTTATACATATCATCTGATCTTATCGATTTTCAAATGATTTACAAAACAAAGCAAATAACAAGGTTCATGACTAAACATTTTCTCAAACATAAGTCATGAAACCTATTTTCACAAAACCTATGTATCTCACCGGCATTTTTATGCTGACGTACCATATTTTCACATGTGTTTTTCAGGAACTGTTGCATAAGATGATCAAGATACATATAGGCAGATTTGGGCTTTAGTGACAATAAAAGATGCAAGACTAGTTAATTATGTTGTATTTCTTTGTTTATTAATACATTGTAACACTTTTAATCAATAAAACGAAACTTCAATTGCCATGGATTTGAAACAATTAATTCTGTTACAACACTCCCCGACGATTCCGCCACGTTTTGTATGTTCCACGTGGTCGGGGTGTGACATAAAAGGTCTCGGCTGATTCCCATATGAAGTCAACGTTCTTAAAATGCACGGGGTATGGTCCGACACTCGAAATGGATGAAATAAAGCGAAAGCATCCGGAAATTGATCAATAAAAGAAACATTACCCATAATTCTATCTATCTTTTTAAGAAGACCCACTGCACTCTTAGGCTTTTGACTCCAAGTATATTGCAAACCATGAGCTTGAATATCAAATAATTCGGCTTGTTGAACACAATCATTAAATTCACGGATACCAATAGACGAATTGGAAGACCCAAACAATGAATCTTCAATATTGAGAGCCGAGTTGAAATCTCCCATCACCACCCACGGCTTATCATGACAGAAAGCCATATGCTTACATAAATCATCCCAAAGACGTCTTCAATCTTGATACTTATTCTCAGCATAAACAAAAGAGCAAAAAAGAACCTTTTTTCTATCTTTAAAAATAACCTGAACATGAATAAGTTGGTCTGATTGAAACAGGACCATAACATCAAACACATTAGGATTCCAACCGAGAATAATTCTTGTTCCCCGAGAGCATAACCCACCATTAGACGTCCAGCACCAATTACGGAACATATACTTACACACTTTAGCCAACTTAGATACATCTACATGAGATTCAAGAATTGCACACATATCTAGTTTGTTATCAGCAACAATAGAACGAACCTCACTTTGTTTCAGGGACTGGTTCAAGCCCCTAACATTCCAAGTCATTATGCTACCCATTTAAACCATTTGAACCGGGAGTGCTTGCCCCCTCAGAATTAGTATGCTGGTCATTATTCATAAACTGTGCCATCTCAGTCGGAGTAACCTCCTTCACCTCGTCATCAGTCTTCGGAGACCGATTGGTCTCAACATGCAGCCTCTCATTCTCAACATCTCTGATCTCCTCTTCATTTCCATCTACAGCCACTAAAGCTTTAAAAGAATTCACTGTTTTAATATGAATAGACCCCGAGCTATTATCTTGCTTCGTTCCTGAAGTACTCGCATTCGATCTATTTGCTTTTGGCTTGTAAACAAACTTTGGTTTCTGTTTTTTCTTCCAAACCCTCAACTTAGCAACCTTTCTCTTATCCGTGACAAATCCTTCCTCATCCACCGTTACTTGCTTCTGGCTAACATTAACATTCTTAGGACAGTTTTGGTCATTATGACCAAAAATGCAACAAGCAGCACAATGATGCGGCTTCCATTCATACTCAACTCTGACTTTTTCCATGATAAAACCATCATCCTCCAGCTTCGGTATAGCAACAACTATCTGATCCTTAAGAACATCATCTGCACTAACTTCAATCAAAGCTCTAGCAAAGCTGCTCCTACCCCAGCTATCCGCACACATGTAGCTGTGTAGCTATCCAGTCTTTTTGGTGTTCCAATTTTCGACGCAAGCAAGCTCAAACCATCTTCCGTATAGATAGAAATAGGAACATTATGAAGCTTAACCCATATAGGAACCGACTTAATTCCTTCTTTTTTCAGGCTGACCGAAGGCAACCAGATATTGAGAAAAAGAGGAACTTTACGTATTAGCCAAGGCCCACCCTCAAGAACCTTATTCATACCTTCCTTCGTATCAAATTTAAAAAAGAAAAAACCTTCAGCATTCATCATGACTTTAGCAAATCCAAATTTCGACCAAACATTTTTAACATAATACTCCACAACAGGAAACGGCAATTTGTTCCCCAGAAAATAACCAAATAGCACATTATCAAATCTGTCTTTAACCGTTTTAACTACCTCCCTCGGGATAACAATATCAGCTTCCTGATGAGTCTCCATCGTGTCCAGCTTCCTGAAGTTAACTTCACGATTAGACTTAGAATTCATCATCACCTTTTTTGCATAAGACACCTGGTTCTCCTGTTGTTTATCCGCATAAACATTCTCAACCGGAACAGTTATTTTCTCCAATTCATCAAGAACATTGAGAACTCGAGGCTCATTCAGATTATTCATGACAACTCCACGTCTCGGTGCCATCGTTTTGCCATCAATATTCAGTATTTTACTCCCCAAACCCTTCAGCACGGTCGGCGGCTTCCCATACAAATCACGGTATTCAGCATTCAAAGATGGAGGTTTCCCAAAAATTTCATTGATATCAGGCGGTTCAGGATTCATCTTTGTATCAAATTAATCACATGCAGACGTAAAAACAGCAGCATAAACAGATTACGGAGACAGCAACAGAAACCCTAATAAGCCGACAAAACAAATCTCTCCTAAAAACGAATGAATCAGACTCCGAAACTCCAAGAAAAACAATCAGCAGTCAACCAACAAAAACCTGACCAAACCCTAGACTAGCAAAACCCCTAACTTGTGATTCTCACTAGATCATATAGAATGATTGATAAAAGAATCAACCACGCTATACAATAAGATCAAACACAACAAGTTAAGGAGCGATTGAAGGAAGAACAGGAAAACCCTAGATTAGATCGATCACTAGATTGCTAACGAGTTCGTTATGGATCATTTGAATAATCAAACACCAATCACAGACTGTTATACAAAAAGATCACGAAGAAACCTAGGATTGCAAGAAGAACATAATCGCCTGGCTAGAGAGAGAAACTAGGGTGTCTTCACATATCATCCCTTTTTTACTAAGTACGCACACAATGGGCATACATAGCATAAAATGTAATGTAAAATAATGTACTAAGAACGCACACAATGGGCATACATAGCATAAAATGTAATGTAAAATAATGTACTAAGTACGCACACAATGGGCATACATAGCATAAAACACAATGAAATCATGTACTATAAATGTACTAATGAACATAGCAAGTATATGATGTGAAAACAGGAAAGCATGAAAGTAACAAGTAGGCACATGTGTTCCACCCCAAAACAGTTTGAAAACAGTAAAAGAGGGGTCTATGTACTCACTTGAGATTGCTTAGTAGTCCTTGAGTAACAACCAAACAATGCTAGAGATCGCGGATATCAAACGGCACCTAAGATAGGTAACTACATTAATAAACCGGACCTATAATCGGAGGATCAGATAGAATGAGGGCTCGTAAACCAAATGAGTATGGGAACTCATGTAATATGGTTTAACAAGTCTACATACTAAGATGAAACCTAACCTAAGCGCTTACGCCCCATTACGACCCGTTTAGGTAGCTTATGCTACTTTAACGTGTCGTTCGCGTGAAACGCGTTCGCCTAACTAGTCCTATGACAAGTATTATATGCCTAACATGTTTAATTATGTTACATAATCAGTTAAGTGATGAAAGTTTAGGTTACATATGCTTAATTACCAATTACACATGAAAATGGTATTTTGGTAATTTACCTAAGGCATATAAACTACCTATCATACAACTACTTAACGAAGCGACCATAAGGTATAACCTCGGAAGGTTATTCCCTATATACTATGGTCACCTAATGTGTTTGGTCGGATCTTAATGATCGACCAAACGGGTCGGGTTCGAAAGTATAAGCGATTGTTTAGATCACTTACCTTACGACCCTATATAAGCACTAAACTAAAGTGACGAGCTAAGCATGTTAAAACATGCTTAACTAAGTTTAGAAAACAGGTTTGGTATCAAAACAAACGGTTTTGATACCTAAAAGTAGTTTGGTTACAAAATACGCAATAACACGCATGTTGGCCGAAACTACGACTCGTCACTGAGCCTAGATAACGTGGTAATCAGTAGGTATAGTCACTAGGGACTATAACCATCGTGATCACGCTCACGTTTTTTTTTTTGGGTAAAGGGTTACCCCGGTGATTTTATATATTCACAAAAATAAAAACAAGTAGTAAGGTAACTTCCTTACTAGATCAGACATGAGACAAAACCTCATGAAAGTATAACAAATAGAAAAACAACCAACCAACAATGGGAATCAAACGAAAACCAACTAGACCCTCATCTAGACATACACGACACTAGACAAAAAAATCAGCCATTCTCCAAAAGCAAGTCAGCGTCTTGAACATCCCACTTCGCCAGCACCTCCCGAACTCTAACTGTGTTCTTGAATTTAAGCCCCATCAACTTGTACCTCACGCTTTCTAAAACAGACTTCAACATCGTATCCGGTGGTCTCGCATGGTTTCTGAAGAGACGATTATTTCTTTCCTGCCAAATACCGTAAGCCAAAGCTGCAACAAGCAATCTACTAACCAGATTGGTCGCTGATTTTGACCGAGCCCGATGACCCAACCAATCAATAATATCGCTCCATCTAGCTTCCACTCTATGCATACCAGCTTTAGACCGAACCTTATGCCAAAGATCCGAAGAATACTTGCACCTAAAAAATAAGTGATCATGCGAATCTATATTCTCATAGCACAAGAGGCAACACATCATGTTCATATTATTTGCGCGGTTATGGTTCCATTGCAAGATTTTGTCTTGTGTCAAGAGCTTGCACCGCACAATAAGCCACATCAAAAACGCATGCCGAGGGACACATTGTGAAAACCAAACAATGCTATCCCAATTCACCTCCTGATCCCTTGTCCGAATCGAATTCCAAACCCCTGACGAAGAATATTCAGCTACATTATCTCCATCCTTCCACAATAGGCGATCTGGAATATTCAAATTTCTTTGAAGCAAATCTAATTGAATAAGAACAGGGAACATATCTCTCCATGCATCCGGCCAAAGCCACGATCCTTCAGCATAGACATCCGCCACTTTGGCATTTAAAGAAAATCCCTCACGCGTTATCACTCTAGGCGATAAAAAATTACATAACGGACCAATATCGCTCCACAAATCAAACCAAGCATACGTACGGCTTCCATCCCCAATCTTTGACCAAACATGTTGACGAATTAAGGACCGAAGTTGGGCCATCTTCCTCCAACTCCAACAGCAAGATGAAGGAATCCTGTGATCCCAAAAACTTCGACCTTTTAACCAATACGAGTGGATCCAAGCAACCCATAAAGAATTCCGATTACTTAAGACACTCCAAATGTGCGACACCATAAGGGCTCTATTAACATCTGCAATACGACGAATGCCCAAACCCCCCTCATGCTTAGGCACGCAGACCGCCTTCCAAGAGACTTTCGACCTACCACGCTTAGAAGAGGATTGAGCCCAAAGAAAATTACGCATTTTCGCTTCCAAGTCCTTAATTACTCTAGCTGGAAGAATAAACACCGAAGACCAGTACACATGAAGAGAAGAAAGAACCGATAATATTAATTGTAACCTGCCAGCGAAAGATAACATTTTGTTCTTCCAATTATCTATCCGTTTTTCAAGCCGTTCCACAAGAACACTACAATCCTTATACAACAGTCTAGAAGTAATAAGCGGAACACCCAAGTATTTCACCGGTAGCGTACCCTCCTCAAACGGCATGATGGTCAATATATCCCTTTTAACGTTATTCGGAACATTGCAAAAAAATCCCGTACTTTTCTGAGCACTAGGAATCAAACCTGACATGCGAGTGAACTGAGTGAGAGAAGACATAATACACCTTGCCGAAGCTACATCACCTCTAGCAAACAGGAAAAGATCATCTGCAAAACAGAGATTAACAATTTTCTGCTTCTCACACTTATTATGAAACTTGAAAGACGAATCAATCCTTGTCGCATTATTGAGAATACACGTCAAAATTTCCATCACAAGAGTGAAAAGGTAGGGAGAAAGAGGATCACCCTGCCTTAAACCTCTTTTCCCTTTAAAATACCCATGAATATTCCCGTTTACACAAACCGAATATGAGGCAGTAGAAACACACATCATAATCCAATCAACCATTGTAGTATTAAACCCAAATCCTACCAAAACATTTTTAAGAAATCCCCACTCAACTGTATCATAAGCTTTCTGAATGTCTACTTTAAAAGCACACCTTGGGGGACCAAAATTACGATGGTAATTATGCATCAACTCCTGAGTAAGAAGAATATTATCCGAAATTTTCCGACCAGGAACAAACGCTGATTGATTTATGCTCACAATCTGACTTAACGAACCTTTTAACCTATCCACCAGGACCTTACTAATGCATTTAAAAATAACATTACAGCAGGAAATAGGCCGATAATCAGTAATTCTTGAAGGGGACGATACCTTTGGAATGATTTGAGACATCATTCCCCACAATATGCCAAGTACTCTTGATCACGCTCACGTTATGAAGTTCAAATGAACTTCGCATTGACCATAAACTGGTCAATGCAGAAAGTCAAACAAAGTTTGACTTTTAACGCTAAAACGCATAAAAGAACGAAGGAACACTTACAAAGGGTCCCCGCAAGATTGATTTCCAAGTAATCTCAGGTAGGAAGTGTATAAACACAACCACTTAGAGAAAAACTCAGATTTCAAGTGGGTTTTGCAATGGGGATGGATGGGTATTTATAGTAAATGGACCACCGTTATGATCGTTTCTTGAATATCATGCCTTGATCTCACCCGTACACTTGTTGGAAGGTTATGGAACCCAAATTGGTCCCTCACCATAAGAGATCAACATGTGGCATTGGCCTTTGGGGGTTGAAAGGCTGTTAACAGTTGTTTAAACAAGTTTCTGCTGTCTGACCCCTACTTGCGCACTGTAACACTTATAACCTTGAGGTGCGCAAGGACCTTGCAGACCAGAAAGTTTGAAAAATGGCAGAACAGGCCCCTGAAGCTCCAAACTTGCTATTTGATGCACTTTTGACACGTTTAAGCCCCGTTTGTGACACCTGTGTCACTTCAACCATCAAACAAATGCCAAACCACTGAAATATTATATTTCATACTTGGGATTTGTAAAAATATGTGTATCGTTTGCATATATCAACTCTTGTTCGATTTTAAGCTTTAAATCGTTTTCTGGAGGGTTATACGCGCTCTGATGCGTAAATATAACCAGTTTAATCCAACGAACACTCCAGAATAGTGAAATAGGCTTAACATACCTTAAATAACCTTTACATAACTTAGAAATAAGTTTTGAAGGCTTTGGTATGCCAAAAACAAGTTAATTCGCTTACAGGGACTAAACTTGACAAACTGCGAAAGTATGCCAATTTGAACTTTAACGAACATTCCGAAACATGACCATAAGTTAAACGTACCATAAATATCCTTTACATAGCTTAGAAATAGGCTTTGAGGGGTTCGGTGTGCTAAAATAAACTTTTGGGTCATTCAGGGACTAAAAGCGTCAAAAAGTGCACAAGTTTGCATTTTCGCGCATAACTTACGTTCTGAATACTGCCGGACATCAAAAAATTTATGTAAGCACTAAAATATTTTATTTTAGTGTTTGGCATAAGAAAAATCCATTTGTCACGCAATTTGGATCGTTTTTCGCGCTTGTGCGCATTCCGTCGTAATTAAGCGAACATCGCGATCGTACGACCAAACAAACCAACATCCGGCATATTTTTGAGCATGTTTCATGTCCACAATGTTTAGGCATCATTTTAGGGCCTTGAAAATGGCTTAACGAGCCTTAAACATGTCGGAAATGGCCTTATTACACAACGGGGAGTGAAATGGAAACATTGGAAAGTGTTTGCTGATCAGGGGGACCTTAGCGTGACACCTAGCCCCCTTGGCGTCACGCGAGGCCCCTTCTGATCAGCAAAAGTCATTTTTTTCAGCTGTTAACAGCCCTTAACCACTCCAAAGGCCAATGCCATGTGTCAAACTCTTGTGGTGGGGGCAAAATGAGCTACCACAACATTCCGACAAGTGTAGGGATGTGATCATTCCCTCTTCTCCAAGAAACGATCTTAACGGTGAACCGAAATCTATAAATACCCACCTCAACTTCACTCATTCCTCACAAGAATCTGATTTGAGAAGCTCTAAGTTGAAACCTTTGTTTCATACCTGAGCTACTTGAATTAAGATTAGCATTCGGGGACCCTTTGTAAGTGTTCCTTCGTTCTTTTATTGCTTTTCGAGTCCGAAAGTCAAACTTTGTTTGACTTTCTGCATTGACCAGTTTATGGTCAATGCGAAGTTCGTTTGAACTTCGCAACGTGAGCGTAATCACGATGGTTATAGTCCCTTGTGACTAAGCCTACTGATTACCACGTTGTCTAGGGTCGTAAGGGTAAGCGATCTAATAAATCGCTTATACCTTCGAACCCGACCCATTTGGTCGATCATTAGGATCCGACCAAACACATTAGGTGACCATAGTATATAGGGAATAACCTTCCAAGGTTATACCTTATGGTCGCTTCGTTTAAGTAGTTGTATGATAGGTAGTTTATATGCCTTAGGTAAATTACCAAAATGCCCTTTTTACGCCAAAATTCATTTTTAAGCATATGTAACATAACTTTTGGTATCTAAACTGATTTGGTAACAATATTAGATATGTTAAGGCATATTTTACTTGTCATAGGACTAGTTAGGCATTCCGAACGCGTTTCACGCGAACGACGCGTTAAAGTAGCATAAGCTACCTAAACGGGTCGTAATGGGTCGTAAGCACTTAGGCTAGGTTTCATTTAGTATGTAGGGTTTGTTAAACCATACTACATGAGTTCAATACTCATTTGGTTTACGAGCCCTCATTCTATCCGATCCTCCGATATAGGTCCGGTTTATTAACATAGTTACCTATATTAGGTGCCGTTTGATTCCGTGATCTCTAGCATTGCTTGGTTGTTATCTTAGGACTTCTGAGCAATCTCAAGTGAGTACATAGTCCCCTATTTTACTGTTTTCCAAACTGTTTTGGGGTGAAGCATGTGTACCTATGTGTTATTTTCATGATTTCAAAGTATAATTGATTATACATGTTATTAGTTATCTTTTGACAAACTAAATGACTATCTATGGTTTAAACACTGATTTCTCAAAGAACATAACATTAATTGTTGAATTGTACTTATTTTGTTCACCAGACCGGTTGTTAGTATGATATAGCGCTATAGGATTTGACACCCCATTCCTGTTGTTATGGAATGTCTGAAACCAATTTGTTTCTCCATCCAAATAGGGATTGCCTTTGTGGTATCCCTATAGTCTCAAAGGTGTATTTTGATGCACTAGGTCTGAATGAATTCTTAAATCACATTATTTTTGTATATTTAGTTATACTCCCAAAAGTATAGTTTGATATGCTCTCATGTGTGGTATTGTACAAAACCAACATATATTTTGTTAATCATCCAAAGCATATTTTGATATGTTATTTACAAAACCAAAACATAGTTTAATATGTTATTTATCACATCCAAAGCATATTTTGATATGTTATTTATAAAACCAAAACATAGTTTAATATGTTATTTATAAATCCGAAGTATACTCGTAATATACTTCTTAAAACTATTATTTTAAACAACGAAGGTATATTTAATGTACTATCTATCGATTGGGTTTTGGTTAGTGTTTAGATAACGGGACGGGTGTAATGTGATGAAAACATGGTAGATACGCCGTTGGTACTTCTTATATATAAGTGTTTTCATTGCATTACATACCGTGGCGTTATTTAGTACACTTGGGTTAACGATATTGGAACTGAAATATACTTTAATATATTACTCATTCTATTCTCTTAAAATCCAGAGTATATTTTCAAATATACTATAAGCCTTTTTATCAAAATATTGTTTTACAAGCAACTTATCTTATACAAACTCATTTTACATGGTTATTCATTTAACCTTACATTTATTTATACATATCATCTGATCTTATTGTTTTTCAAACGATTTACAAAACAAATCAATTTACAAGGTTCATGACTAAACTTTATTAAACATTTTCTTAAACTTACAAGTCATGAATCCTATTTTCACAAAACCTATGTATCTCACAGGCATTTTTATGCTGACGTACCTATTTTTACACATGTTTCAGGTACTGCTTTGCAATGATTGTTGATACATGCTACATTTAGGATGGACTCGTGCCTTAGCAACTTTAAAACTTGGAAGATCATAGTTGTACTTATTTGATTGTATTAAAACAATGAGTTCATTTATTCAATAAAACAGAATTTATTTATTCCATGGTTATGAAACAATGATTCTGTTACAACACTCCCCGACGTTTCCGCCACGTCTAGTTGCTTTACGTGGTCGGGGTGTGACAGAAAAGTTGGTATCAGAGCCAATGGTTATAGGGAATTAGGTTATTAGTAATGCTTTGACCTAGACTATAACCTTCCTAGGACCCTAACACAAGTTTTCTTGTGTTTAGTTTTAAAACAATACCGTCACTTATTCTTAGGTGACAACCACAATAAGAACACAAATTTCTATCCCGCTTTGAAAACTAATCATCTGTTCTAGGATGATTTATTATATGGTTTTGGACCCTTTAAGTTTTCAATATCCCGTCAAAGTTGGTCTAAATAATGTGAACACGTGCAAACTGGAAGGGTGGGTGCCTGTACCCTGAGTTTTCTGTCTAAGGCTAGAGTGTTCGTACAAATCCACATAATCGGACCAGTCACTCTTACCTGGGAACTCTTGGGGTGAGTGTCCACTTATAGGCGAGCATGTCTTCGCGATACATTATTTTTGACCTATTTACTTTGATTAATCACCGGGGTCGTTTGTTGCTTTGTAGTAACAAACAAATGACCAATATCCTTGCTTTCATCAGATTTGTTTCATCTCATTCTTTCGTTTAATTCTCTCACTCGTTTCCTTCCATGTTTCCTCTTTTAAAATGCCTCCTCGACGCGACAATCAGATGGCGAATGCCGAACTGGCGGAAATCACCGCGCAGCAAATGGCTGTTGCCTTCCCAAATCTTTATGCTCAAATGATTCAAGCCATCAACAGCAACAATGCTCCATGCAATTTCAAAAATTTTAACTCGGCTAAACCGCTCAAGTTTAGTGGTTCTGAGGGAGCAACTGGGCTTCTTCAATGGTTCGAGAGCATTGAGAATACTTTCCGTCATGTTCAATGTCCTGAAAATCGCAAGGTCGAGTTTTCTTCGAGTGTGTTTCAGAGGAGGGCTCTTACGTGGTGGAACGGGGTTATAAGAGACCGCGGTGCTGAGGTTGCATTAGCACAGACTTGGGCTGAGCTTAGGGCTCTTATGATGAAGGAATTCTGTCCTCGTCATGAGCTAAGGGCTCTAGAAAGGGAATTTGATGATTTAAAGCAAGACAGTGGGGAACATCGAGCCTATACTGACCGCTTTGAGGAATTGAGCTTGTTATGCCCTACTATGGTTACGCCTCTGGATAAGGCGATTGAGAAATACATTGATGGTCTTCCTGACTGTTGGACTCTGTATGCCCAAGACACATATTAAATTGATGTGGCTAGTACGTTATGATCCAAGTCGAGTCATACCCAAATACAAGCTAGACAAACACTTATATTATTTATTTGTGATATTATCAAACAAATAAATGTTAACACTTAGAGTATTTAGAAATTGGTTTTCTAAATAATTGCACTTGACAAACCAATAAATTATATTGATAATTTATTTTGAGAGAATATTTTATTTTGTTATTTAATGGGTTAAATAACATAATAAAAGTTGTACAAGTCTTATAACATATGTTGTTATATTTTATAAAAGTTATAAAATACATATATATAAGACTTATATATTATTTAAAAGAAAATTGTTTTTTTTTAAACTCTAGGCCGCCTCCACCCCCCCCCCCCACATGGAGTCTTCCCAAGATCTTTGGTCCAATGTGGTTTCATGCAATTTTGCATGTGTAAGACACCATTTGATTGGGTGGTCTTCCCAAGCCCTTTTGTCCAATGAGAATACATGCATTTGCATGTGCTAGAGGTTTGGTGATTGGGTGAAAATGGTGGCAAGATTCTCTCAAGTATTATAGCTAATTTTGTTGCAAAAATTAGAGAAGACACACTTGAAGAAGCTCTAAAAATCGGTCATGTATGGCTGATTTAGAGGGGACTTTAAAAGATCAAATATCAAGTGCAAAACTCGAAGAAACACTCTCATAATTTCGGCCAAGGGTAGGGCTTCAAAGGTTTTGATTTTACAAGTTATTTAAAGTGTAAAATCACCTTTGTTCTCTCTCTAAAAATCAGCCATAAGAAGGTTTCCAAGAGTTGGTTTCAAGAGAGGTTTTAGTGAGTTCATAAGTGTAGAAATCCTAGCTAAAACTAAGGTGTTTGTTGGAAGGCTTGGGGTATACACGCTTGAGGTCTTCTACACTTGAAGGCAACCGTTCAAGAAGCACCATTATCTTCATGTCCTTTACTCCTTGGAAGGTAGTATTCTAAACACTCTATGGTTGTGTTTTATTTTGATAGCATGCATGTTCATATATGGATCCGGGATTGGGATTTACATATAAAATGGGTTTTATATATTGTAAGTAACATGTTTTAAATAACAATTTTCCGCTGCGTTTTTTATTTTATATGGATAAAATACTTTGATAAACATGTGAAAATCCCAACAGTGGTATCAGAGCCGCTTATATGAATACATGCTTCAATAGATTAAAATTTCGGGTTTCGGGTTTGGTGAAAACCCTATGGCCGAAATTTAGCATGGTTCTCCCTTTGTTTTTCAAGATTATTTTAATACATGCATAAAAGTATATTGAAAAATTATGTCATTTGGATGATTTGTTTGTTTGGACAAAAACCCACTTTTTCGGTTTTTTCATTCTTGACCGAAAAGTAGGTTGCAAAAGGGAAACCATTTTGCTTCTTGAATTTTATATATTTGGATATATATATTTTGGTGTTCATAACCTAGCCATGACCTTGTGTGAATATTTTTGAATGTTTGTGTTTGTGATTTATATTTAATTATATCAAAGGGTTGTAATAATTATTAATTTTGTTCTTCCATTTGTAAAGTTATGTAATTTATTTATTTTTATTTGGTATGTAAAATAAATAGATTAGGTGCATTTTATTTTACTAGAAAAATGTATTAGGATATATTTTGTAAAAGAAGATGCACACAAAAATGCGGTTTTGGTTTTGGCTATTTTCGGGCCTAAGGGACTTCACGGTTCTTAACGGGATTTTAGCCCGATAACCAAAACACATTTTTGAAGTCCATAGGAGTTTGGAGCTGAATTAAAGGACATTTTGGAAGCTCAAAAAGGGTGAAGAAATCACAACACATAAGGAAGACTTGAAGCATTTGGATGCGGGATCAAGTGGGAGTTCAACGACACATCATTTGTGTCAATATTCACCCCTTAGGAAGGACCTTTTGGCACACTTGTTTCGGCTAACAAGTGTTGTCAAAATAGTTGGCTATGGTTATGCACCTATTGATATATGTGTTGTGCTTGTGTGGTTGCTTATTTATATTGTTTTGATGATATTTGGATAT
Organism: Helianthus tuberosus; assembly: GCA_030545235.1. Taxonomy (NCBI): domain Eukaryota; kingdom Viridiplantae; phylum Streptophyta; class Magnoliopsida; order Asterales; family Asteraceae; genus Helianthus; species Helianthus tuberosus. Next base: position 118,199,973 of record CM060406.1, on the reverse strand, counting down.
GCATGCTTAACAAACTAATAATCAACAACAAGCGTAAAATTGGTTCTTTACAAAATCATTAAAATGGTTAATAAAGGGTTTTATTAAAAATTGATGATTTTATAATAAAATGGATTTTATTAAAAAGAACCTTGAAAATTATTTTCACAAAAGTACCAAGGATTTGAATGCATGCAAATGTATGGTACATAAAGTTTTCTAAACTAGAATTTTGAAAACTCAAAATCCCTTTTATAAAACAAGTCAAACACCATCCTTTTATACAACACTCGAATCACTTGGGAACTCTTTTGCGGGATAAAGGTCACCTAACCACATTTGAAGGAACTTGTATATTCGAGGTGAGTTTACCATGTTTGTGGGATAAAGGTCACCTAACCACTTATGTGAATAAACTCACACGTGTGTGTAAGTTGGAAGACTTGATTTGGAAACCATGAACTTAGGGTCACCGAAGCATGGCGAACAAAAGGTGTTGATGGGATTAAACATGCCAACTAAACATAAAGATGTTTAACGGATCCCATATGGCTAGAAGTTGCAAAGAGTTGCAATTGTCAAATGTTGACTACCTTGTTAATTTAAATAGAGGGATAAAGGTCACCTAACCAATATTTAAATGTAACGTTGGATTCCATTAATTATTAATTGTCTATGAGACACAAAGGGTATTAATGATTAAAATATAATAATATCGAAAATACTAAAACTGAACCTTGTTAAATTTTGTAGATGGCCGCTAACAATATTACCCAAACCGTCCGTAACCTATCACTAAAAACAATCCTTGACAAGGATCGTCTCAATCATAACACTTCATGGATTAATATCGAAACTTAAGAATCGGTCTCAAGTAAAAGATATCCTATGTGTTGAACGATCCTAATCCCGATGAACATCTTATGGAAGATAAGGATGCCTATTACGATTGGATTAAGTATATCGAGGATACTACGCAAGCCTCATGCCTCATGTTAGGAATTATGATTCCCAAGATTCAAAAGGTTTTTGAACATCATGAGCATACGACATGATTACCCAATTGTAGGAAATGTTCCTAAGGGTAGAACGCTTCGAAACGATTCGAGCGCTTCATGCATGTCGAATGGAGGGAACCCAATCGGATTCATCTTATGTCTTTAAGATGAAAAGCCACATTGATCACCTCGAAAGGCTCGATATGGATAAAAGGGTTTTATCCATTCTAAAACGATCAATGAGGGTGGCAACTAGAAAGGGCATCACCCCGACACCAAAACAAATGTTGAAAATGGAAACGGGTAATTCAAAGGGAAATGATTAGAAAGACTAAAGCGAAACCACCGAAACCAAAAGAGAAGAAGGCAAAAGGTTTCCATGAACGATCCATGCTTTGAGTGTGGTGAGATAGGGCATTTAAATAGAATTGTCCAACCTATCTCAAAGAGTTGAAAAACAAGAGGGATGCTAGGCAAACCTCAGGTACAATCTTAATGATACATATTGACCTTAATGTTATTTCTTCTAACACATGGGTATTAGATACCGGATGTGGAACTCATGTTTGCAATTTGTTGCAAAAGGTTCAAAAGAAATAAGCATTACAAGAAAGGAGACTATGTTTTGAAACTTCCAAATGGTTTGGAAATTGTTTTAAAAATATATTGTGTGCTCCTAGTTTGACTAGGAACATTATTCAAGTTTCCATTATAAGACAATATGGTTTTGACTTAAAGTTTGCAAACATTGACATTTATATCGATGAATGACATGTTTTACTTTAAACCTATGCCTTCAAATGGTATTTATGAATCGGTTCATAATAATACATCATTTGATAGTTTAATGTACCAAGCAATCACCCAGAAACTCAAAAACGGATTTGAGTAAGACCTATCTTTGGCATTATCGCCTTGGTCATATAAACAGAATCGCATACAAACACTTTAAAAGAATGATCTTTTGGAAACAAATGAAATTGGTTTATTTGATATATGCGAATCATGTTTAAAAGGAAAAATGACTAAGAAACCCTTTAATGGGAAAGGGCAAAAGATTTACTAGGTATCATACATTTGATGTATGTGATCCTTTTAAGCCAATGACTAGGAATGGTGAAAGATACTTCATTAATTTTACCGACAACTATAGTAGTTATGGTTATGTGTACTTGCTGAGACACAAAGTTGAAGTTTTGAAATGTTCAAAGCCTTCAAAAGGGGAAGTTCAATATCAACTCAATTAAAGTTCTTCGTTCCGATAGAGGAGGTATCGAACTCTATTTGGATATGGTTCGATCTATGATGGCTAGGAGCGCATTATCTCTATCATTTGGGGTTACGCTTTGCTCTCCACGGCCCGTATGGCCCCAACCAAGAAAGTGGATACGACATTTTTTGAAATATGGCATGGAAGGGTTCCATCATTATCATATAAATGTAAGGGGTTATGAAGTTTATGTTAAACTACACACCTCTAACAAATTAGAAGTACGATCCACTAAGTGTATCTTCGTAGGATATCCTAGAAATGGTATAGGATATTAATGATGTGACAACTCGAAATTTAGAACCTTTCGTTGTACGCTTGAACACTAAGTGACTAACTAATTTGATGATTTAATGAATGATAAGTGAACCTTTTGTATGATTATGTGTTATGTTATATGTATGCTTGTGTGTATGTATGCGAGTATGTATATGAACCGAGACAACAAGAACCCGACTCGAGACCATGTGGTCTCGAGTGAACAGTGTAACAATGGCCCGGTTGGGCCACACACACACACACTTAGCCTATTTCGAAAGCCCATTAGGGTGCACAAGTGAAACAAGTATATAATCCTCATGATAGTCACACTTGGCATTTTTGGGCAAACAACACTCATACTCCTCTAATACACACACTCTCCACTCTCCCACACTAAAACCCTAAACCACAACATTCCTCTCCTTCATTCTCGGACCAAATCGGTGACACTAGGAGCTCTCGGATCGGCTCACACACACACATTTGGAAGCTTCATACTCACTTTTGAAACCCATCAACCGGTTAGTGTCCTTATGATGTTGTTGTTGTTAAATGATAGTATAAATGATATGATTAAACTAGTGTAGTGGTATGCTTGATAGTGTTGTGAATCGGATATGCATGTTGTTGATAATCGGATAACATGTTTTGACTTCGGATATGTTGCATAATGAACACACGATGTCTTATGTCTAAATGTGATTCAAATCATTGAATATTGATGTTCATGAAACCGGCTTGCACATGTCACACCCCCAAAATCCACACGCGGAGTATCACCGCTTGGAGGCGTGACTGACCAGGATCAAGCCACCAATCATATAGAACAATGTATAAAGTAAAAGTAATTGCAATTTAATTCCAAACAATCCATATGAAAGGTGTTCCAAAACATAAGTATGTTATCACTGTATAGCGGAAGCGTATAATTAAACCCAACATAATAAAGTATGAAATGTCATAAAGTCTAAACAAGTATTCAAGATCCTTGCCCACAACGACTACGCCTCCCGTGCAAGCTCCATAAGTACCTAAGGTCCTGCAAGGCATGTAACAGAGGATCAACAACTAGTTGAGCGAGTTCACAGAGAGTAAATGCGTAATAGTAAGTTCGTATGTAACATGTGGCGCTACTGGGCCGTTAGTATGTTCTATTGGTGGGGGCTTCCCATAATGTATATTTACTAGACTAGTTGTATTCGTAAGTATCCTTCCCAATCCGAGGATAGTAATAAGTATGAGTATATGTATAAGTATCCTTCCCAACCGAGGATAGTACGTATCGAGTACGTAGGTTTAGCGCTGGTGTTCTTCCCCATCCGAGAACATTGGTACCTAGGATTTTTGTATGTGTTAACACTAGTATCCTTCCCAAACCGAGGATAGTACGTATGTTATACGTAGATTTTTGGCACAGGCATCCTTCCCAATCCGAGGACCGTGGTAAGTAGTCTAGTAGTGATGTGAGTACAAGTAATCAATCAATCCCATTCCCAACCCATCTGGGGAATCCCATGCCTTGGTAAGAGTGTGAACTCACCTTGGTTTGCTCGGTATGCTAAGTATATGCTCGCAAATAATCAATCACGTCCTAAAGTATGCACGTATACATAATCAGTTTGTGTTCAAGTTGTTCACGTATAAGCAGGTAACACATAATCCTACCAGTCATGTTTATTATTTAACAGCAGTTAGTTAACTGGGTTAAGTCTTAACAGAATCAGATTACTAAACAGTTTACTCAGTCGGCGAAACACAGTTTGGCGAAACACATATTGACGAAACATATTCTGTTTCGTCATTCAGGGTCTCGGCGAAACACATTCTGTTTCGCCATGTTTGTTTCGTCAAGATGGTCTCGGCGAAACACATTCTGTTTCGCCAAGTGTGTCTCGTCGTCCAGTTGTTTCGTCAAAACATCAGTTACGTCGATAACAGTTATGAATATAGGAACCCTAATGATTGTCTATTGATCGCAACTGCTGCAACAATCATGTATTCAAACAGATTTATTAAATCATCAGTCCTTTATTAAACATCCCTATCATATAACACTTGTCTACTATTTATGATATACACATGCAATCCACCCAATACCTTTCACATGCAATTTATCGAATTTAGTAGACTAAATGATGATCTGACAACCTTGAACCCCACAATCGCAGCCAACCATATGCAAACATTATCTCACACTATCTTTGATCATGGTTATTTACACAAACTTTTACTTATTATCCATAATCATTACAACAGACTTTCAACAAGAATCAATATCATCACATGTGACTTGTCATCATTCAAAAATCAACAGAATTCTTAATGTTAAGCATGCACCCTAAACCATCATATACCATGCATGATCTTTAATAGAAGCAGGAACGCATACAATGTACAGATCGATGTGCAGGTCTAAAACAATCACAATTATCAAATCAACAGTAGCAAGGTTACATAATTTCAATTACACAAACTGTTGAACCCTAGATCGATAACAATGTTTACATAAAATCATGATATTATCTCATCACTAGATCCATTCTATCAGTTGTTAAAGAAATCATTTAGTATCAACCATCATCACACATATGCATTCAATCATGTTAAACCCTCCACACATAACTAAGAACAATAATCAGGAGATACAGAACTATAATCTACTAACCAAGAGATGATGATTTCGCGTAAGAATGGTGCATGGCGAATACCCAAGGAACACCCGACCAACAGAGATGATACCTCGTTGTTTGCTGCCGTCGTTTGTTTAAAAGGAGGGTCTAGGGTTTGTTAACTATATTTCACGTAAGGGTTGGAAATAATACATAACTAGTCCACTACTGGGCCTAAAGCCCACTAGATTTCGCAGGCTACATGTTGGACAAAAACAAGAGTGTTTTCGTTAGAAGAGAGATTTCGAGTGGGGGTGTTTTCGGATGCTTAGCAAAGATTACACATTTAAATCACATTACACTCAAACATATTATGAATATTGAGAACATATATCAACATAATTCCATTTTTGTTTCGTACTAAACATATTAAGTATCCACTCATAAATATAACAACAATCCTCCGCAACAAGTACTTGGTTAAGTCGAGTAGGAAAAACTCGGGTTGTCACATTATCCCCAACTTGAAAGAAATTTCGTCCCGAAATTTAGCATGCTGTTACTGAGGAAGCTAGGTAAGTTGTATCGTTTACTGTTTTTCCTGGGATGTCACATCATCCCCCCGTTGATTTGGAATTTCGTCCCGAAATTCTGTAGTAGCTTCAGTCTCAGTAGTGTTTGCACTGTTTCCTAATAACTGGGGATACTTGAGTTTCATTTGATCTTCGCGTTCCCAGGTGAACTCTGGGCCGCGGCGGGAGTTCCAACGAACTCGTACAAGAGGGATTCTCGTGTTCTTGAGGACCTTAACATCCCGGTCCGTGATTTCGACAGGTTCCTCGACAAAGTGCAACCGCTCGTCGATAGTGAGTTCCTTTAAGGGAACTATGTGGGTCTCATCTGACGTACACTTCTTCAGATTCGACACGTGGAAAACGTTGTGAACTGCACTGAGTTCAGGTGGTAAGTTCAATCTGTAGGCCACTTTACCTATTTTCTCTGTAACTTCGAATGGTCCAACATATCGTGGATTTAGTTTGCCGCGTTTGCCAAAACGAACCACACCCTTCCAGGGTGAAACTTTAAGTAGCGCTCGATCCCCAACTTGGAATTCGAGTAGTTTCCTGTCTAAGTCAGCGTATGCTTTCTGACGGTCGCGTGCTGCCGCCATGCGTTGTCGTATTTGTGCGATCTTTTCTGTAGTATCGACTACCATTTCTGGACCTGTGATTTGACTATCTCCCACCTCTGCCCAACAGAGAGGTGACCGGCATTTACGCCCGTACAATGCCTCGAATGGAGCAGCTTTAATGCTGGTGTGGTAGCTGTTGTTGTACGAAAATTCTACAAGTGGCAGATGTTTTTCCCAACCATTGCCAAAGTCGATTACGCACGCCCGAAGCATGTCTTCTAGAGTTTGAATCGTGCGCTCAGACTGTCCATCCGTCTGAGGGTGATAAGCTGTGCTCATGTCTAAACGAGAGCCAAAAGATTTATGCATTGCTTGCCACAGTTCTGAAGTAAAACGTGCGTCTCGATCAGAGATGATAGAGGTTGGCACACCGTGCCTGGAGACCACTTCTTTCAAGTAGATGTCTGCTAGTGTAGAGAACTTGTCTGTTTCTTTGATGGCCAAGAAGTGAGCAGACTTTGTGAGTCGATCCACGATCACCCAAATAGTATCATTTCCGCGCTGAGATCTAGGTAAGCCAGTAACAAAATCCATGGAAATTTGCTCCCATTTCCATTGTGGTATTTCAGGTTGTTGGAGTGGTCCTGACGGTTTCTGATATTCTGCCTTGACTCTCGCACAAGTCAAGCATTTACTAACGTATGTGGCTATGTGGGCCTTCATGCTAGGCCACCAGTATGTAGTCTTAATATCGTGGTACATTTTATCCGAACCAGGATGTACCGAGTAGCGAGACTTGTGAGCTTCATCCATTACTAGCTCGCGTAAGTTGCCGTACAGTGGGACCCAAATGCGTCCTGTGACATAGTAAGCACCATCTTCCTTCTGTTCTAATCGTTGTCTTGAGCCGCGTAGGGCTTCAGCCCTGACATTTTCTGGTTTCAATGCTTCTATCTGAGCATCTCGTATCTGGGAAGGAAGGCTAGACTGTATGGTGAGTTGTAAAGCTCGCACGCGCTTAGGCGCAGTGTCTTTTCGACTGAGAGCGTCAGCCACAACATTGGCTTTGCCTGGGTGGTACCTGATTGAGCATTCGTAGTCGTTTAGCAGTTCGGCCCATCGTCGCTGTCGCATATTCAGTTCCTTCTGTTTGAATATATGTTCGAGGCTCCTGTGGTCAGTGTAGATAGCACATTTAGTGCCGTACAAGTAGTGTCGCCATATCTTAAGTGCAAAAACAACCGCTCCCAACTCTAAGTCGTGTGTAGTGTAATTCCGTTCGTGAATCTTAAGTTGGCGCGAAGCATAAGCAATGACTTTATCCCTTTGCATTAATACACATCCAAGACCTTGGATGGATGCGTCGCAGTAGACTACGAAATCATCCGTGCCTTCAGGCAATGAGAGGATAGGTGCGCTGCAAAGTCTATCCTTTAAGTGCTGAAACGCTGACTCCTGTGCATTACCCCAACGGTAAACAACACCCTTCTGTGTCAGTAGTGTAAGCGGCTGAGCAATCTTTGAAAAGTCCTTGATGAAACGTCTGTAATAACCCGCCAAACCCAAGAATTGGCGTATTTCGGTTGGTGTACGAGGCGCAGGCCAATTCTTGATCGAATCTACCTTGGATGGATCGACATGGATCCCATCCTTGTTCACCACGTGGCCTAAAAAGTGGACTTCACGAAGCCAGAAGTCACATTTAGAAAACTTAGCGTATAGCTGTTCCGTTCGTAGAAGTTCCAGTATAAGTCGTAAGTGCTGCTCGTGTTCCTCCTGACTTTTCGAATAAATCAGGATGTCGTCGATGAAAACAATGACGAACTTGTCGAAATAGGGTTTGCACACCCTGTTCATAAGATCCATAAATACGGCAGGCGCGTTCGTTAACCCGAATGGCATGACCATAAACTCGTAGTGGCCGTAGCGAGTTCTAAATGCTGTTTTAGAGACGTCCTCGTCCCGGACTCTCAGCTGATGGTACCCTGACCTTAAGTCTATCTTGGAGTAGTAGCTCGACCCTTGCAGCTGGTCGAATAAATCATCTATGCGCGGAAGAGGATAACGATTCTTGATCGTCACCTTGTTGAGTTCCCGGTAGTCTATACACATCCTGAACGTACCGTCTTTCTTCTTTACGAATAACACTGGAGCTCCCCAGGGCGAAGAGCTAGGACGTATAAAACCCTTTTCCAAGAGTTCTTGTAGCTGCTTTGACAGTTCTTCCAATTCAGTTGGAGCTAAACGGTAAGGTGCTCGAGCTATAGGTGCTGCTCCTGGAGCGAGCTCGATCTGAAATTCGACTTGACGATGAGGCGGTAACCCAGGTAATTCCTCAGGAAATACTTGAGGAAAGTCACGTACTACAGGAATATCTTCAATCTTTTTCTCTTTCTTCGATGTATTCGTAACGAGAGCTAAAATGGCTGTGTGACCCTTTCGTAAACACTTCTGAGCCTTCAAGAAAGAAATGATGCCACTCACGACACCACTCTTGTCGCCTTGAACTTCGAGAGGTTCTTCACCAGGGCGTGGAATACGAATGGTCTTCTCCTTGCATAGGATCTCTGCTTGTTGTTGGGATAACCGGTCCATACTAATGACGATGTCGAAACTATCACAACGCTGGGGTCATTCCTAGTATCACTCTGACCAATCACAAACACTCGACCCCTGGCACCATTGCCGTCGTTATTACCCCCATTGTTGTCTTCCCTAGTCCTCATTTCCTTGGTTGTGGTTCTGATTCTGGTTCTGGTTCAACCGTGGGCAGTGTACTTTGAAGTGATCTTCAGCATCATCTGATAACATCCCTCGTTACCCTGCTGTTGCCGCCGATTCTATAGATCTTGTGGCTGTTGTTGTTGGTTTTGGTTTTGGTTTGCAGGACGTGAGTTTCTACCATCTTTGGCTCCATGACCAAGCTTGTCGCATCATTGACAATGATTTCGGTTGCACGGCCCGCTATGGTGCAAGTTACATAGTTTGCACTTTGGGTGGTTTCCCCTATATCCACCCTGCCCTTGACTACTACTAGGTTGCTGTCCAGGACTTGGTTGTCATTGATCTTTCGCTGCTGCGCCTGGGACGGAATCGTAGTCGAACCCTTGCTAGAGGTTCCATCCCACTTTCATCCGTTGTTACTGAGGGTAGCAGAAGTAGTTGAAGTAGTAGTGGTAGTAGTATCGCTGATACGTTGAGGCAACTTGTTCTGTCCCACTGCCTGGTCTGTGAGACGATGAGCAAGATGAGTAACATCTTGAATAGTAGCAAGTTTAGCCGTCTTCACCTGGTTTTGAATTCCTGGTACTAAGCCTTTGAGGTACAGCTCAAAGCTCTTTATGGGCGGATCCACCATAGTTGAACACAAAATTTCCAGTTTGTTGGATCGTTATCGTGCACGCTTCTATCTCTGACCCCGTCATCTTCATGTTAAAGGACTCCACTTCCAACTTGTGGATGGCATCACGACTGTAGTATTCACGTTTGATTAGTTCCTTAAAATCATTCCATGGGGTGGCATTAGCAGCCGCCAGCCCCAGCATCGTAACTTGCGCGTTCCACCAAGTTAACGCGGTGCCTTCGAGAGTTTCAGTGGCATATTTCACCTTACGAGCCTCAGGTCATTCGCAAAATCGAAGTCCGATTCGAGTTCCTCGAACTAACGGAGGAGTCCAACAGCTCCTTCAGTGTCGTTGAAAGTAGTAGGACGACAGTCCATAAAAGTCGTGTATGTGCATACAGGTGGCTGAGCGTGTTAACCTGTCGTGTGCGTAAGAGTAATCAAAATTAAGCACAAGTGTTGAGTTACGAGAGTAGGATCTAAGAATCCTAGAGTAAGTGGTGATGGCAGGTTACACCTCCTGCCTGGGCAGCTGCGAGTGCTGCAGTAACTTGTCCAGTGATCGAAGCCACCAACTGGGCTTGAGTTAGGTTAACGCGTACACCCATGATCTTGACATCAAGGAGAACATGTGGGTGAGAGGTTCGCGAATAGTGCGAAGAGAGTGAGCACACAAGTATTCTCAAGCAATAACATATAGTAGGTTCTGTAATCTGAGCATACCACGAGCAAAGTTCTATGTAATTCTAGCAAGTAGGTAAAGTAACATGAATAGTAGTACCTATAATGTTGAGCCTTGCACGTGGAGCGAAGGGTCGTTGTGGATCGTTGAGAGCACTGTTCTGGTTATAGTCTGGTTTTAATAAAAACGTTTTCCCCTTATTAAAACCGAGTTCTCTATAACCAATGGCTCTGATACCAATCTGTCACACCCCCAAAATCCACACGCGGAGTATCACCGCTTGGAGGCGTGACTGACCAGGATCAAGCCACCAATCATATAGAACAATGTATAAAGTAAAAGTAATTGCAATTTAATTCCAAACAATCCATATGAAAGGTGTTCCAAAACATAAGTATGTTATCACTGTATAGCGGAAGCGTATAATTAAACCCAACATAATAAAGTATGAAATGTCATAAAGTCTAAACAAGTATTCAAGATCCTTGCCCACAACGACTACGCCTCCCGTGCAAGCTCCATAAGTACCTAAGGTCCTGCAAGGCATGTAACAGAGGATCAACAACTAGTTGAGCGAGTTCACAGAGAGTAAATGCGTAATAGTAAGTTCGTATGTAACATGTGGCGCTACTGGGCCGTTAGTATGTTCTATTGGTGGGGGCTTCCCATAATGTATATTTACTAGACTAGTTGTATTCGTAAGTATCCTTCCCAATCCGAGGATAGTAATAAGTATGAGTATATGTATAAGTATCCTTCCCAACCGAGGATAGTACGTATCGAGTACGTAGGTTTAGCGCTGGTGTTCTTCCCCATCCGAGAACATTGGTACCTAGGATTTTTGTATGTGTTAACACTAGTATCCTTCCCAAACCGAGGATAGTACGTATGTTATACGTAGATTTTTGGCACAGGCATCCTTCCCAATCCGAGGACCGTGGTAAGTAGTCTAGTAGTGATGTGAGTACAAGTAATCAATCAATCCCATTCCCAACCCATCTGGGGAATCCCATGCCTTGGTAAGAGTGTGAACTCACCTTGGTTTGCTCGGTATGCTAAGTATATGCTCGCAAATAATCAATCACGTCCTAAAGTATGCACGTATACATAATCAGTTTGTGTTCAAGTTGTTCACGTATAAGCAGGTAACACATAATCCTACCAGTCATGTTTATTATTTAACAGCAGTTAGTTAACTGGGTTAAGTCTTAACAGAATCAGATTACTAAACAGTTTACTCAGTCGGCGAAACACAGTTTGGCGAAACACATTCTGTTTCGCCATGTTTGTTTCGTCAAGATGGTCTCGGCGAAACACATTCTGTTTCGCCAAGTGTGTCTCGTCGTCCAGTTGTTTCGTCAAAACATCAGTTACGTCGATAACAGTTATGAATATAGGAACCCTAATGATTGTCTATTGATCGCAACTGCTGCAACAATCATGTATTCAAACAGATTTATTAAATCATCAGTCCTTTATTAAACATCCCTATCATATAACACTTGTCTACTATTTATGATATACACATGCAATCCACCCAATACCTTTCACATGCAATTTATCGAATTTAGTAGACTAAATGATGATCTGACAACCTTGAACCCCACAATCGCAGCCAACCATATGCAAACATTATCTCACACTATCTTTGATCATGGTTATTTACACAAACTTTTACTTATTATCCATAATCATTACAACAGACTTTCAACAAGAATCAATATCATCACATGTGACTTGTCATCATTCAAAAATCAACAGAATTCTTAATGTTAAGCATGCACCCTAAACCATCATATACCATGCATGATCTTTAATAGAAGCAGGAACGCATACAATGTACAGATCGATGTGCAGGTCTAAAACAATCACAATTATCAAATCAACAGTAGCAAGGTTACATAATTTCAATTACACAAACTGTTGAACCCTAGATCGATAACAATGTTTACATAAAATCATGATATTATCTCATCACTAGATCCATTCTATCAGTTGTTAAAGAAATCATTTAGTATCAACCATCATCACACATATGCATTCAATCATGTTAAACCCTCCACACATAACTAAGAACAATAATCAGGAGATACAGAACTATAATCTACTAACCAAGAGATGATGATTTCGCGTAAGAATGGTGCATGGCGAATACCCAAGGAACACCCGACCAACAGAGATGATACCTCGTTGTTTGCTGCCGTCGTTTGTTTAAAAGGAGGGTCTAGGGTTTGTTAACTATATTTCACGTAAGGGTTGGAAATAATACATAACTAGTCCACTACTGGGCCTAAAGCCCACTAGATTTCGCAGGCTACATGTTGGACAAAAACAAGAGTGTTTTCGTTAGAAGAGAGATTTCGAGTGGGGGTGTTTTCGGATGCTTAGTAAAGATTACACATTTAAATCACATTACACTCAAACATATTATGAATATTGAGAACATATATCAACATAATTCCATTTTTGTTTCGTACTAAACATATTAAGTATCCACTCATAAATATAACAACAATCCTCCGCAACAAGTACTTGGTTAAGTCGAGTAGGAAAAACTCGGGTTGTCACAGCACATGTGAATAGAAAGCATCATGTTATTCGGATTAGGGTAGATTTTGGAGATGTTATGTGATGACTTGAAACCATTAAATGAGTATGATCGAGTGTTTGATTGTTGTCCATGATTATGTTGTGATTGATGCTAGAAACAGGAAAAATGATGAATAAGTTTGAATAATCAACATGAACATGACTTGAAGATATGAAGAACAACTTGAATGTGATATGAACATGCTTAAATATTTGAAATCTGATATGTTTGATCCAATTTGGTAAATTGTTAGACAAATAAACATGTTTATGAGGATAGTACATAATGGTGCATGAAATCAGAATGTTATTGGATAGTACACTGTACCGAATCAGCAATTGTCCAACCGAAACCTCCAGTTACGACTCGAGACCACCACATGATGAGTCGAGATCCCCGGTTGCGACACAGATTGCGAGTCACAAACACCTGGTTGCGACTCGAAACCACAAGTGATCAGCACACAAACCTCATGACTCGAAATCTCAGTTACGAGTCAGGTTGCGACTCGAGACCAAAACAGCATGAACCGAAACCACGGTTACGAGTCCTGTTGCGACTCGAGACCGTGACCATGATAACTCGAGACCGCCGGTTGCGACTCAGGTTGCGAGCCGAGAACACCTGGTTGCGACTCGAAACCAACGTATGCGTGCTGAATTGGACTTGCATGATTATGGGCTTAAGTAATTGGGCCGGACTCTTGGGCCTGATGCACAGACCTTATATGTTACTTGAACGTGAATATTGTTGATCTACCATGATTAAACGTGTATGCCATGAACGATACTTGAATGCACTGTGCTAGAAACATCCGTGTGCTACTTGGTTACGAACCTGACTTGTATGATACAACTATGATAGGACGCGAGTGACCGCAATATTGCTTGTTTGACTTTTCTGTGTATCTACCGAGCAAACCAAGGTGAGTTCACACCCGCTACAAAGCATGGGATTCCCAGGGGTCGGGAATTGGGGTTAAGGAACATGGGTTCCTCGTCCTCCTTGGGTAGGACAGTAATGGCTCAGGAATGTAATTCCTCGTCCTCACGGACAGATAACTCGTACTAGACCAAAACTCTATCACGAAGTCCCTCATTTTTATATCGACTTAATCGCCGGGCCAATGGCGAGCGGGTCATTAGTTAGATAGCGCTATTTAGGTCTGACAAACCTCACACCGTGCCGCAGAGGACGGGCGTGAACTAATGGATCTGGGGCACGTCAATGATGATAGACATTGACAGTTTCAGGGCACATAAACATGACTACAGTCAGCAGTCGATATGGTAACGAGTCTAGTGTATACATGGGGTAGCCCCCACAGCCGAAATGCCAGATAACTAACACGGGGTAGCCCCCACGGCTGGATAGCCAGAGTAACCGGGAATAAACAAGTCACGTTTTTAACTATGGGGTAACCCCCACGGCAGGATGCCAGCTAAAGGAAACTGTTTTCGAAACAACTTAAAACGAACACCCAACCGTGAACTCACTCAACTTGTTGTTGACTCGTTACTACATGCTTTGCAGGTCCCTAGGTTCTTAGCTGGAGCTTGCATGGAGGAGGATCGTTGTGGGACATGGACGTTTGTGTGCCATGTTAAACTTTGAAACAATTGAACTTATGTTTTGATTTAAGACTTATGCTTCCGCTTGCAACTTAACTATGTTGTGTTTGGACACCAATTGTATTGGTTAAACTTTTATATCTTTTAACTCGCATGTTCAATATGATTGGTGGCTGGATCCTGGTCAGTCACGCCTCCAAGCGGTAGTACTCCGTAGGTGGATTTTGGGGGTGTGACAAATGATATGATCCAACAAAGCAAAAGGTATTTGTTGCTCGAAAGGTTGAGTTCTTGGAAGCTAAGTTCCTTGTGGAAGGAATTAGTAGAACAGTGGAACTTGATGAGGATCAGGAACCACAAGCTGATACACATTTGGTTAAAACTAGCAACTCAACAAGAGGTTGTTGAAGATAATCAAGTGGTTGATAAACACACACAAAACGTTCGCAGATCTGGTAGAATTAGTAGTCCACCTGAAAGATATGTTTTTTTTTTCATAGATGGATGCTACGTGGTAGATTCAGGTGAACCTACCATACACCATGATGCAATGTCAAAATCTGATTGTGACAAATGGCATGAACCCATGAACGTAGAGATGCAATCCATGTATAACAACCAAGTATGAGAATTGGTTGTGCAACCTCTTAACTCCAAAGTGGTTGGAAAGAAGTGAGTTTTCAGGAAGAAAACAGATATGCATGGTAACTTGGATACTTATAAAGCGAGACTTATAGCAAAAGGTTTCACTCAAACTCAAGGGGTTGATTATGATGAGACCTTTTCGCCTGTGGCGATGCTAAAGTCAATAAGGATATTATTTGTCATACCTGCATAATATAATTATGAGATTTGGCAAATGGATGTCAAAACGGCTTTCCTTAATAGATATCTTGAGGAAGATGTCTATATAGTTAAGCCTGAAGGTTTTGTCGATCCAAAACATCCTGACAAAGTATGCAAGTTAAAGAAATCAATCTATGGATTGAAACAAGCATCTAGAAGTTGAAATCACCGTTTTGATGAAGAGATTAGGGAATATGGATTCATCAAGAACGTCGATGAAGCTTGTGTGTATAAGAAGGCTAGTGGGAGCATCATCTCTTTCTTAGTATTATATGTCGATGACATTCTACTATTTGAAAATGACATTCCAACCATGGAAGGTGTAAAAACCTAGCTTGAAAGTTGTTTTTCAATTAAGGATATTGGTGAAGTCGCCTATATTTTGGGAATAAAGAATCTATAAGGATAGATCAAGGCGCACGATAGGTTTAAACCAAAGTACATACATTGACAAAGTCTTGAAAAGGTTCAAGATTGAGAACTCTATGAAAGGTTTGGCACCTATTCAAGAGAGGACAATATTGAGTGCGTCTCAATGTCCAAGCTCAAAGGATGAGCAAGAAAGAATGAAAGGAATCCCATATGCGTCAGCTATAGGATTCATTATGTATGTAATGATATGCACTAGATCGGACATGTCATGCGTATTAAGCATGACGAGAAGATACCAGCAAGTAACGGTCATTGGGTGACTATTAAAAATATATTGAAATACCTTAGAAGGACTAAGGATATATTTCTAATATATATATCTGGTGAAGAAAAACTCGTTGTAAAGGGTTACAGGGATGCGAGTTTCGGAATTCGTTGTATAGGGTTACATGGATACGAGTTTCCAAACTGATCGAGATGGTTCTCGATCATAATTAGGGTAGCATTGTCCACTACAGAATCAGAATACATTGCCGCTTCATTGATTGAGATAATTCATATGGATCTGCCACTTGAATTATTGACAATCTAAGGGTAGTCCCTACCATTCAGGACCCCTAGAGATCTTTGTGATAACGATGGTGTGATTGCTCAAATCAAGGAACCTCGTGCACATCAAAAGACTAGGCACATTGAGCGGAGTTTCAACTACATAAGGGATGAAGTTGAAAATGGGAAAGATATGTATTCGCAAAGTTCACACTGATCAAAATATTGCGGATCCACTCACGAAGCTCCTTGAATGGGCAAAGCATGAAAGGGTCATACTTGTTGTAACAACTGTGCTTGTAATCACTATGAACAGTTCTGTTATCAATAAAATAATGTTATTTGATCACAATGTTTGTTTTGTTATGTTATACATTTTTCATGTTTTGACTTTTATGTAATTTCAAACTCTACATCGCTTTCTGGAGAGTTATACGCAAACTAGTGCGTAAACGTACTCAGTTTAATGCGAGAAATGCTCCGGAACATCAACATATACTCAACATACCTTAAATAACCTTTACATAACTTAGAAATAAGTTTTGAAGGCTTTGGTATGGCAAAAACAAGTTAATTCGACTACAGGGACTAAATATGACAAACTGCGAAAGTATGTCAATTTGAACTGTAACGAACATTCCGGAATATAACCATAAGTTAAACACACCTTAAATATCCTTTACATAGCTTAGAAATAAGTTTTGAGGGGTTCGGTGTGCTAAAATAAACTTTTGGGTCATTCAGGGACTAAAAGTGTCAAAAAGTGCACAAGTTTGCATTTTCGCGCATAACTTACGTTCTGAATACATCCGGACATCCAAAAATTTATGAAAGCATGACTACATTATATTTTAGTGTTCGCCTTAAGAAAAATCCATTCGTTGCGTCATTTGGATCGTTTTTCGCACTTATGCGTATTCCGTCGTAATTAACCGAACATCGCGACCGTACGGCCAAACGAACCGACATCCGAGATATTTTTGAGCATGTTTTAAGTTCCCTATACTTTAACTTCATTTTAGAGCTTTGAAATGGGGTTAACGGGCCTTAAACGTGTCAAAAATGGCCTAAATACAGTTCAGGGACCAAAACTGTAATTCTGCCAAAGTTCACCCATACGATGCGTATGGGGTCTCCAGACCAGATGCAGAGTACTTAACAGCCTGTTTTCAGCTGTTTTGCACTCCCTAACCCCTTGCCAAGTGTCCAATCCTTATGGTGGTGAGCATTTTGAGGCACCATGACTTTCCGACAAGTGTACGGCCTTGATCGTGCCCTCCTTTCCAAGAAACGATCTCAACGGTTACCCGAATTCTATAAATACCCATCCACCCACAACCCCAAAACCCACAAATCTGATTAAGAAAGCTCTAAGTTGGAACCTTCGTTTCATACCTGAGCTATTTTGATCTGGGTTAGCATTCGGGGACCCTTCGTAAGTATTCTTTCGTTCTTTTCCTTATTTTTACTGCTTTTCGAGTCAGAAAGTCAAACTTTGTTTGACTTTCAGCGTTGACCAGTTATGGTCAATGCGAAGTTCGTTTGAACTTCGCAACGTGATTGTAATCACGATGGTCATAGTCCCTTGGGACTATGCCTACTGATTACCACGTTGTCTAGGGTCGTAGGGTAAGCGATCTAATAAATCGCTTATACCTCGAACCCGACCCAGTTTGGTCGATCATTAGGATCCGACCAAACACATTAGGTGACCATAGTGTAGGGAATAACCTTCCGAGGTTATACCTTATGGTCACGACGTTTAAGTAGTTATATGATAGGTAGTTTATATGCCTTAGGTAAATTACCAGAATACCCTTTTCATACATAATTGGTAATGAAGCATATGTAACCTAAACTTTTGTCACGTAACTGATTATGTAACATGTTTAGGCATATAATACTTGTCATAGGACTAGTTAGGCGGTCCGAACGCGTTTCACGCGCACGACGCGTTAAAGTAGCATAAGCTTCCTAAACGGGTCGTAATGGGTCGTAAACAATTATGTTAAGTTTCATTTAGCATGTAGGCTTTGTTAAACCATATCACGTGAGTTCCTACACTCATTTGGTTTACAAACCCTAATGCTACCCAATCTTCCGAGATAGGTCCGGTTTATTAACATAGTTACCTATATTAGGTGCCGTTTGATTCCGAGATCTCTAGCTTTACTTGGTGATTATCTTTTGACAACTGAGCAATCTCAAGTGAGTACATAGACCCCTCTTTTACTGTTTTCTAAACTGTTTTGGGGTGGAACACATGTGCCTACTTGTTACTTTCCTGCTTTCCTGTTTTCACATCATATACCTGCTATGTTCGTTAGTACATTATAGTACATGATTTCATGACATTTCATGCTATGTATGCCCATTGTGTGCCTACTTAGTACATCGTTTTACATGACATTTCATGCTATGTATGCCCATTGTGTGCCTACTTAGTACATCGTTTTACATGACATTTCATGCTATGTATGCCCATTGTGTGCCTACTTAGTACATCGTTTTACATGACATTTTATGCTATGTATGCCATTGTGTGCCTACTTAGTACATCGTTTTACATGACATTTCACGCTATGTATGTTCATTTGATTACATACTTAGTGCATTGTTTTCACATGCTCACATTTTGTTATGACATTTGGTTTGTTTACATGGGACAATATATCCATTAACATTAGCTACGCCGTTCGTTAGTAGGTAGTGGTACCATAGGAATTGACAACTCCCGTTCCGGACATCCCAGGGTAAGGGGACAGAAAGGAATGACCGAATTCGTTGTTATTAAGACAGATAGACCTTTAATTTGTTTAAAGGGTTTATCACCACAGTCGCCAGGCTTGGATGTATGCATATTCACAATACCACATAAATGTTCATATTAAATAGTTGCATGCTTTCACACAAAACATAGCTTTGATTTAAACCAAGTTTTACTTCAATACTTTGTTTTTGTGCATATGGTTTAGTTTGAGACATTTCACTTGCCATACATGACATTTTGACATAGACATTTGACATGGATATTTTGACATAGACATTTGACATGGATATTTGACATAGACATTTGACATGGATATTTGACATAGACATTTGACATGGATAATTGACATAGACATTTGACATGATTTACACTTGACATATTATTCAATACATTTGACAATTTGTTTAAACATAGACTTCTTACATTGGTTGGTTTTGTTTGATTAAGTGATTAAGTAACGATGCGTGTGTAATATGATACAAGCATGGTGGATACGCCGCTGGTACTTCCTATATATAAGTGTTTGTATGGTATTACATGGCGTAACGTTATTTGAATCATTTCAGTTTGAGACATAGAACATTTTATACAAATAACATACTTTTCACAAGACATTGATTTACAAACAACTTATCTTATACAAACACATTTTTACATGGTTATTTATTTAACCTGACATTTACTTATACATATCATCTGATCTTATTGTTTTCAAATGATTTACAAGTCAAAGCAAATAACAAGGTTCATGACTAAACATTTTCTCAAATACAAGTCATGAATCTTATTTTCACAAACCTATGTATCTCACAGGCATTTTTATGCTGACGTACCTATTTTCACATGTGTTTTCAGGTGCTTTTCCGTAGGATGTTGATCATGATACTAGGGCGGACCTGTGCCTTAGAAACTTTAAAAGAAGATAGACTATGTTTAATTATGTTCTGAACTCTTTAATTACCTGTTTGAAACAATGAAACACCCTTGTTTAAATAAATAAATAAAACTTTGTATGCCATGGTTATGAGACAATTAATTCTGTCGCAACACGCCCCGATGTTTCCGCCGCGATTTGTTGTTTTACGCGGTCGGGGTGTGACAGAAGAGTTGGTATCAGAGCCAATGGTTATAGGGAATTAGGTTATTAGTAATGCTTTGACCTAGACTATAACTTTTCTAGGACCCTAACACAAGTTATCTTGTGTTTAGATCTTAAAACATGTACATCACCTATCCTTAGGTGATTAACAAAACAAGGAACCAAAATTTTTCCGAAACGATTTTTGAAAAACAATCATCTGTTTTTGAATAAATTTTTACAAGGTTTTGAACCCTCAATTGTAAGGTTTTGAACCCTCTGTTTTATGGTTTTGAACCCTTTTCAGTATTGGTTTTTGGCCTTGTGCCTTCTAATTTTCAAAAATCCCGTCAAACGTTTTGGGTTTTAAATAATGTGAACATGTGCAAACTGGAAGGGTGAATGCCTGTATTCTGGGTTTTCTGTCTAGGCAAGCACTTCGTATACATCTCAACCAGACGCGAGACCAGTTGTGCTTACCTGGGAATTCTTGGAGTGAGTGTTCACTTATAGGCGAGCATGTCTTCATTATACATTATTTTTGACCCATTTACTTTGATTAGTCACTGTGAGTCGTTTGTTTGCTTTGTGATACGGACGAATGACCACCATCTATGCTGTTTGCAATTCTTGTTTTTATCATCTCGTTCTTTTCATCCAATCATCTCACTCGTTTCTTTTCATGTTTTCCTCTTTTAGAATGCCTCCTCGACGCGAGAACCAGATAGCTACTGCTGAACTGGCAGAAATTATTGCGCAGCAGATGGCTGCTCAGTTTCCAAATCTCTTTGCTCAATGGAATCAAGCCAACAACAACAACAATGTTCCATGCAAATACAAGGATTTTAACCAGGCTAAACCACTCAAGTTTAGTGGTTCTGAGGGAGCGACTGGGCTTCTTCAGTGGTTCGAGAGCATAGAGAATACTTTTCGCCATGTGCAGTGTCCGGATAATCGCAAGGTCGAGTTCTCCTCGAGTGTATTTCAGAAGAGGGCTTTGACATGGTGGAACGGGGTTATGAGGGACCAAGGTGCTGAAGTTGCTCTCGCACAGACATGGGCTGAACTTAGAGCCCTTATGATGAGGGAATTCTGTCCTCGTCATGAACAGCGAGCGTTGGAGAAAGAGTTTGATGTTTTGAAGCAAGATAGTGGTGAGCACAGGGCTTATACTGATCGGTTTGAAGAATTGAGTCTGCTTTGCCCAACAATGGTCACCCCACTCGACAAGGCTATCGAGAGATACATCGACGGCCTACCTGACTCGGTACAAGACATTCTTACTGGTAGTGAACCTGCCACACTCCGTCAGGCGATCGAGTTATCAGCGACATTGACTGAGTCGCAGATTAGAAAGGGAAAGTTACACAGGAAGGGTGACAAGGGCAAGAAACAGTTGGCTGACAAGGAAGATAGCAAGAAAGGTCAAAACTTGAATGGAAAGAACTCTGGTTCTTCGAAGAGGTCAAAGAAGCGAAAGGCTTCTCAAAATTTTGCTATCACTGCCCAAGCTAATCAGGCAGCTCTCAACCAACCTGCACAGCCTCCAGCGAAGAGACCCTATTCAGGGAATGCACCTTTGTGCAATAAATGCAACAGTCACCACCAGCCGCAACTTCCATGCCGTTTCTGTACTAACTGTGGGAAATCAGGCCATCTTGCCAATTTTTGTCGATCTGCTCAGAATCCCGCGGTTCAGAACCCGGCTCAACAAGTTGCTCAGCCTCCTGCTCCGCAACAGGGTCAAGCTGCAAGACCACAATACCCACCAGGTGCTTGTTACAATTGTGGGGATCTGACCCACTATAGAAACCGGTGCCCAAGGCTAGCCAACCAGAACCAGAACCAGAACCAGAACCAGAATCCGGCTCCGGCTCGAGGCCGAGTTTTTAACATGAATGCCCAAGAGGCACAGGCTGACGATAATGTGGTGAACGGTACGTTCTTTATTAATAATCAGCCTGCATCTGTTCTTTTCGATTCTGGTGCCGATAAGAGTTTCGTGTCTTTGTCTTTTGAGCAAATGCTTCGCGTGTCTAGAACGAAACTAGGCAAATCTTTGACAGTAGAGGTTGCTAGTGGTGAACACATTATTCTGGATTCTGTTCTACGCAACTGCCAGTTGAACCTTAATGATCATCTTTTTCCTATCGACCTCACGCCTATGCAACTTGGAAGCTTCGACGTCATTGTGGGAATGGATTGGTTATCCAAGCATCACGCAGAGATAGTTTGTTCTAAGAAGATTGTTCGTGTGCCGCTTTCGACAGGCGAGATTCTGCAGGTTCAAGGTGAGAAGCCTATCGGTGGTCTCAGACTCATGTCTTGTTTCAAAGCCCGGAAGTATCTGCAGAAGAACTATGTGGCTTTCTTAGCACATGTTACAGAAGATAAAGGCAAGGGTAAGTCTATTTCAGATATTCCTGTCGTTCGGGATTATTCTGAAGTGTTCCCTGAAGATTTACCTGGTCTACCTCCAGCACGCCAAGTCGAGTTCCGCATTGATCTCGTACCTGGTGCAAATCCCATTGCCAGAGCTCCATATCGTCTTGCACCGTCTGAGATGCAAGAGTTGTCTAAACAGCTTCAGGAGCTCTCTGACAAAGGCTTTATCCGTCCCAGTTTTTCACCTTGGGGTGCTCCCGTTCTTTTTGTCAAGAAGAAGGATGGATCCTTTAGGATGTGTATCGATTATCGTGAGCTTAACAAGCTTACCATCAAGAATCGATATCCCCTACCTCGCATAGACGATCTCTTTGATCAGCTACAGGGTGCTTCTTATTTTTCGAAGATTGATCTGCGATCTGGATATCATCAACTTCGAGTGCAAGAAGAAGACATTCCGAAGACAGCATTCCGCACTCGTTATGGGCATTATGAATTCACAGTCATGCCATTCGGTTTGACTAATGCTCCTGCTGTTTTCATGGACTTAATGAATCGGGTCTGTAAACCTTATTTGGATCAGTTCGTCATTATTTTTATTGATGACATCTTGATATACTCTAAGACGCAAGCTGACCACGAGCAACATCTTCGTCTTACCCTTGAACTCCTAAAGAAAGAGCAACTATTCGCCAAATTCTCCAAGTGCGAACTTTGGCTTAAAGAAGTTCAATTTTTGGGGCATGTTATCAACGAACGGGGTATTCATGTAGATCCCTCCAAGATCAGTGCGATTAAGGATTGGGATACGCCTACTACTCCTACTGAAGTTCGTTCTTTTCTTGGTCTAGCGGGTTATTATCGCCGCTTCATTGAAAACTTCTCTAAGATTGCAGTTCCTCTAACTGCTCTAACTCAGAAGAAAATGCCCTTTTACTGGGGATTCAAACAAGAGGAAGCTTTTCAACACTTGAAGCAGAAGCTTTGCGATGCGCCTGTTCTATCATTGCCTGAGGGTGATGATGATTTTGTTGTGTATTGTGATGCATCAAAATTGGGTCTTGGCTGTGTTCTTATGCAAAGGAACAAAGTCATAGCTTATGCATCAAGGCAGTTGAAGATACATGAGAAGAACTACACCACTCATGATCTTGAGTTGGGTGCAGTTGTCTTTGCTCTCAAGATCTGGAGACACTATTTGTACGGTACAAAATGTGTGGTTTTCACTGACCACAAAAGTCTTCAGCATATCTTCAACCAGAAAGAACTCAACATGAGACAGCGACGTTGGGTTGAGCTTTTAAACGACTATGATTGCGAAATTCGCTACCATCCTGGTAAGGCGAATGTCGTAGCTGATGCATTGAGTCGTAAGGAACGTACTAAGCTTCATTGTGTACGTGTTCAATCTGTTATTCAAGCTCGATCTGATATTCAAGCCCGCATTTCTCTAGCTCAACAATCTTGTGTTTCACAAGGATTGATGGATAAGGAGTTTCCTTATCACATAACGCCTGCTCTGGAACTGAAGGACAATGGATCGTATTACTTCATGGACCGTTTGTGGGTCCCAAGCCAGGATGATCTTCGTACCTTGCTTATGGATGAAGCCCATAAGTCTCTCTATTCTATTCATCCGGGCTCAGATAAAATGTATAAGGATCTTCGTATTCACTATTGGTGGCCTGGTATGAAGAAAGACATTGCCTTATACGTATCCAAATGCCTTACTTGTCTTAAGGTTAAGGCCGAACATCAGCGTCCATCTGGTTTATTGGAGCAACCAGAGATCCCAGTTTGGAAATGGGAAAACATTACTATGGATCTTGTTACCAAACTTCCACGCACTAAGAAAGGTCATGATGCCATCTGGGTAGTCGTTGATCGTCTTACAAAGTCAGCACATTTCTTGCCAATCCGTGAGGATTTTCCTACTGACAGACTTGCTCAAATCTATGTAGATGAAATTGTGGCTCGACATGGTGTTCCTTTGAACATCATTTCTGACAGAGATGCTCGTTTCACTTCTCATTTTTGGAGAACCATGCAATCTGCTATGGGGACCCAACTTAATCTGAGCACAGCTTATCATCCGCAAACAGATGGTCAATCTGAGAGAACAATCCAGACACTGGAGGATATGCTAAGAGCTTGTGTGATCGATTTTGGTGGTAGCTGGGATTCACATCTGAAATTGATTGAATTCTCCTACAACAACAGTTATCACACTAGCATCAAAATGGCTCCTTTCGAAGCTCTCTATGGTCAAAAATGTCGTTCACCAGTCTGCTGGAATGAGATTGGCGAGGCTCAACTTACTGGACCTGCCCTCATTTTAGAGACAACTGACAAGGTCAAGAAGGTTCGTGATAACCTTCAGGCAGCTAGAAACCGTCAGAAGATTTACGCGGACCCAAAACGCAAAGCCTTTGAATTTCAAGTCGGTGATCGAGTATTACTTAAGGTCTCACCTTGGAAAGGTGTGATCAGATTTGGAAAGAAAGGAAAACTTGCACCTAGATACGTTGGACCATTCAAGATCGTCGAAAGAATCGGAAAGGTAGCCTACAGACTTGAGTTACCTCCTGAACTGGGAAATGTTCATCCAACTTTTCACGTGTCCAATCTCAAGAAGTGTACAGCTGATGAGAACTACTCCATACCGCTTGACGAAATTCGTGTTGGCAAAACACTGAAATTTGTTGAGAAACCAGTGGAAATCATGGAACGTGAAGGCAAGTGGCTTAAACGCAAGCGCATTCCTTTGGTCAAAGTTCGCTGGGAAGCTAAACGTGGACCTGAGTTTACTTGGGAACGCGAAGATCAAATGAAGGCGAAATATCCACATCTTTTTCCTCGAGTTTCCTCTAAATAAATTTCGGGACGAAATTTCCACAAGTAGGGGAGACTGTAACAACTGTGCTTGTAATCACTATGAACAGTTCTGTTATCAATAAAATAATGTTATTTGATCACAATGTTTGTTTTGTTATGTTATACATTTTTCATGTTTTGACTTTTATGTAATTTCAAACTCTACATCGCTTTCTGGAGAGTTATACGCAAACTAGTGCGTAAACGTACTCAGTTTAATGCGAGAAATGCTCCGGAACATCAACATATACTCAACATACCTTAAATAACCTTTACATAACTTAGAAATAAGTTTTGAAGGCTTTGGTATGGCAAAAACAAGTTAATTCGACTACAGGGACTAAATATGACAAACTGCAAAAGTATGTCAATTTGAACTGTAATGAACATTCCGGAACATAACCATAAGTTAAACACACCTTAAATATCCTTTACATAGCTTAGAAATAAGTTTTGAGGGGTTCGGTGTGCTAAAATAAACTTTTGGGTCATTCAGGGACTAAAAGTGTCAAAAAGTGCACAAGTTTGCATTTTCGCGCATAACTTACGTTCTGAATACATCCGGACATCCAAAAATTTATGAAAGCATGACTACATTATATTTTAGTGTTCGCCTTAAGAAAAATCCATTCGTTGCGTCATTTGGATCGTTTTTCGCACTTATGCGTATTCCGTCGTAATTAACCGAACATCGCGACCGTACGGCCAAACGAACCGACATCCGAGATATTTTTGAGCATGTTTTAAGTTCCCTATACTTTAACTTCATTTTAGAGCTTTGAAATGGGGTTAACGGGCCTTAAACGTGTCAAAAATGGCCTAAATACAGTTCAGGGACCAAAACTGTAATTCTGCCAAAGTTCACCCATACGATGCGTATGGGGTCTCCAGACCAGATGCAGAGTACTTAACAGCCTGTTTTCAGCTGTTTTGCACTCCCTAACCCCTTGCCAAGTGTCCAATCCTTATGGTGGTGAGCATTTTGAGGCACCATGACTTTCCGACAAGTGTACGGCCTTGATCGTGCCCTCCTTTCCAAGAAACGATCTCAACGGTTACCCGAATTCTATAAATACCCATCCACCCACAACCCCAAAACCCACAAATCTGATTAAGAAAGCTCTAAGTTGGAACCTTCGTTTCATACCTGAGCTATTTTGATCTGGGTTAGCATTCGGGGACCCTTCGTAAGTATTCTTTCGTTCTTTTCCTTATTTTTACTGCTTTTCGAGTCAGAAAGTCAAACTTTGTTTGACTTTCAGCGTTGACCAGTTATGGTCAATGCGAAGTTCGTTTGAACTTCGCAACGTGATTGTAATCACGATGGTCATAGTCCCTTGGGACTATGCCTACTGATTACCACGTTGTCTAGGGTCGTAGGGTAAGCGATCTAATAAATCGCTTATACCTCGAACCCGACCCAGTTTGGTCGATCATTAGGATCCGACCAAACACATTAGGTGACCATAGTGTAGGGAATAACCTTCCGAGGTTATACCTTATGGTCACGACGTTTAAGTAGTTATATGATAGGTAGTTTATATGCCTTAGGTAAATTACCAGAATACCCTTTTCATACATAATTGGTAATGAAGCATATGTAACCTAAACTTTTGTCACGTAACTGATTATGTAACATGTTTAGGCATATAATACTTGTCATAGGACTAGTTAGGCGGTCCGAACGCGTTTCACGCGCACGACGCGTTAAAGTAGCATAAGCTTCCTAAACGGGTCGTAATGGGTCGTAAACAATTATGTTAAGTTTCATTTAGCATGTAGGCTTTGTTAAACCATATCACGTGAGTTCCTACACTCATTTGGTTTACAAACCCTAATGCTACCCAATCTTCCGAGATAGGTCCGGTTTATTAACATAGTTACCTATATTAGGTGTCGTTTGATTCCGAGATCTCTAGCTTTACTTGGTGATTATCTTTTGACAACTGAGCAATCTCAAGTGAGTACATAGACCCCTCTTTTACTGTTTTCTAAACTGTTTTGGGGTGGAACACATGTGCCTACTTGTTACTTTCCTGCTTTCCTGTTTTCACATCATATACCTGCTATGTTCGTTAGTACATTATAGTACATGATTTCATGACATTTCATGCTATGTATGCCCATTGTGTGCCTACTTAGTACATCGTTTTACATGACATTTCATGCTATGTATGCCCATTGTGTGCCTACTTAGTACATCGTTTTACATGACATTTTATGCTATGTATGCCATTGTGTGCCTACTTAGTACATCGTTTTACATGACATTTCACGCTATGTATGTTCATTTGATTACATACTTAGTGCATTGTTTTCACATGCTCACATTTTGTTATGACATTTGGTTTGTTTACATGGGACAATATATCCATTAATATTAGCTACGCCGTTCGTTAGTAGGTAGTGGTACCATAGGAATTGACAACTCCCGTTCCGGACATCCCAGGGTAAGGGGACAGAAAGGAATGACCGAATTCGTTGTTATTAAGACAGATAGACCTTTAATTTGTTTAAAGGGTTTATCACCACAGTCGCCAGGCTTGGATGTATGCATATTCACAATACCACATAAATGTTCATATTAAATAGTTGCATGCTTTCACACAAAACATAGCTTTGATTTAAACCAAGTTTTACTTCAATACTTTGTTTTTGTGCATATGGTTTAGTTTGAGACATTTCACTTGCCATACATGACATTTTGACATAGACATTTGACATGGATATTTTGACATAGACATTTGACATGGATATTTGACATAGACATTTGACATGGATATTTGACATAGACATTTGACATGGATAATTGACATAGACATTTGACATGATTTACACTTGACATATTATTCAATACATTTGACAATTTGTTTAAACATAGACTTCTTACATTGGTTGGTTTTGTTTGATTAAGTGATTAAGTAACGATGCGTGTGTAATATGATACAAGCATGGTGGATACGCCGCTGGTACTTCCTATATATAAGTGTTTGTATGGTATTACATGGCGTAACGTTATTTGAATCATTTCAGTTTGAGACATAGAACATTTTATACAAATAACATACTTTTCACAAGACATTGATTTACAAACAACTTATCTTATACAAACACATTTTTACATGGTTATTTATTTAACCTGACATTTACTTATACATATCATCTGATCTTATTGTTTTCAAATGATTTACAAGTCAAAGCAAATAACAAGGTTCATGACTAAACATTTTCTCAAATACAAGTCATGAATCTTATTTTCACAAACCTATGTATCTCACAGGCATTTTTATGCTGACGTACCTATTTTCACATGTGTTTTCAGGTGCTTTTCCGTAGGATGTTGATCATGATACTAGGGCGGACCTGTGCCTTAGAAACTTTAAAAGAAGATAGACTATGTTTAATTATGTTCTGAACTCTTTAATTACCTGTTTGAAACAATGAAACACCCTTGTTTAAATAAATAAATAAAACTTTGTATGCCATGGTTATGAGACAATTAATTCTGTCGCAACACGCCCCGATGTTTCCGCCGCGATTTGTTGTTTTACGCGGTCGGGGTGTGACACTTGTGCCTTAGGACTTCGATATTCTAGTGATTGGATTTGATCTATTTTGTATTTGGATATTGGAACAACTGTTAATATAACGCTTTATGGTATTTTGAGTTATGTTCCATATTAGCATGTTTTAAATCCATGAATAAGTTACTTATTCTAAATGTCCGTAGTCGATCATACTTGTGGGAACAAATATGAATGTAAGACTATTATGAATTTGGATTGGTGGATATTCATTAGGTATGAATATAGAGCAAAGTGTTGCTGCCAAAATTCATAGATATTTGTGGGATACAAATATTGGACTGACTCGCTCTCAAATATTACTGCATGGAATCATCTGTGATTGATCATAAGTAAATTTGAGTAAAGGAGAATATCATAGTATCCTCAGACCTGAGATACATATTGGGTCTTGATATTCACCAAATATTATACCTTGACTTTTTCTTCGCTGTTAGTAATATAACAGTACATAAGGCTAAGCTCAGGTGTGGTACAAGGTGATTGTGAGAGACGTATGTAGTCAAGAAGGGATTTGTTCCTCTTATTCGTTGAGAGTACGATGTCTAAGGCCTGCTAAAGTTAAATCAACAGAGAGTGATCACTCTGTGTCTCTGGATTTGACATGACATGACATCTGTAACTAAAGGATAAATGATAGATTCACCTAAATCATGTTCAAGTAAGGGACTTGAAAGGGATGATGTTATTGAATGGCAAATATAGTCATACGTATTAGGGGTAGTAAACCGTAGTTAGGCGTCATTTACTACTTGCATCAATCTTCTATGTATCTTGTGCAAGTGGGAGATTGTTGGACTCGGTATGCCCAAGACACATATTAAATTGATGTGGCTAGTACGTTATGATCCAAGTCGAGTCATACCCAAATACAAGCTAGACAAACACTTATATTATTTATTTGTGATATGATCAAACAAATAAATGTTAACACTTAGAGTATTTAGAAATTAGTTTTCTAAACAATTGCACTTGACAAACCAATAAATTATATGGATAATTTATTTTGAGAGTATTTTATTTTGTTATTTAATGGGTTAAATAACATAATAAAAGTTGTACAAGTCTTATAACATATGTTGTTATATTTTATAAAAGTTATAAAATACATATATATAAGACTTATATATTATTTAAAAGAAAATTGTTTTTTTTTAACTCTAGGCCGCCACCCCCCCCCCCACATGGAGTCTTCCCAAGATCTTTGGTCCAATGTGGTTTCATGCAATTTTGCATGTGTAAGACACCATTTGATTGGGTGGTCTTCCCAAGCCCTTTTGAGAATACATGCATTTGCATGTGCTAGAGGTTTGGTGATTGGGTGAAAATGGTGGCAAGATTCTCTCAAGTATTATAACTAGTTTTGTTGCAAAAATTAGAGAAGACACACTTGAAGAAGCTCTAAAAATCGGTCATGTATGGCTGATTTAGAGGGGACTTTAAAAGATCAAATATCAAGTGCAAAACTCGAAGAAACACTCTCATAATTTCGGCCAAGGGTAGGGCTTCAAAGGTTTTGATTTTACAAGTTATTTCAAGTGTAAAATCACCTTTGTTCTCTCTCTAAAAATCAGCCATAAGAAGGTTTCCAAGAGTTGGTTTCAAGAGAGGTTTTAGTGAGTTCATAAGTGTAGAAATCCTAGCTAAAACTAAGGTGTTTGTTGGAAGGCTTGGGGTATATAAGCTTGAGGTCTTCTTCACTTGAAGGCAACCGTTCAAGAAGCATCATTATCTTCATGTCCTTTACTCCTTGGAAGGTAGTATTCTAAACACTCTATGGTTGTGTTTTATTTTGATAGCATGCATGTTCATATATGGATCCGGGATTGGGATTTACATATAAAATGGGTTTTATATATTGTAAGTAACATGTTTTAAATAACAATTTTCCGCTGCGTTTTTTATTTTATATGGATAAAATACTTTGATAAACATGTGAAAATCCCAACACTGACGTAGTTCAGGATATTGTTACTGGCAGCAACCCTACTACTGTCAGACAAGCCATTGAATTGTCTGCCACTCTGACTGAATCCCATATCAGGAAGCGCAAGCTGTTTCGGAAGGGCGACTCAAGACCATCTGACAAGACTGCTCAAGTGGAACCAAAGGAAGAAAATGTTGAGGTGTCCAAGAAGAAGAAGCGCAAAGCCTCTCAAAACTACGCTGTAACTGCTCAAGACAAACAGGTTGCACCAAACCAGCCAGCACAACCTCGCAAAAGGCAAAACTATCTTGGTACCGCACCTTTGTGCAACAAGTGCAACCGTCATCATCTGGAGCAAGAGCAGTGTCACAAATGTACCCACTGTGGGTAGTTGGGACATTTGATCAATGTTTGTCGCTATGCAAATCAAGCTGCTGCAAACCCTGCTGCTGTTCAAGCATGGTTTCCACCGGGGTCATGTTATAACTGTGGTGACCTTACTCACTACAGAAACAATTGCCCAAGACTTGTTAACGCACCTCCAGCGCGAGGACGAGCATTTAACATCAATGAGGCGGAACAATGATGCAGCAGTGAACAATTAGTGTTTTGTAATTCCTTGGTTGTTATCTTTTGACACTTCAAGACAATTCGGTTGTTGCATAAATAAAGATTTGTTGTTTTTATTTCTGAAAAATTTATTCGATTGTGTGAATGTTTGATGCAACCTTATGATGTCAACCCAAAGATAAACTACTCGTGTGGTTCAGTTGTCTTATGATCACTTGTGATCTCCCTAAGAACCTTAAACACTCGTTTCTTTTAAGAAACAAAGCTAAACTCTTATTGAAAATCCTTCTATCTTTATAGATGGATCCTTAAAAATGATTAAAGTGCCAAATGAAATCCATGGATTGGATTCCTAGTGTGCTTTAAATGTCCATGCCCAAAGATAACGAATTAAAGAATCAAGTTAACTAAATTTGTGCTTATGTGTTTTTCTTACATGTTTTGTGGTTGTATGTGATCCATCCAAATCCTCATAGAATCTTCCATATCTCATACGAGAGATTCATAATAGGATATCCAAAGATACTATCTTAAATCCTTAATGGACTTCAACATTGTAGTTAAGTCCCTTGGGTTATAAAGTACTATTCTATAATTGGACCTCTTGAATGGTCTGGTTAAACAGATTGATTTTGAAAATCTGATTAGAAATATCATGTGATGATACAATTAAAATGATCCCTTAAGTGGTCTATTTAAGGAGATCGTACGACGGTCTAGTTAAGAAGATCATGTGTTGATCTAGTTAAAAAGATTATTCGTTGATCTAGTTGAAAAGATCCTTTGGTGGTCTAGTCAGGTCGCTTCATGTTTATTCAATTGATTTTTTTCTCTACGCATTATGAAATGAACTGTGCGGACTGTGCAAGGGATTACGTAATTATGGAGGCCTACATAATTATGGAAATTCAGTGCACAGAAACCACAGGAAGCTTTGTCATGTGTTAAGTCCTATAGTGACAAGAATAATGACACGGGAGAAGTCTTGGACCTTGACCGATGTCATTTTATCTTACACTCCCCAATTCTGATTTCAAGCACACACAAGTTTCCTATGATGAGTCTTCGTAAGAAACATTTTTCAGCCCATAGTTCAAAATTCCATGTTTTACTACTACAAGGAATTCACTTTGAGGGTTAACAAATTCGCTAAGAGTCCTAACATGGCCCAGAGTTTCACTTAAGGGTTCAATGGATCTATTAGAAGGCGAAACCGTCACAGCTGTCTTCACAAGTTTCCTCTAGAATTAAATTTCGGGACGAAATTTCCTAAAGTTGGGGAGACTGTGACACCTGTGTCACTTCAACCATCAAACAAATGCCAAACCACTGAAGTATTATATTTCATACTTGGGATTTGTAAAAATATGTGTATCGTTTGCACATATCAACTCTTGTTCGATTTTAAGCTTTAAATCGCTTTCTGGAGGGTTATACGCGCTCTGATGCGTAAATATAAACAGTTTAATCCAAAGAACACTCTGGAATAGTGAAATAGGCTTAACATACCTTAAATAACCTTTACATAACTTAGAAATAAGTTTTGAAGGCTTTGGTATGCCAAAAACAAGTTAATTCGCTTACAGGGACTAAACTTGACAAACTGCGAAAGTATGCCAATTTGAACTGTAACGAACATTCTGGAACATGACCATAAGTTAAACGTACCATAAATATCCTTTGCATAGCTTAGAAATAGGCTTTGAGGGGTTCGGTGTCACACCCCGACCGCGTAAAACAACAAATCGCGGCGGAAACATCGGGGAGTGTTGCAACAGAATTTATTGTTTCATAACCATGGCATACAAAGTTGTATTTTATTTATAAACAAAGGTGTTACATTGTTTCAAACAGGAAATTAAAGAGTTCAGAACATAATTAAACATAGTCTATCTTCTTTTAAAGTCTCTAAGGCACAGGTCCGCCCTAGTATCATGATCAACATCCTATGGAAAAGCACCTGAAAACACATGTGAAAATAGGTACGTCAGCATAAAAATGCCTGTGAGATACATAGGTTTTGTGAAAATAGGATTCATGACTTATGTTTAAGAAAAATGTTTAGTCATGAACCTTGTAATTTGCTTTGTCATGTAAATCATTTGAAAACAATAAGATCAGATGATATGTATAAGTAAATGTCAGGTTAAATAAATAACCATGTAAAAATGTGTTTGTATAAGATAAGTTGTTTGTAAATCAATGTCTTGTGAAAAGTATGTTAATTGTATAAAATGTTCTATGTCTCAATATTGAAATGATTCAAATAACGTTACGACATGTAATACCATACAAACACTTATATATAGGAAGTATCAGCGGCGTATCCACCATGCTTGTATCATATTACACACGCATCGTTACTTAATCACTTAATCAAACCATACCAACCAATGTAATAAGTCTAAGTTTAAACCAATTGTCAAATGTATTGAATAATATGTCAAAGTGTTCATGTCAAGATGTAAATCATGTAGTGTGAAACAATTGTCAAACATGTTATGTGTCAAATGTAAACCATGTCAAATGTCAATGTCAAATATCCATGTCAAATGTCTTTGTCAAATGTCTTTGTGTAAAATGTCTATGTCCAAAAATGTCATGTATGGCAAGTGAAATGTCTCAACTAAACCATATGCACAAAAACAAAATGTTGAAGTAAAACATGGTTTAAATCAATCTTATGTCTTTGTGGAAAAATGCATGCAAATATTTAATATGAACATTTATGCGGTATTGTGAAAATGCATACATCCAAGCCTTATGACTGTGGTGATAAACCCTTTAAACAAATTAAAGGTCTATCTGTCTTATATCATCGAATTCGGTCATTCCTTTCATCCCCTTTCCCTGGGACGTCCGGAACGGGAGTTGTCAATTCCTATGGTACCACTACCTACTAACGAACGGCGTAGCTAATGTTAATGAATGTATTGTCCCATGTAAACAAACCAAATGTCATACCAAAATGTAAGCATGTGAAAACAATGCACTAAGTATGTAATCAAATGAACATACATAGCGTGAAATGTCATGTAAAACGATGTACTAAGTAATGCACATAATGGGCACACCTAGCAGGAAATGTCATGTAAAACAATGTACTAAGTAATGCACATAATGGGCACACCTAGCATGAGATGTAATAAAATCATGTACTATAATGTACTAACGAACATAGCAGGTATATGATGTGAAAACAGGAAAGCATGAAAGTAACAAGTAGGCACATGTGTTCCACCCCAAAACAGTTTGGAAAACAGTAAAAGAGGGGTCTATGTACTCACTTGAGATTGCTCAGATGTCTAAAGATAATCACCAAGCAACGCTAGAGATCTCGGAATCAAACGGCACCTAATATAGGTAACTATGTTAATAAACCGGACCTATCTCGGAAGACTGGGTAGCATTAGGGTTTGTAAACCAAATGAGTGTAGGAACTCACGTGATATGGTTTAACAAAGCCTACATACTAAATGAAACTTAACCTTAGTCTTATTGACCCATTATGATCCGTTTAGGTAGCTTATGCTACTTTAACGCATCATGCGCGTGAAACGCGTTTGGACCGCCTAACTAGTCCTACGACAAGTGTTATATGCCTAAACATGTTACATAATCAGTTATGTCACAAAAGTTTAGGTTACATATGCTTAATTACCAATTATACATGAAAAGGGTATTCTGGTAATTTACCTAAGGCATATAAACTACCTATCATACAACTACTTAAACGATGTGACCATAGGGTATAACCTCGGAAGGTTATTCCCTACCTACTATGGTCACCTAATGTATTTGGTCGGATCCTAATGATCGACCAAATGGGTCGGGTTCGAAGGTATAGGCGATTTATTAGATCGCCTACCCTACGACCCTAGACAACGTGGTAATCAGTAGGCATAGTCCCAAGGGACTATGACCATCGTGATTACAATCACGTTGCGAAGTTCAACCGAACTTCGCATTGACCATTACTGGTCAACGCTGAAAGTCAAACAAAGTTTGACTTTCTGACTCGAAAAGCAGTAAAATAAGGAAAAGAACGAAAGAATACTTACGAAGGGTCCCCGAATGCTAAACTTGATTCAAAAATCTCAGGTATGAAACAAATGTTTCAACTTAGAGTTTCTCAAATCAAATTTCTTGTGATTTTAGCAATGGGGGTGTTGGGGTATTTATAGTTTTCGGTGAACCGTTGAGATCGTTTCATGGAAACCGTGATTCGATCACATCCGTACACTTGTTGAAAGGTTATGGAAGCTACATATGATCCTTATCTAGTGACTAAGCAACTTAGAACATGTGGTGAAGGATCAATCAGCTGCAACTTGATGTTTAAAACATTGAATCTGATCTGATAGGCAGTCGTGTAGCGCGACGGGTAAGCCCATAGGGCTCGCGCTACGCTAGCACCCACCTGAGTCAGAAAAGTTTCAGAATTGGCAGAAATGGTCCCTGCACGTGTTTAAGGCCTTTTTCGATGCGTTTGAACCCCGTTAACCTCATTTCAAGGCTCTAAAATGAAGTTAAAGTATAGGGAACTCAAAACATACTCAAAAATATGCCGGATGATGGTTCGTTTGGTCGTACGAACGCGATGTTCGCTTAATTACGACGGAATGCGCACAAGCGCGAAAAACGATCCAAATGACGCGACGAATGAATTTTTCTTATGGCAAACACTAAAATATAATATAGTCATGCTTACATAAATTTTTGGATGTCCGGATGTATTCAGAACGTAAGTTATGCGCGAAAATGCAAACTTGTGCACTTTTTGACACTTTTAGTCCCTGAATGACCCAAAAGTTTATTTTAGCACACCGAACCCCTCAAAGCCTATTTCTAAGCTATGTAAAGGATATTTAAGGTGTGTTTAACTTATGGTTATGTTCCGGAATGTTCGTTACAGTTCAAATTGACATACTTTCGCAGTTTGTCAAGTTTAGTCCCTGTAAGCGAATTAACTTGTTTTTGCCATACCAAAGCCTTTAAAACTTATTTCTAAGTTATGTAAAGGTTATTTAAGGTATGTTGAGTATATGTTGATGTTCCAGAGTATTTCTCGCATTAAACTGAGTACGTTTACGCACTAGTTTGCGTATAACTCTCCAGAAAGTGATGTAGAGTTTGGAATTGAACAAAAGTCAAAACATGAAAAATGTAAAACATAACAAAACAAACATTGGGATCAAATAACATTGTTTTATTGATAATAGAACTGTTCATAGTGATTACAAGCACAGTTGTTACATTCGGTGTGCTAAAATAAACTTTTGGGTCATTCAGGGACTAAAAGCGTCAAAAAGTGCACAAGTTTGCATTTTCGCGCATAACTTACGTTCTGAATACTTCCAGACATGCAAAAATTTATGTAAGCACTAAAAAACTTTATTTTAGTGTTTGGCATATGAAAAATCCATTTGTCACGCAATTTGGATCGTTTTTTGCGCTTGTGCGCATTCCGTCGTAATTAAGAGAACATCACGATCGTACGACCAAACGAACCAACATCCGGCATATTTTTGAGCATGTTTCATGTCCACAATGTTTAGGCATCATTTTAGGGCCTTGAAAATGGCTTAACGAGCCTTAAACATGTCGAAAATGGCCTTATTACACAACGGGGACTGAAATGGAAACATTGGAAAGTGTTTGCTGATCAGGGGGACCTTAGCGTGACACCTAGCCCCCTTGGCGTCACGCGAGGCCCCTTCTGATCAGCAAAAGTCATTTTTTCAGCTGTTAACAACCCTTAACCACTCCAAAGGCCAATGCCATGTGTCAAACTCTTGTGGTGGGGGCAAAATGAGCTACCACAACATTCCGACAAGTGTAGGGATGTGATCATTCCCTCTTCTCCAAGAAATGATCCTAACGGTGAACCGAAATCTATAAATACCCACCTCAACTTCACTCATTCCTCACAAGAATCTGATTTGAGAAGCTCTAAGTTGAAACCTTTGTTTCATACCTGAGCTACTTGAATCAAGATTAGCATTCGGGGACCCTTTGTAAGTGTTCCTTCGTTCTTTTATTGCTTTTCGAGTCCGAAAGTCAAACTTTGTTTGACTTTCTGCATTGACCAGTTTATGGTCAATGCGAAGTTCGTTTGAACTTCGCAACGTGAGCGTAATCACGATGGTTATAGTCCCTTGTTACTATGCCTACGGATTACCACGTTGTCTAGGGTAGTAAGGGTAAGCGATCTAATAAATCGCTTATACCTTCGAACCCGACCCATTTGGTCGATCATTAGGATCCGACCAAACACATTAGGTGACCATAGTATATAGGGAATAACCTTCCGAGGTTATACCTTATGGTCGCTTCGTTTAAGTAGTTGTATGATAGGTAGTTTATATGCCTTAGGTAAATTACCAAAATGCCCTTTTTACGCCAAAATTCATTTTTAAGCATATGTAACATAACTTTTGGTATCTAAACTGATTTGGTAACAATATTAGATTTGTTAAGGCATATTTTACTTGTCATAGGACTAGTTAGGCGTTCCGAACGCGTTTCACGCGAACGACGCGTTAAAGTAGCATAAGCTACCTAAACGGGTCGTAATGGGTCGTAAGCACTTAGCCTAGGTTTTTTTCGTTTGTCTACTAGTTAGTCATTATCATGATTGTAGTAGGCTAGATTGAGGTGGTAACTTGGTTTGTTTGTTTTTTTGCTTACATATATGGGGCATGTCCTGTATATGAACTAGTGGGGAACTCATCCTCACTACTTGTACTTCATTGGCGGTTGTCTATAATAGAATCACCGGGGTAACCCTTTACCCCAAAAAAAAGCACTTAGGCTAGGTTTCATTTAGTATATAGGCTTTGTTAAACCATACTACATGAGTTCAATACTCATTTGGTTTACGAGCCCTCATTCTATCCGATCCTCCGATATAGGTCCGGTTTATTAACATAGTTACCTATATTAGGTGTCGTTTGATTCCGTGATCTCTAGCATTGCTTGGTGGTTATCTTAGGACTTCTGAGCAATCTCAAGTGAGTACATAGTCCCCTATTTTACTGTTTTCCAAACTGTTTTGGGGTGAAGCAATGTGTTATTTTCATGATTTCAAAGTATAATTGATTATACATGTTATTACTTATCTTTTGACAAACTAAATGACTATCTATGGTTTAAACACTGATTTCTCAAAGAACATAACATTAATTGTTGAATTGTACTTATTTTGTTCACCAGACCGGTTGTTAGTATGATATAGCGCTATAGGATTTGACACCCCATTCCTGTTGTCATGGAATGTCTGAAACCAATTTGTTTCTCCATCCAAATAGGGATTGCCTTTGTGGTATCCCTATAGTCTCAAAGGTGTATTTTGATGCACTAGGTCTGAATGAATTCTTAAATCACATTATTTTTGTATATTTAGTTATACTCCCAAAAGTATAGTTTGATATGCTCTCATGTGTGTATTGTACAAAACCAACATATATTTTGTTAATCATCCAAAGCATATTTTGATATGTTATTTACAAAACCAAAACATAGTTTAATATGTTATTTATCACAACCAAAGCATATTTTGATATGTTATTTATAAAACCAAAACATAGTTTAATATGTTAATTATAAATCCGAAGTATACTCGTAATATACTACTTAAAACTATTATTTTAAACAACGAAGGTATATTTAATGTACTATCTATCTATCTATCTATCAATTGGGTTTTGGTTAGTGTTTAGATAACGGGATGGGTGTAATGTGATGAAAACATGGTAGATACGCCGCTGGTACTTCTTATATATAAGTGTTTTCATTGCATTACATACCATGGCGTTATTTAGTACACTTGGGTTAACGATATTGGAACTGAAATATACTTTAATATATTACTCATTCTATTCTCTTAAAATCCAGAGTATATTTTCAAATATACTATAAGCCTTTTTATCAAAATATTGTTTTACAAGCAACTTATCTTATACAAACTCATTTTACATGGTTATTCATTTAACCTTACATTTATTTATACATATCATCTGATCTTATTGTTTTTCAAACGATTTACAAAACAAATCAATTTACAAGGTTCATGACTAAACTTTATTAAACATTTTCTTAAACTTACAAGTCATGAATCCTATTTTCACAAAACCTATGTATCTCACAGGCATTTTTATGCTGGCGTACCTATTTTTACACATGTTTCAGGTACTGCTTTGCAATGATTGTTGATACATGCTACATTTAGGATGGACTCGTGCCTTAGCAACTTTAAAACTTGGAAGATCATAGTTGTACTTATTTGATTGTATTAAAACAATGAGTTCATTTATTCAATAAAACAGAATTTATTTATTCCATGGTTATGAAACAATGATTCTGTTACAACACTCCCCGACGTTTCCGCCACGTCTAGTTGCTTTACGTGGTCGGGGTGTGACACCGTTAACCCCATTTCAAAGCTCTAAAATGAAGTTAAAGTATAGGGAACTTAAAATGTGCTCAAAAATATCCCGGGTGTCGGTTCGTTTGGCCGTACGATCGCGATGTTCGCTTAATTACGACGGAATGCGCATAAGCGCGAAAAACGATCCAAATGACGTGACGAATGGATTTTTCTTATGCCAAACACTAAAATAAATTATTTTAGTGCTTACATAAATTTTTGGATGTCCGGATGTAGTCAGAACGTAAGTTATGCGCGAAAATGCAAACTTATGCACTTTTTGACGCTTTTAGTCCCTGAATGACCAGAAAGTTTATTTTAGCACACCGAATACCTCAAAGCCTATTTCTAAGCTATGTAAAGGATATTTAGGGTGTGTTTAACTTATGGTCATGTTCCGGAATGTTCGTTACAGTTCAAATTGGCATACTTTCGCAGTTTGTCAAGTTTAGTCCCTATAAGCGAATTAACTTGTTTTTGCCATATCAAAGCCTTTAAAACTTATTTCTAAGTTATGTAAAGGTTATTTAAGGTATGTTAAGCCTATGTCACTGTTCCGGAGTGTTTGTTGCGTTAAACTGGTTATATTTACGCACCGGTGCGCGTATAACCTTCCAGAAAGCGATATAGAGTTTGAAATCGAACAAG
The DNA here is from genome assembly GCA_030545235.1 of Helianthus tuberosus. Taxonomy (NCBI): domain Eukaryota; kingdom Viridiplantae; phylum Streptophyta; class Magnoliopsida; order Asterales; family Asteraceae; genus Helianthus; species Helianthus tuberosus. The sequence continues at coordinate 118,159,507 of CM060406.1, read as the reverse complement.
AATTGATATGTGCAAATGATACACACATTTATACAAATCCCAAGTATGAAATATAATATTTCGTTGGTTTGGTATTTGTTTGATGGCCGTGGAGGCACAGGTGTCACAGTCTCCCCTACTTTAGGAAATTTCGTCCCGAAATTTTATTTAGAGGAAACTTGTGAGAGTTTGAAACATGAAGTTGAAAAGATCGAACAACATTGGTTAGGGTTCTGAACTTCTAGTAACTTTAATAACATCATGCTTACAATGTAAGAGGATACTCATATACAAGTATATGAAGCGTCATTGGTGCGTCCACCGTACCTCCATTACATCGTTCTCATTTTGTTATTGTTGTCACTATCGGTTCTTACACATAATAAATCTTACTGGGTTTCTGTGCACTGAATTTCATAATTATGTACGCGTCCATAATTAGGCAATTCCTTGCATAGTTCACACAGTCTATTTTATAATGTGTAGGAGAAAACCAAATGAACAAACCTGTGATGAGTGTGACTAGACCACAATAGGGTCCCTTTTATTAAATCAATAAATGATTTTAATAGACAACCAAGGAGTCTTTTCAGCTTATATCATCACATGTCATTCTTAACCAGATTTTTGAATCAATCTTTTTAACTAGACCCCTAAAAGGGTCTCTTATGAATCATGGAGTGGTACTATATAATCCAAGGGTCTTAACTATTACATAGAAGCCCGTTAAGGATTTAAGGTAGTACCTTTTTGAATATCCTACTACGAATCCCTCATATGAAGATATGAAAGATTCTACGAGGATTTGGATAACGAATACCCAGAGTATAAAAACACAAAATGCATAAAAGAAAACACAAGATGCATAAACACATAGTCATATAACCACAAAGATTGTTTATCTAGATCTTTAATTTGTTAATTTGTTTTGTTGATTGTGTACATGTATTTATTGCACACTAGGAATCCATTCCGTGGATTTCATTTGGTACTTTAAACATTATCAAGAATCTAACTATAAAGATAGAAAGATTTTTAAAAGAAAATTCGATTTCGATTATAAGGAACCGAAATGTTCGAATTTAGGTACATAAGGAATCCAATTAAGGACTCTGATTTGAATGATAATCATCCACAAGGGTCTAAATGTGAAGATAAAAAGATCCCATATGGATTTTAGAAGTTGAAGATGTTTTGAAACCTTGCACTTGATGTGCTTAGGTCAAAACATGAAGTAAAATGCTTATGAAGTTGAGATGCCAGATATGCCAAGGCGACATATGAAGCGAAATTTGAAAGTTAAGTCAATGTATGAAGAAAATATTTTTGAAAACTATGCATGGGGTTCTTAAAAAAATGTGTTCAATGTTTTTGAAACCTTATATATAATACCTTTGAAATCATAAAGTAGGTGTATTAGGTAGGTATATATTTATAAAAAAAATGGTTTTAGAATCATGCGAGATTAATTTTGAAATTATGTATAAGGTTTTTGAAAAACATGAATGATGCTTTTCGAAATCATGCACTTGATAAGAAAATGTACTGTGTTAATATTGTTTTCAGACTATATGAAACATTTTGAAATTATGAAGGTTGTTTTTGAAAGCATAGCCAATGTTTTTGAAATAACATAGGCAATGCATTAAAAAAAATTGTTTTCAAACTATATGAAATGTTTTGAGATCATGAAGATTGTTTTTGAAATACTTGTACTGTGTATGTTGAAAAATCAAAACGTAATGGGTATGAGGTTTGAAAATACCCTTAGTTATCTAACCAAGGATTCAAAGGCACAGATGTGCAGAAGCATGATTACTCATAATGTCACTTTGTTTTCTGTACTTCGTATCTTAGAATGAAACGAGTACTTAAAATTTTCGAGGGAATCATGAGCGATCATTTGAAAGAGAGAATCACAAGAGTAGTTTGTAAGGAACATAGTTCCTTAATACAGGTATCATAGAGAATTTCCATTTACTCATGTAACTACACTTGTATATCAGAATTGTGAACAACAATTTATTTATAAACAAAACAGGTTGTTTCACATTACAAGAAAACAAAAGAACAAAAGCATAAGACAGCAACATCTTCTAGTCAGCCAACTGCTCATCCGTGGGTTGGATTTGCATTAGCAGGCTTTGGGCAATCCCTTAGGAAATGGCCCATCTCGCCACAGTTGTAGCAAGACCCTGGTGAGAAACGAGCTTGAGCAGAGTTGGCTTGTGGTTGGTTTGGACCACCTTGGTTCGGGTTACATCGACAAGCACTTGCCAGGTGACCAACTCGCCCACATGATACACACAGACGACACGGTAAGTGAGCTTGGTGATGCCCATTACATTTGTCGCATATTGGTGTCGTTCCCTTGTATGGCTTCCTAGCAGGGGGTTGAGCTGGTTGGTTGGGGACGACTTGACCATTGTGAGCGACCACGGCGAAGTTCTGAGAAGCCTTTCGCTTCTTTGACTTCTTAGGGGATCGTTCATCCATGGTCTTTGATTCCTCGATTGGTTTCTTGCCTGGTGGTGCTGTCACTTGGCTAGGTCCCGCTTGATTAGGTGTAACTGCTGCGAGTTTCCTGGAAGCCTTACGCTTCCTTGATTTTGGTGAAGGCTTGGCCTCTGTCTCCTTTGGTGACTCCTGAGTGGCTTCATCCTGGAGACGATACATGGCAATGCCTAAATCCACAGTCTTCAGAATCACTTCGCCTATTCGCTGGGCAAATTTGGCTGTTCGCTCGGACATTTGACCGTTGCTGAGAGGAAGAGACATTTCTAGAAGAAAATGAAAGACATTGGAAGAAACAAGTGAAAGGTTATCAGATAATCAAAACAGAATGACAATGCATAAGAATTTGCGATCATTTGTTTGTTACCTAAGGCAAACAGATGAGACGGTGACAAATCAAAGTAAACGGATCATATTAATGTATCACTGAAGACATGCTCGCCTATAAGTGAACACTCACCCCAAGAGTTCCCAGGTAAGAGTGACTGGTCCGATACTGCGGATTTGTACGAACACTCTAGCCTTCGACAGAAAACTCAGGGTACAGGCATTCACTCTTCCAGTTTGCACGTGTTCACATTATACGACCCAAACTTTGACGAGATTTGAAAACTTAGAGGGTTCAAAACCTTATAACAGAGGGTTCAAAACCTAGTAATCAATCATCCTAGAACAGATGATTAGTTTTCAAAGCGGTTTTGAAATTTATGTTCTTGTTGTGGTCGTCGCCTAAGGATAGGTGACGGTATTGCTTTATGACTAAACGCAAGTAAACTCGCGTTAGGGTCCTAGGAAGGTTATAGACTAGGTCAAAGTATTACTAATAACCTAATTCCCTATAACCATGAGCTCTGATACCAACTTTTCTGTCACACCCCGACCACGTAAAACAACAAAACGTGGCTGAAACGTCGGGGAGTGTTGTAACAGAATCATTGTTTCATAACACATGGAAATTGAAATATTGTTTTATTAAATAAAAGAGTTACAATGTCTTGTCAATCAAAGAAACATAACATAAATAACTAGTCTTGCATCTTTTATTGTCACTAAGGCCCAAGTCCGCCTAAGTGTATCTTGATAAATCCTATGCATCATATCCTGAAAAACATGTGAAAATAGGTACCTCAGCATAAAAATGCCTGTGAGATACATAGGTTTTGTGAAAATAGGATTCATGACTTGTAAGTTTAGAAAAAAAGTTGTTTAGCAAAAGTCAGTCATGAACCTTGTAAATTGATTTGTTTTGTAAATCGTTTGAAAAACAATAAGTTCAGATGATATGTATAAATAAGAGAATAATGTATGGTTAAATGAATAACCAAATAAAATGAGTTTGTATAAGATAAGTTGTTTGTAAAAACAATGTCTTGTGAAAAGTATGTTATTTGTATAAAATGTTATATGTCTCAAACTGAAATGATTCAAATAACGCTACGATATGTAATACCATACAAACACTTATATATAGGAAGTACCAGCGGCGTATCCACCATGCTTGTATCATATTACACACGCCTCGTTACTTAAATCACTTACTCAAACCAAACCACCAAAGTAAAATGTTTATGTATAATAAAATGTCAAAATGTTTATGTGAAAACCATGTCTAATGTCTATGTCTAATGTTTATGTCTAATGTAAATCATGAATTGTGTATGTAAATGTCAAAATGTTTATGTATGGTAAGTGAAATATATCAACTAAACCATATGTAAAATGCACAAAAACAAGGTATTGAAGTAAAACATGGTTTAAATCAAAGTTATGTTTTGTGTAATAAATGCATGCTATACTGATATAAACATCTATGCGGTATTGTGAAAATTCATACATCCAAGCCTTGCGACAGTCGGATAACCCTTTTAGTAAAGGTTATCAAAAAAATGTATTCGGATTCGGTCATTCCTTCCATCCAAACAAACCCGAGATTACAGGAATGGGATTTGTCAAGTCCTATGGTACCACTACCTGCTACCGAGCGGCATGATCGGTGTTAATGAATGTACATTGTCCCATTTAAACAAACCAAATGTCATACCAAAATGTAAGCATGTGATGAATAATAAATGTACTAAGTATGCACACAATGGGCATACATAGCATAAAATAATGTACTAAGTACGCACACAATGGGCATACATAGCATAGAATGTAATGTAAAATAATGTACTAAGTACGCACACAATGGGCATACATAGCATAGAATGTAATGTAAAATAATGTACTAAGTACGCACACAATGGGCATACATAGCATAAAATGTAATGTAAAATAATGTACTAAGTACGCACACAATGGGCATACATAGCATAAAATGTAATGTAAAATAATGTATTAAGTACGCACACAATGGGCATACATAGCATAAAATGTAATGTAAAATAATGTACTAAGTACGCACACAATGGGCATACATAGCACAAAACACAATGAAATCATGTACTATAAATGTACTAATGAACATAGCAAGTATATGATGTGAAAACAGGAAAGCATGAAAGTAACAAGTAGGCACATGTGTTCCACCCCAAAACAGGAAAGCATGAAAGTAACAAGTAGGCACATGTGACTAACCTACGTGCTTTCGACCCATCGCGACCCATTAAGGTAACTTATGCTACTTTAACGCGTCGTTCGCGTGAAACGCGTTCGCCTAACTAGTCCTATGACAAGTATTATATGCCTAACATGTTTAATTATGTTACATAATCAGTTAAGTGACGAAAGTTTAGGTTACATATGCTTAATTACCAATTACACATGAAAAGGGTATTTTGGTAATTTACCTAAGGCATATAAACTACCTATCATACAACTACTTAACGAAGCGACCATAAGGTATAACCTCGGAAGGTTATTCCCTATATACTATGGTCACCTAATGTGTTTGGTCGGATCTTAATGATCGACCAAACAGGTCGGGTTCAAAAGTATAAGCGATTGTTTAGATCGCTTACCTTACGACCCTATATAAGCACTAAACTAAAGTGACGAGCTAAGCATGTTAAAACATGCTTAACTAAGTTTAGAAAACAGGTTTGGTATCAAAACAAACGGTTTTGATACCTAAAAGTAGTTTGGTTACAAAATACGCAATAACACGCATTTTGGCCGAAACTACGACTCGTCACTAAGCCTAGATAACGTGGTAATCAGTAGGTATAGTCACTAGGGACTATAACCATCGTGATCACGCTCACGTTATGAAGTTCAAATGAACTTCGCATTGACCATAAACTGGTCATAGCAGAAAGTCAAACAAAGTTTGACTTTTAACGCTAAAATGCATAAAAGAACGAAGGAACACTTACAAAGGGTCCCCGCAAGATTGATTTCCAAGTAATCTCAGGTAGGAAGTGTATAAACACAACCACTTAGAGAAAAACTCAGATTTAAAGTGGGTTTTGCAATGGGGATGGATGGGTATTTATAGTAAATGGACCACCGTTAGGATCGTTTCTTGAATATCGTGCCTTGATCTCACTCGTACACTTGTTGGAAGGTTATGGAACCCAAATTGGCCCCTCACCATAAGAGATCAACATGTGGCATTGGCCTTTGGGGGTTGAAAGGCTGTTAACAGCTGTTTAAACAAGTTTCTGCTGTCTGACCCCTGCTTGCGCACCGTAACACTTATAACCTTGAGGTGCGCAAGGACCTTGCAGACCAGAAAGTTTGAAAAATGGCAGAACAGGCCCTTGAAGCTCCAAACTTGCTATTTGATGCACTTTTGACACGTTTAAGCCCCGTTAACCCCATTTCAAAGCTCTAAAATGAAGTTAAAGTATAGGGAACTTAAAATGTGCTCAAAAATATCCCGGGTGTCGGTTTGTTTGGCCGTACGATCGCGATGTTCGCTTAATTACGACGAAATGCGCATAAGCGCGAAAAACGATCCAAATGACGCGACGAATGGATTTTTCTTATGCCAAACACTAAAATAAAATATTTTAGTGCTTACATAAATTTTTGGATGTCCGGATGTAGTCAAAACGTAAGTTATGCGCGAAAATGCAAACTTATGCACTTTTTGACGCTTTTAGTCCCTGAATGACCAGAGAGTTTATTTTAGCACACCGAATACCTCAAAGCCTATTTCTAAGCTATGTAAAGGATATTTAGGGTGTGTTTAACTTATGGTCATGTTCCGGAATGTTCGTTACAGTTCAAATTGGCATACTTTCGCAGTTTGTCAAGTTTAGTCCCTATAAGCGAATTAACTTGTTTTTGCCATATCAAAGCCTTTAAAACTTATTTCTAAGTTATGTAAAGGTTATTTAAGGTATGTTAAGCCTATGTCACTGTTCCGGAGTGTTTGTTGCGTTAAACTGGTTATATTTACGCATAGGTGCGCGTATAACCTTCCAGAAAGCGATATAGAGTTTGAAATCGAACAAGAATTGATATGTGCAAATGATACACACATTTATACAAATCCCAAGTATGAAATATAATATTTCGTTGGTTTGGTATTTGTTTGATGGCCATGGAGGCACATGTGTCACAGTTATTCGATAAACGATCCTAACGGTTCCAAGAATCCTATAAATACCCAACCCTTTCACAACTCAAAACCCACAATTCTGATCTCAAAGCTCTAAGTTGAAGTCATTGCTTCATACCTGAGCTATTCGATCAAGTTTTACTAGCGGGGACCCTTTGTAAGTGTTCCTTTGTTCTTTTATTCTTTTAGCGTTAAAAGTCAAACTTGGTTTGACTTTCTGCGTTGACCAGTTTATGGTCAATGCGAAGTTCGTTTGAACTTCATAACGTGAGCGTAATCATGATGGTTATAGTCCCTAGTGACTATACCTACTGATTACCACGTTATCTAGGCTCAGTGACGAGTCGTAGTTTCGGCCAAAATGCGTGTTATTGCGTATTTTGTAACCAAACTACTCTTGGGTATCAAAACCGTTTGTTTTGATACCAAACCTGTTTTGTAAACTTAGTTAAGAATGTTTTAACATGCTTAGCTCGTCACTTTTAGTTTAGTGCTTATATAAGGTCGTAAAGGTAAGCGATCTAAACAATCGCTTATACTTTCGAACCCGACCCGTTTGGTCGATCATTAGGATCCGACCAAACACACTAGGAGACCATAGTTGTATAGGGAATAACCTTCCGAGGTTATACCTTATGGTCACGTCGTTTGAGTAGTTATATGATAGGTAGTATATACGCCTTAGGTAAATTACCAAAATGCCCTTTTTACGCCAAAATTCATTTTAAGCATATGTAACATAACTTTTGGTATCTAAACTGATTTGGTAACAATATTAGACATGTTAAGGCATATTTTACTTGTCATAGGACTAGTTAGGCGTTCCGAACGCGTTTTACACGAACGACGCGTTAAAGTTGCATAAGCTACCTAAACGGGTCGTAATGGGTCGTAAGCACTTAGGTTAGGTTTCATTTTAGTATGTGGGCTTTGTTAAACCATATTACACGAGTCTCCATACTCGTTTGGTTTACGAACCCTCATTCTATCTGATCCTCCGATTTAGGTCCGGTATATTAACATAGTTACCTATATTAGGTGCCGTTTGATATCCGTGATCTCTAGCATTGTTTGGTTGTTACTCAAGGACTACTAAGCAATCTCAAGTGAGTATATAGACCCCTCTTTTACTGTTTTCAAACTGTTTTGGGGTGAAACACATGTGCCTACTTGTTACTTTCATGCTTTTCCATGTTTTCATATCATATGCTTGTTATGTTCAATAGTACACTTATAGTACATGATTTCATTGTGTTTATGCTATGTATGCCCATTGTGTGCATATTTAGTACATCGTTTTACATTACATATTATGCTATGTATGTCCATTGTGTGCATACTTAGTACATAGTTTTACTTTACATTTCTGCTATGTATGTTGACTGATAGCATGCTACACATTGATTTACATGACTTTTCTGCTTCGTATGTTAACTTAGCATACTTAGTACATTGTTTTCATATAACATGTTCACATTTGCTATGACATTTGGTTTGCACAAACGGGACTTATATACGTTCATTAACATTAGCTACGCCTCTCGGTAGTAAGTTCTGGTACCATAGGACTTGACAAATCCCATTCCTGACATCCCGGGTTTGTTTGGATGTAAGGAATGACTGAATCCGAAAACATTTCTTTTGATAACCTTGACTTAGGGTTATCCGACTCTCTCAAGGCTTGAATGTATGCGTTAACTTACCACATAAATGTTTGTATCAATGTAACATGCATTACTTTGCAAAACATAACTTTTTGATATATTCAAAATACTTTGTTTTGTACATTTTTACAATTGGTTTATGTAACAACACACTACTTACAAGACATAACGGTTGCTACACATTACTTGACTACATTTGGACTATTAACATTTGATATGATTTAAACAAGGACTTTTGACAAGTGGTTTAAACATGGACTTTATACATTGGTGGTTTGTTTAAGTGACTTAAGTAACGAGATGTGAGTAATATGATACAAGCATGGTGGATACGCCGCTGGTACTTCCTATATATAAGTGGTTGTATTATATTATATTATATTACATATCATAGCGTTATTTAAATCATTCAATTTGGACTTATACATTTTACACAAGTAACACGATTTTCACAAGACTTTGGTTTACAAACAATTCACTTTATACAACTCTTTTTACTTGGTTATACATTTAACCATACATTATTCTTTTATTTATACATATCATTTGATCTTATCGCTTTTTAAATGATTTACAAAACAAAAACAATTTACAAGGTTCATGACTGACTTTTGCTAAAACAACTTTTTTCTAAACTTAAGTCATGAGTCCTATTTTCACAAAACCTATGTATCTCACAGGCATTTTTATGCTGACGTACCTGTTTTCACATGTGTTTTCAGGAGCTGTTGCTTAGGATGATGATCGTGACACTAGGGCGGACCGGTGCCTTAAAGACATAAAATAAAGATAGAACTAGTTTAATTATGTTCTGAACTCTTTATTTCCTGTTTTGAGACAATGTAACACTCTTGTTTGATAAATAAAATATAACTTTGTATGCCATGGTTGTGAAACAATAATTCTGTTACAACACTCCCCGACGTTTCTGCCACGATTTGATGTTCTACGTGGTCGGGGTGTGACACCAAGATCTATGTAGATGAAATTGTATCCCGACATGGTGTTCCTTTGAACATCATATCAGACCGAGATGCTCGATTCTCATCTCACTTTTGGAGAACCATGCAATCTGCTATGGGAACCCAACTCAGTTTGAGCACAGCTTATCACCCTCAAACAGATGGACAATCCGAAAGAACAATCCAGACATTGGAGGATATGCTTAGAGCTTGTGTGATCGATTTTGGTGGTAGTTGGGATTCGCATCTTCCATTGATCGAATTCTCCTACAATAATAGTTATCACTCCAGCATCAACATGGCTCCTTTCGAAGCTTTATACGGTCGAAAATGTCGTTCGCCGGTCTGCTGGAATGAGATTGGTGAAACTCAGCTCACTGGACCTGAACTCATTCTAGAGACTACAGACAAAGTCAGGAAAATTCGCGACAACCTCTTAACAGTTAGAAGCCGTCAAAAGAGTTACGCGGATAGACGACGCAAGCCTTTGGAATTCCAAGTCGGTGATCTCGTCCTACTCAAGGTATCTCATTGGAAAGGTGTAATCAGATTTGGGAAGAAAGGAAAACTTGCACCACGATATGTTGGACCATTCAAGATCGTTGAAAGAATCGGAAAAGTAGCCTACAGACTTGAGCTGCCTCCCAAACTTGGAAATGTTCATCCAACTTTCCACGTGTCCAATCTGAAAAAGTGTTCGGCTGATGAAAACCTCCACATCCCCCTTGATGAAATTCGTGTCGATAACACGATGCACTTCGTCGAGAAACCTGTGGAAATATTGGACCGTGAAGTCAAGAAACTCAAGCGCAAGCGCATACGGATAGTCAAAGTTTGCTGGGAATCCAAACGTGGCCCAGAGTTTACTTGGGAACAAGAGGATCCAATAAAGGCGAAATATCCACACCTTTTTCCACAAGTTTCCTCTAACTAAATTTCGGGACGAAATTTCCAAAAGTAGGGGAGACTGTGACGTCTGTGTAATTTTAATCCTTGTAACTGTTCCGAACAACTTTGTATTTAATGATATATGGTGTTTTAATTTCAATATTTGTTAAATTATTTGTGACATTAGTACGTTTTCAAACATTGTTCAATTCCGAACTCTCAAACCTGTTCTGGAAGTGAAATAAAAAACCGTTACGTAAACATAATCAGTTTAACGCGACGTACACTCCGGAACAGTGACATAAGCCAAACATACCCTAAATACCCTAAATACCCTTTACATAACTTAGAAATAAGTTTCGAAGGATTCGATATGGCAAAAACATGTTTATTCGAACTTTAGAACTATTTGCGACAAAACTGCGAAACGAACGTTGGTGACCGCCCGGATAATATTTAAATACTAAAAATATTCTGTTATGATTAAAATTTTATTTTAATCATGTTCGTGTTGAAAAATAAATTAAAACGCTTAAAAACGTTATTTTTCAAGTTTATGCGCGTACCGCGTGTTACTGCGCAACACAGTGCTTATACTGCAAAACGCGGACAACGCAGCCAGTCTCGGCAACTGATATTTATTTCAGTAATATTTTGGCGAGTTTATTTTTATAGAATAAAAAAAATAATTTAAAACGCCATAAATCGGGATTTAAACGCTAGATAAAATACCCGGTATCCAGTAAAATGCCTGTTTTTATCTATTTTTACCATTCAAAAATTACACTTACCCTCCCCCCCCCCCCCCTTGATATTCATGGCCACAAGGACCGACCAAGATCACACCATATCTCCTAGATTTCTTATTTGATATTTGCTTGATTGTATGGACAAGTGTTTTTTTTTTTGGGTAAAGGGTTACCCCGATGAATTTTATAGATGAAACCAAATAAAAACAAGGGTATGTCAAAACGACATACCAACTAGACTTGACATGCCAAGCCTAGGACTCCACACAACACAATCCATCAACAAAACAAACTAAACAAGACAACCAAAAACCACAAGACAGCCAACGCAAAGCTAACGACACAAACCAAGACCAGAAAAACTACTAGCCCGGATCCATTAAATCGTATGAAAATCTTCCATATCCTTATTAAATCCTACAAGATCATTTCATTCTCACTTCACCTCCATCTTCCTCTCTCTCTCTCTCTCTCACCCAGACCGTAAACCCCACCACCATCACCATTATCATCTTTTCAACTTTGTTCTTCAAGATCAAACTCCATTCCAAGCTAGTTTCAAGTTGGTGTGAAGATCCAAAGGAGTTTCCAAGGTGTTTTCAAGTGATTTCAAGCTCCATATCATCAAAATCTCACCAAAAACTTACTTGAATCTTGAAGGTATAAAATTTATGTTTAAATCATACACTTGATTCTTGGTTGTTCTTGATGATTGGAAGTTTCTCTTGGATCTTGGAATTTTTCATAAACTTGAAATCTAAAAAGAAGTGGGTCTTGATACAAAATAAAAATGGTGGTATATATGTGTGTACATATAACCGTATATATATATATATATATGTATGTATGTATGTATGTGTATGAGATTTGAGTTTGATTTTTGATAAATACTTGTTTAGGATGTTTGCTTGCATGAGCAAGATTATGTGCAAATATGTTAGAGATATAAATGAGTGATTGAATCATGAGTTGTAATTTGAAATAATGTTAGTATTTTGACATGTAAATGGCCAAAAATTTATTAGACATATTTGAGAATTTTTAAGTTGTTGCATGTTCTTGAATGATAGTTAAAATGCAAGTGTTTGATGATTTGTGCATGATATGATGAATGTTCAATTAAATCAGTAAGTAAACATGAATAAATTACATGTTTGATGCATTTATAAGAAATGATGATGATATGATAGTGTGCTTTAGACACTTGTACATAAGAATACATGTTGATTTAAAGCTCAAGAAATGATAAAAAATGATTGTATGACAAAAGTGTTTTAGAACAGATTATAAACACTAAAAATAACATTATTTGGTATGTTATAATGGCATGAAACTTTGTCATAGGTTTGATAGCTTTGCATGTTGTACATATAGCTTAGAAAGTGGTAAAATATGTGAAATTTGCATGATTTATGTGCTTTATGTGAGACCTGCACTATCATGAGTATAACCACTATTTTATTCAGTAAATAACATGGGTTATGTTAAAATATCAAGTCGTTACGATTTGGGATGGTTAGGGTAACGTTTGATGCAAAACTATGCGGTAAAACGGTTAAAAATCGGCTTTTCGGAGGATTTTTATAAAACTGTTTTAGATCAGTAAGTAAACTGATATTTTTGATATAAAAATAAGTATTTTAACTTATATTAAGTTTACTTGGTGTTTGGTTAGTCATACGTGACTTCCGACGCCCAAAAACGTTACCGAATCGCTAAAATACGCATTTCTCAATGTACACTAGAATGGATTGTTCATGGGTAAGTTTTATGTGTTACAAGATGTTATGTGATTATAATATGTGTATGATGACTTGTTAATACTTGACAAGATTATGTGTATTACGGTATTTATTTTATGTCACAATAAGTATATATATTACGACGCGCAAATCGTAGATATATTGCTTATAACATGATGAGGGTCACCAATAAAATCGTTCAAGTCGCAAAGTTTTTAAAATATATATGTGAACGCATATATATATATATATATATATATATATATATATATATATATATTCACACCAACATAATAAAAAATAATAACTTTTCGAGAAAATCTTGAAGTTATGTGAAAATTCTAAGTATCGGAGAAACTTAGGTATTTTTGTGAGTTTTTTATTATTAAATCGTTCTTATTTAATTTATGACGAATAAACAATTTGAGGGATTGTGTTAACATATAAAAACGCACCCAAAGATGAGTACATAGTTCCCCTATTTTACGTTTTCAAATGTTTTGGGGTGAAGCATATGTGCATAACTTTACTTTTCGTTTTCATGACATTATACATATTTTATTACATGTTACATATGACACATTATTTCAGAGACATTTTTATGGTATATTGACTTAGTATACCTAACATTTGGTTTCAAAGACATTTTATTGGCATATTGACTTAGTATGCCTAATGCATGGTTTTACAAAGACATTTCATGACATGCTTACATTGAAAAAGACATTTGGTATGTTTAACAGAGTAGTACATTCATTAACATTGATCACGCCGCTCGGTAGTATGTAATAGCGCTATAGGACTTGACGAATCCCGTTCCCGCTTTCTAGGTATTTCGGAAGGGGAATGACAGAATCCGAATACATTTTTGATAAACCTTGATCCTGATAAGGGTTTATCCGACAGTCTCAAGGCTTGAGTGTATGCGATAGACAAACCGTATAAATGTTCATTTCGATAAAAGCAATGGTTTTCAAAACATAACTTTTGTTTTAAACTTTTGTTTATTCAAAGACTTTGTTTTGTACATGACATTTTGATTACATAAGACATTTGTTTATACATGAGATTATGCATTTGGCTTGAGTAAATACTATTTATTCGCCATACAAGACGTGGTTTATACTGGACATTTGACATTGGTTATTGGACATTGGTTACACATGACATTGACATTTAAACAAGACATTATTTCATGATTATTAATAAGTGATTTAATTAACGAGACGTGTGTAATATGATAAAAGCATGGTGGATACCCCGCTTGTACTTCTTGTATATAAGTGCTTTTATTATATTGCACATCGTGGCGTTGTCTAAACCACTTCAACAAGGACAAGACATGACATATTTTATATATATTATTTTCATTTGGTTATTTACTTAACCATACATCATTCTTTTATATCATTTGATTTTCATATGATTTTATAAAAGAAAATATTTTATAAGGTTCATGACTAGTTTTCGTTTAACATTTCTTTTAACATTCAAAGTCATGAATCTTCAACACTAAACCTATGTTACTCACAGGCATTTTTATGCTGACATATTTACTTTCACATATGTTTCAGGAGCAAATATTTGATGTGAGCAAGCTACACTTAGGGTGACTTGGGCCTCAGCAATCTAAAATCAAGAAAGTTATCGTCTTCTATGTTATGTGTTTCGTTTGAACCAAGACAATGTAATAATTTAAACTTGTAAAACTTAACTTTAATTATCATGTGTTGTGAAACAATAACTCTGCCACACGACTCCCCGATGTTTCCGCCGCGGTTTGTTGTTTTACGCGGTTGGGGTGTGACAGAAGAGTTGGTATTAGAGCTCATGGTTATAGGGAATTAGTGTCACACCCCGACCACGTAGAACATCAAATCGTGGCAGAAACGTCGGGGAGTGTTGTAACAGAATTATTGTTTCACAACCATGGCATACAAAGTTATATTTTATTTAACAAACAAGAGTGTTACATTGTCTCAAAACAGGAAATAAAGAGTTCAGAACATAATTAAACTAGTTCTATCTTTATTTTAAGTCTCTAAGGCACAGGTCCGCCCTAGTGTCACGATCATCATCCTAAGCGACAGCTCCTGAAAACACATGTGAAAATAGGTACGTCAGCATAAAAATGCCTGTGAGATACATAGGTTTTGTGAAAATAGGATTCATGACTTATAAGTTTAGAAAAAGTTGTTTAGCAAAAGTAAGTCATGAACCTTGTAAATTGTTTTTGTTTTGTAAATCATTTAAAAAGCGATAAGATCAAATGATATGTATAAATAAAAGAATAATGTATGGTTAAAGGTATAACCAATTAAAATGAGTTGTAGGAAGTAAATTGTTTGTAAACCAAAGTCTTGTGAGAATCGTGTTACTTGTGTAAAATGTATAAGTCCAAATTGAATGATTTAAATAACGCTATGATATGTAATATAATACAAACACTTATATATAGGAAATACCATCGGCGTATCCACCATGCTTGTATCTTATTACTCACATCTCGTTACTTAAGTCACTTAAACAATCCACCAATGTATAAAGTCTATGTTTAAACCAATTGTCAAAAGCCCTTGTATAAATCATATCAAATGTTAATAGTCCAAATGTAGTCAAGTAATGTGTAGCAAATGTATGTCTGGTAAGTAATGTGTTGTTACATAAACCAAATGTAAGAATGTACAAAACAAAGTATTTTGAATATATCAAAAAGTTGTGTTTTGCAAAGTAATGCATGTTACATTGATACAAACACTTATGTGGTAAGTTAACGCATACATTCAAGCCTTGAGACAGTCGGATAACCCTAAGTCAAGGTTATCAAAAGAAATGTTTTCGGATTCAGTCATTCCTTACATCCAAACAAACCCGGGATGTCAGGAATGGGATTTGTCAAGTCCTATGGTACCAGTACTTACTACCGAGCGGCGTAGCTAATGTTATTGAACGTATATAAGTCCCGTTTGTGCAAACCAAATGTCATAGCAAATGTGAACATGTTATATGAAAACCATGTACTAAGTATGCTAACTTAACATACGAAGCAGAAAAGTCATGTAAATCAATGTGCTAGCATGCTATCAGTCAACATACATAGCAGAAATGTAAAGTAAAACAATGTACTAAGTATGCTCACAATGGACATACATAGCATGAAATGTAATGAAATCATGTACTATAATGTACTAATGAACATAACAATCATATGATATGAAAGCATGAAAGGCACGAAAGTAACAAGTAGGCACATGTGTTCCACCCCAAAACAGTTTGGAAAACAGTAAAAGAGGGGTCTATGTACTCACTTGAGATTGCTTAGTAGTCCTTGAGTAATAACCAAACAATGCTAGAGATCACGGATATCAAACGGCACCTAATATAGGTAACTATGTTAATATACCGGACCTAAATCGGAGGATTGGATAGAATGAGGGTTCGTAAACCAAATGAGTATGGAGACTCATGTAATATGGTTTAACAAAGCCCACATACTAACCTAAGTGCTTACGACCCATTACGATCCGTTTAGGTAGCTTATGCTACTTTAACGCGTCGTTCGCGTAAAACGCGTTCGGAACGCCTAACTAGTCCTATGACAAGTAAAATATGGCTTAACATGTCTAATATTGTTTCCAAATCAGTTTAGATACCAAAAGTTATGTTACATATGCTTAAAATGAATTTTGGCGTAAAAAGGGCATTTTGGTAATTTACCTAAGGCATATATACTACCTATCATACAACTACTCAAACGATGTGACCATAAGGTATAACCTCGGAAGGTTATTCCCTATACAACTATGGCCACCTAATGTGTTTGGTCGGATCCTAATGATCAACCAAATGGGTCGGGTTCGAAAGTATAAGCGATTGTTTAGATCGCTTACCTTACGACCCTATATAAGCACTAAACTAAAAGTGACGAGCTAAGCATGTTAGAACATGCTTAACTAAGTTTAGAAAACAGGTTTGGTATCAAAACAAACGGTTTTGATACCCAAGAGTAGTTTGGTTACAAAATACGCAATAACACGCATTTTGGCCGAAACTACGACTCGTCACTGAGCCTAGATAACGTGGTAATCAGTAGGTATAGTCACAAGAGACTATAACCATCGTGATTACGCTCACGTTATGAAGTTCAAACGAACTTCGCATTGACCATAAAGTGGTCAACGCAGAAAGCCAAACAAAGTTTGACTTTTAATGCTAACGAATAAAAGAACGAAGGAACACTTACAAAGGGTCCCCGCTAGTAAAACTTGATCGAATAGCTCAGGTAGGAAGCAATCACTTCAACTTAGAGCTTTGAGATCAGATTTGTGGGTTTTGAGTTGAATGGGGTTGGGTATTTATAGTAAATTGTGACAACTCGAATTTCCGACATTCTTTATTCGCATTTAATGCACGTTGACTTTGACTATATAGTTGTGATTGCATGGTTATGTGTGATTGTATAACATGTGTAATGTTTGTAAAACTTAAACTGCTTAACATAGGAAAGAGCCCGACAAAACATAAGTGTGTTTCGCCAAG
The DNA here is from genome assembly GCA_030545235.1 of Helianthus tuberosus. Classification (NCBI taxonomy): domain Eukaryota; kingdom Viridiplantae; phylum Streptophyta; class Magnoliopsida; order Asterales; family Asteraceae; genus Helianthus; species Helianthus tuberosus. The sequence continues at coordinate 118,141,963 of CM060406.1, read as the reverse complement.
TACATTCCGACGAAACTGAATCAGTTTCGCCAACAACCCTCTCGACGAAACAGGCTGTTTCGCCGAGCCCAGATCCGCCGAAGCCCAGCTTGGGCCCAGTACGTAAACTCTCATATTATTACGTGAACCAACCTTTTGTTTCACACTTTTGAGCAATCTGAAACCCTAGAGAACTCTCTACTGTGTGACGGCAACTAGAAACCACCGGAAACTCTTGTGCGATCTAATCATTGTTCGGTTAGTAAACCTATGTGTTTTGATTTATCTTTCATCCGTATATGTGTTTATATGATTCCGTATGTGATGCATATTTGTAACCGACACTACATGTTGTATGAATTAGGGTTCTTGTCATGATGATGAATAGGGTTTGATATTGTATTATAAACCGATGTTTCGATCGTTAAATATATATATGAAATACTTATGAAATCGAATCGGAAATTGATAAACTGTTAAGGTCAGAATGATGTATGTTGTAAGTGATTGTTGATGATGATGATGCCTTGCTGATTGATCACTGATATTGATGAATCTGATACTATATTGCATGTGAATGGGTTGGATGTTCTTGTCAATCGAATGTTAAGTGAGGGAACTATGTATATTGATTCGATAAGCACCGTATGATTTCTGTTGGTTGACTCATGATGATTCCTGTGCTATATGATCTCTGTATTAATCGATGTTAGTGCTGACGGCAGTTAGGGTTTGCTGTACGTAACTGATTATACGACGTAACTGATAACTCGACGAAACAGACATCTTGGCGAAACAGAAAGTGTTTCGCCAAGGAAAGTCGACGAGATAGAAATCTTGTTTCGCCAAACAAGACTCGACGAAACAGGTTATGTGTTTCGTCAAAATTTGTGATTCGCCAACTTATGTGTTTCGCCGACTTGATTATTTTGCACAGTAACCTGACTTAACTCTGTTAGAAGTTAACTGGGATAATTAACTACTGTTCAGTGATGTGCATGACTTATATGATAATGGTTACATGCTAGTACTTCTATGATTATTTCTATACGTGAACAAGTTGGATATAAACTGATTATGCATACGTGTGTATTTAGGACGTGATTGATTTACTTGAGCACATACTTAGCATACCGAGCAAACCAAGGTGAGTTCACACAGCCAAGGCATGGGATTCCCGGGTTGGGAATCGGGTTGGATTATGTGAAATGGATAACTACTCGTACTTACGCTATCGCTAGACTATAGACCATCGTCCTCAGGATAGTCAGGACACTTACGTAAAACCTACGTAACCTAGTATCTACCATTGTCTCCCGGGTCGGGAGGACACTTACGTAAAACCTACGTAAACTAATACCTACCATTGTCTTCCGGGTCGGAAGGACACTTACGTAAATCCTACGTAAACCCCACACGTACCACTGTCCTCGGGGAAGGGCACTCACGTAAATCCTACGTGACCTTGTACGTATTCCTGTTCTCGGATTAAGAAGAACACATGGTTGCAAATAGTCTAGTAAGTACAACACGGGAAGCCCCCACTAGTAAAGATAAACGTGGGAAACCCCCACTAGTAATACATATGACCATGGGAAACCCCCACCATTAGTACGTATTTACATGGGAAGCCCCCACTAAATGCATGTATGATTTGTTATAACGAACTTACTTTCTGTGAACTCGCTCAACTAGTTGTTGACTCTCTGCTGCATGCCTTGCAGGACCTTAGGTACATTTGGAGCTTGCACAGGAGATGCGGTCGTTGTGGGCACGGATTGTGGATCTGATATTGAAACATTAAACATTGAACTTATTACTTATGTTGGGTTTACATTTTATGCTTCCGCTATACACTTAACATGTTTTGTTGGAACACCTTTCATATCGTTTGGTTTAAATTACAGTTAATACATATTATGTTTGATATGATTGGTGGCTTGATCCTGGTCAGTCACGCCTCCAAGCGGTGATACTCCGCGTGTGGATTTTGGGGGTGTGACAGATTGGTATTAGAGCCATTGGTTATAGAGAACTCAGTTTTAATAAGGGGAAAACGATTTTTGTTAAAACCAGACTATAACCAGAACAGTGCTCAACGATCCACAACGACGCTTCGCTCCACGTGCAAGGCTCAACATCATAGGTACTACCATTCATGTTACCTTACCTACTTGCTAGAATTACATAGAACTTTGCTCGTGGTATGCTTAGATTACAGAACCAACTATACGTTATTGCTTGAGAATACTTGTGTGCTCACTCTCTTCTGTCATCGCACTATTCGCGAACCTCTCTCACTTACGTTATCTTTACTATGAAGATCATGTCTGGACGCATCAACATGACTCAAGAGCAGTTGACGGCTCTCATTAATGAATGAGTTACTGCGGCAGTTGCAGCCGCTCAAGCAGGAGGTATACCCTGCAGTTACAACTCACACTAGGATCCTTAGATCCTACATTCCTAAATCAACTCTTGTGTTTAACATTACTCTGATTCTTACACAACAGGTCAACCACCTGTTTGCACTTTCAAGACATTCATGGACTGTCGTCCTACTACTTTCAACGGCACTGAAGGAGCCGTAGGTCTTCTCCACTGGTTCGAGAAGCTAGAGTCTGTGTTCGAAATGTGTGAATGCCCTGAGGCACGCAGGGTGAAGTATGCTACGGGTACTCTCGAGGGTTTAGCCCTCACATGGTGGAAAGCTCAGGTACAGATACTAGGGTTGGTAGCAGCTAACGCCACCCCATGGAACAACTTTAAGGAAATGATCAAGGAGGAATACTGCAGTCGTGACGACATTCATAAGCTGGAGGTCGAGTTCTTTAACCTCAAGATGACGGGGTCAGAGATTGAGGCGTTTACTAAGAGATCTAATGAGCTAGCATTACTGTGTCCTACTATGGTGGACCCTCCAGCTAAGCGTATTGAACTTTATCTCGGCGGTCTAGTGCCAGAGATCCAAAGTCATGTGACTTCAGCAAACCTTGCCACCTACCAGCAGGTTGTTCAGTTGGCTCACCGTCTCACTGATCAGGCGGTGGAGCAAAACAAGTTGCCTAAACGCATCAGTACTACTACCGCTACTACTTCAGCTACACCTGCTCCTCCCAGTGACAACAAGCGGAAATGGGAGGGGGATTCCAGCAGGGGTTCAGCAACAGTTCAGTCTCAAGCTCAGCAGCAGAAGACTGACCACTACCAAAGCCCTAGTCAGCAATCCTCTGGTGGTCATAGGCAGAGAAGATACCAAGGAAATCAACCGAAGTGCCACAACTGTAACAGGCACCACAGCGGCCAGTGCAACAAGGGTCGTTGCCAAAGGTGTCTCAAGATGGGTCACGAGGCCAAAGACTGTAGGAGCCCACGGCCTGCGAATCAGAACCAGCAATTGCAACTACCAGCTCCACAGAACCCACAGCAACAGCCACAGCGTGGAAACCGGGGATGTTTCCAGTGTGGAGCAGAGGGTCATTTCAAACGTGATTGCCCTCAGTTGAACCAGAACCAGAATCACAACAACAACCACAATAACCAGGGTAACGGAAACAACAACGGTGGGAATAACAACAACAATATCGCTAGAGGTCGTGCATTTGTGATCGGGCAGGGTGATGCAAGGAATGATCCCAACGTAGTTATGGGTAAGTTTCTTCTCGACGATTTTTATGTTACTGTATTGTTTGATTCGGGTGCGGATACAAGTTATATGTCTCTAAAAGTTAGTGAAATGCTTAAACGTGCACCAACTCCCTTAAACACCAAACATGTCGTAGAGTTAGCAAACGGTAAAGGTTTAGAGGCCACACATATAGTTCAGGGTTGTAATCTTATCCTCGCGGGTCAGACTTTCTCTATCGACCTTATTCCTATAACCCTGGGCAGCTTTGACGTCATCATTGGTATGGATTGGTTATCTCAACAGCAAGCGGAGATCTTATGTAAAGAAAAGGTTATTCGTATTCCTCGTTCGGGCAAGGAACCTCTCGAGGTTCAAGGCGACAAGAGTGGTGTCGTGAGTGGCATCATTTCTTTCTTAAAGGCTCAGAAGTGTCTGCGAAAGGGCCACGCTGCAATATTAGTACTTGTTATAGATACGTCGAAGAAAGAGAAAAAGATTGAAGATATTCCAGTAGTACGCGATTATCCTCAAGTGTTTCCTGAGGAATTACCTGGGTTACCGCCTCATCGCCAGGTCGAATTTCAGATCGAGCTCGCTCCAGGAGCAGCACCCATAGCTCGAGCACCTTATCGCTTAGCTCCAACTGAACTGGAAGAACTGTCTAAGCAACTACAAGAACTCTTGGAAAAGGGTTTCATACGTCCTAGCTCTTCGCCTTGGGGAGCTCCAGTTCTATTTGTAAAGAAGAAGGACGGTACCTTCCGCATGTGCATAGACTACCGTGAACTGAACAAGGTGACTGTGAAGAATCGCTATCCTCTTCCACGCATCGACGATTTATTCGACCAGTTGCAAGGGTCGAGCTATTACTCGAAGATTGATCTAAGGTCAGGGTATCATCAACTGAGAGTCCGGGATGAGGACGTCTCCAAAACAGCGTTCAGAACACGCTACGGCCACTACGAGTTTATGGTCATGCCTTTCGGGTTGACGAACGCGCCTGCGGTTTTCATGGATCTTATGAACAGGGTGTGCAAACCTTATCTCGACAAGTTCGTCATTGTTTTCATCGACGACATCCTGATTTATTCGAAGAGTCAGGAGGAACATGAGCAGCACTTACGACTTATTTTGGAACTTCTTCGAATGGAACAGCTATACGCTAAGTTTTCAAAATGCGACTTCTGGCTTCGTGAAGTCCACTTCTTAGGCCACGTGGTAAACAAGGATGGGATTCATGTCGATCCATCCAAGGTAGACTCGATTAAGAACTGGCCTGCACCTCGTACACCAACCGAAATACGCCAATTCTTGGGTTTGGCGGGTTATTACAAACGATTCATCAAAGACTTCTCCAAGATTGCACAACCGCTTACACTACTGACGCAGAAAGGTGTTGTCTATAGATGGGGTAATACACAGGAAGCAGCGTTCCAACACTTAAAGGATAGACTCTGTAGTGCGCCTATCCTCTCACTGCCTGAAGGCACGGATGATTTTGTAGTCTACTGCGACGCATCTATCCAAGGTCTTGGATGTGTATTGATGCAAAGGGATAAAGTTATTGCTTATGCTTCGCGCCAACTTAAGATTCACGAACGGAATTACACTACACACGACCTTGAGCTGGGAGCGGTTGTTTTTGCACTTAAGATATGGCGACACTATTTGTACGGCACCAAATGTGCTATCTACACTGATCACAGAAGCCTCGAACATATCTTCAAACAGAAGGAACTGAATATGCGACAGCGACGATGGGTCGAACTGCTAAACGACTACGAATGCTCAATCAGGTACCATCCAGGCAAAGCCAATGTTGTGGCTGACGCCCTCAGCCGAAAGGACACCGCGCCTAAGCGCGTGCGAGCTTTACAACTCACTATACAGTCTAGACTTCCTTCTCAGATACGAGATGCTCAGGTAGAAGCATTGAAACCAGAAAATGTCAGGGCTGAAGCCCTACGTGGCTCAAGACAACGTTTAGAACAAAAGGAAGATGGGGCTTACTACGTCACAGGATGCATCTGGGTCCCACTCTATGGTAACTTACGCGAGCTTGTAATGGATGAAGCTCATAAGTCTCGCTACTCGGTACATCCAGGTTCGGATAAAATGTACCACGATATCAAAACTACATACTGGTGGCCTAGCATGAAGGCCCACATAGCAACATACGTTAGCAAGTGCTTGACTTGTGCAAGAGTCAAAGCCGAATACCAGAAACCATCAGGTCCACTTCAACAACCTGAGATACCACAATGGAAATGGGAGCAAATTTCCATGGATTTTGTTACTGGTCTACCTAGATCTCAGCGCGGAAATGATACTATTTGGGTGATCGTGGATCGACTCACAAAGTCTGCTCACTTCCTGGCTATTAAAGAAACAGACAAGTTCTCTACCTTAGCAGACATCTACTTAAAAGAAGTGGTTTCGAGGCACGGGGTGCCAACCTCTATTATCTCTGATCGTGACGCACGTTTTACTTCAGAACTGTGGCAAGCAATGCACAAATCTTTTGGCTCTCGGTTGGACATGAGCACAGCTTATCACCCTCAGACGGATGGGCAGTCTGAGCGCACCATTCAAACTCTAGAAGACATGCTTCGGGCGTGCGTAATTGACTTTGGCAATGGTTGGGAAAAGCATCTGCCACTTGTGGAATTTTCTTACAACAACAGCTACCACACCAGCATTAAAGCTGCACCATTCGAGGCATTGTACGGGCGTAAATGCCGGTCACCTCTCTGTTGGGCAGAGGTGGGAGATAGTCAAATCACAGGTCTAGAAATGGTAGTTAATACTACAGAAAAGATTGCTCAGATACGACAATGCATGGCGGCAGCTCGTGACCGTCAGAAAGCATACGCCGATAAAGATAGAAAACTACTCGAATTCCAAGTTGGGGATCGAGCGCTACTCAAGGTTTCACCCTGGAAGGGTGTGGTTCGTTTTGGCAAACGCGGCAAACTTAATCCACGATACATCGGACCTTTCGAAGTTATTGAGAAGATAGGCAGGGTAGCCTACAGATTGAACTTACCAGCTGAACTCAGTGCAGTTCACAACGTCTTTCACGTGTCGAATCTGAAGAAGTGTACGTCAGATGAGACCCACATAGTTCCCTTGAAAGAACTCACTATCGACGAGCGGTTGCACTTCGTCGAGGAACCTGTTGAAATCACGGACCGGGATGTTAAGGTCCTCAAGAACACGAGAATCCCTCTTGTACAAGTTCGTTGGAACTCCCGTCGCGGCCCAGAGTTCACCTGGGAGCGTGAAGATCAAATGGAACTCAAATATCCCCAGTTATTCGGAACCAATGCAACTACTACTGAGGCTGAAGCTACCAATACAGAATTTCGGGACGAAATTCCAAATCAACGGGGGGATGATGTGACACCCCAAGAAAACCAGTAATTTTTCGCAAACCTGCTCGGGGAGCCGCGATACGATACAGGTAAACAACGTCACACCACTAGCTTCCTCAGTAACTGCATGATAAATTTCGGGACGAAATTTCTTTCAAGTTGGGGAAAATGTGACAACTCGAATTTTCGACATTCTTTATTCGCATTTAATGCACGTTGACTTTGACTATATAGTTGTGATTGCATGGTTATGTGTGATTGTATAACATGTGTAATGTTTGTAAAACTTAAACTGCTTAACATAGGAAAGAGCCCGACAAAACATAAGTGTGTTTCGCCAAGTACATTCCGACGAAACTGAATCAGTTTCGCCAACAACCCTCTCGACGAAACAGGCTGTTTCGCCGAGCCCAGATCCGCCGAAGCCCAGCTTGGGCCCAGTACGTAAACTCTCATATTATTACGTGAACCAACCTTTTGTTTCCCAATTTTGAGCAATCTGAAACCCTAGAGAACTCTCTACTGTGTGACGGCAACTAGAAACCACCGGAAACTCTTGTGCGATCTAATCATTGTTCGGTTAGTAAACCTATGTGTTTTGATTTATCTTTCATCCGTATATGTGTTTATATGATTCCGTATGTGATGCATATTTGTAACCGACACTACATGTTGTATGAATTAGGGTTCTTGTCATGATGATGAATAGGGTTTGATATTGTATTATAAACCGATGTTTCGATCGTTAAATATATATATGAAATACTTATGAAATCGAATCGGAAATTGATAAACTGTTAAGGTCAGAATGATGTATGTTGTAAGTGATTGTTGATGATGATGATGCCTTGCTGATTGATCACTGATATTGATGAATCTGATACTATATTGCATGTGAATGGGTTTAATGTTCTTGTCAATCGAATGTTAAGTGAGGGAACTATGTATATTGATTCGATAAGCACCGTATGATTTCTGTTGGTTGACTCATGATGATTCCTGTGCTATATGATCTCTGTATTAATCGATGTTAGTGCTGACGGCAGTTAGGGTTTGCTGTACGTAACTGATTATACGACGTAACTGATAACTCGACGAAACAGACATCTTGGCGAAACAGAAAGTGTTTCGCCAAGGAAAGTCGACGAGATAGAAATCTTGTTTCGCCAAACAAGACTCGACGAAACAGGTTATGTGTTTCGTCAAAATTTGTGATTCGCCAACTTATGTGTTTCTCCAACCTGTGTTTCGCCGACTTGATTATTTTGCACAGTAACCTGACTTAACTCTGTTAGAAGTTAACTGGGATAATTAACTACTGTTCAGTGATGTGCATGACTTATATGATAATGGTTACATGCTAGTACTTCTATGATTATATCTATACGTGAACAAGTTGGATATAAACTGATTATGCATACGTGTGTATTTAGGACGTGATTGATTTACTTGAGCACATACTTAGCATACCGAGCAAACCAAGGTGAGTTCACACAGCCAAGGCATGGGATTCTCGGGTTGGGAATCGGGTTGGATTATGTGAAATGGATAACTACTCGTACTTACGCTATCGCTAGACTATAGACCATCGTCCTCAGGATAGTCAGGACACTTACGTAAAACCTACGTAACCTAGTATCTACCATTGTCTCCCGGGTCGGGAGGACACTTACGTAAAACCTACGTAAACTAATACCTACCATTGTCTTCCGGGTCGGAAGGACACTTACGTAAATCCTACGTAAACCCCACACGTACCACTGTCCTCGGGGAAGGGCACTCACGTAAATCCTACGTGACCTTGTACGTATTCCTGTTCTTGGATTAAGAAGAACACATGGTTGCAAATAGTCTAGTAAGTACAACACGGGAAGCCCCCACTAGTAAAGATAAACGTGGGAAACCCCCACTAGTAATACATATGACCATGGGAAACCCCCACCATTAGTACGTATTTACATGGGAAGCCCCCACTAAATGCATGTATGATTTGTTATAACGAACTTACTTTCTGTGAACTCGCTCAACTAGTTGTTGACTCTCTGCTGCATGCCTTGCAGGACCTTAGGTACATTTGGAGCTTGCACGGGAGATGCGGTCGTTGTGGGCACGGATTGTGGATCTGATATTGAAACATTAAACATTGAACTTATTACTTATGTTGGGTTTACATTTTATGCTTCCGCTATACACTTAACATGTTTTGTTGGAACACCTTTCATATCGTTTGGTTTAAATTACAGTTAATACATATTATGTTTGATATGATTGGTGGCTTGATCCTGGTCAGTCACGCCTCCAAGCGGTGATACTCCGCGTGTGGATTTTGGGGGTGTGACATAAATGGACAACCGTTAGGATCGTTTATCGAATAACGTGCTTTGATCTCGTCCATACACTTGTTGAAACCTTGTGGTGACTCAAAATTGGCCCTTGATTTTCCTAAAGAGGCAAGTGCAAATTGGCCCCTCAATATCCTGAAGAGGCAACAGCTGTTTAAAATAGATCTACTATTCTGGAGACCCCTTACGGACCGTAAGGGGATGGCTTATGGTCCGTAAGCCATCAACTATTGCAGAATCTTAGTTTTGGTCCCTGTTGTGTAATAAGGCCATTTCCGACGCGTTTAAGGCCCGTTAACCCCATTTCAAAGCTCTAAAATGAGGTTAAAGTATAGGGAACTTAAAATGTGCTCAAAAATATCTCGGATGTCGGTTCGTTTGGTCGTACGATCGCGATGTTCGGTTAATTACGACGGAATGCGCATAAGCGCGAAAAACGATCCAAATTGCGTGACGAATGGATTTTTCTCATGCCAAACACTAAAATAAAATATTATAGTGCTTACATAAATTTTTGGATGTCCGGATGTATTCAGAACGTAAGTTATGCGCGAAAGTGCAAACTTATGCACTTTTTGGCACTTTTAGTCCCTGAATGAGCCAAAAGTTTATTTTAGCACACCGAACCCCTCAAAGCCTATTTCTAAGCTATGTAAAGGATATTTATGGTTTGTTTAACTTATGGTCATGTTCCGGAATGTCTGTTACAGTTCAAATTGGCATACTTTCGCAGTTTGTCAAATTTAGTCCCTGTAGGCGAATTAACTTGTTTTTGCCATACCAAAGCCTTCAAAACTTATTTCTAAGTTATGTGAAGGTTATTTAAGGTATGTTAAGTATATGTTGATGTTCCGGAGTATTTTTCGCATTAAACTGATTACGTTTACACACCAGTTTGCGTATAACTCTCCAGAAAGCGATATAGAGTTTGAAATTGAATAAAAGTCAAAACATGAAAAATGTAAAACATAACCAAACAAACATTGGGATCAAATAACATTGTTTTATTGATAACTGAATTGTTTACAATGATTTCAGACACAGATGTTACAATTAGGTTATTAGTAAAATTTTGACCTAGACTATAACCTTTCTAGGATCCTAACACAAGTTACCTTGTGATTAGATCTTAAAACAATACTATCACCTATCCTTAGGTGATTACCAAAACAAGTACACAAATCTCAATTTCCATTTGAAAATCAATCATCTATCCATAGATGATTTGTTTTTAGGCTTTACTCCTTTAAAGTTTTCAAATCCCGTTAAAGTTTGGGTTTTAATAATGTGAACACGTGCAATCTGGAAGGGTGGGTGCCTGTACCCTTAGTTTTCTGTCTAAGGCTAGAGTGTTCGTACAAATCAACATAATAGGACCAGTCACTCTTACCTGGGAACTCTTGGGGTGAGTGTCCACTTATAGGTTAAATCATGTCTTCATTATGCATTATGTAAACCTATTTACTTTGATTACTCACTATGAGTTGTTTGTTTGTTTTAAGTAACGAACAAATGACCACCTTCCTTTGTTTTGTCGATATTTCCAATACTCCTTTTGATTGTCTTATGTCAATCTCACACATTTCCTTGTGTTCCTTTTCTTTTAGATGCCTCCTCGACGTGATCAAACTCAAGACGCCGCAATGGCAACATTGATCACTCAGCAAATCGCTGCTGTACTCCCGAACCTATTTACCCAATTAAACGAAGCAAACAACAATAACAATGCACCTGTTCCGTGCAACTTTAAGACTTTCAATTCGGCTAAACCACTTCAGTTTTCCAGGGTCAGAAGGAGCAACTGGGCTCCTACAGTGGTTCGAGAGTCTCGAGAGTACGTTTCGTCACGTTCAATGCCCGAATGAGCGAAAGGTTGAGTTTGCGTCAAGTGTGTTTCAGAAAAGGGCGCTTACTTGGTGGAATGGTGTGATGAGGGACAGAGGTGCCAACGTGGCAATGGATCAAACATGGGAAGAGCTTCGCGCGCTTATGATGAAGGAGTTTTGTCCTCGTCATGAACAGCGGGCACTGGAAAACGAATTCCATAATCTCAAGCAAGATAGTGGAGAGCATCGTGCCAACACGGACCGATACGAAGAACTGAGCCTGCTGTGTCCCACCATGGTCACGCCTTTGGACAAGGCGATTGAGAAGTACATAGATGGTCTTCCTGATCTCGTTCAGGATATTGTCACCGGCAGTAACCTTACCACGGTTAGACAAGCTATTGAGCTAGTTGCGACCTTGACTGAGTATCAAGTCAAGAAGGGTAAACTCCACCGCAAGGGTGACAAGAAACCATCTGACAAGACAGAGAAGAAGGGAAAGAAAGCTGAAACCTCAAAGAAATCTAGGAAGCGTAAGGGTTCCAAGAACTTTGTCGTTGTTGCACAGACCAATCAAGCTGCTCCTACCCAGCCAGCACAACCACTTGCCAAGAAACAGTATGTTGGTACTGCACCTCTTTGTAACAAGTTTAATTGTCATCATCAACCACATCTTCAGTGTCGTCTTTGCAACAACTGTGGAAGGTATGGCCATTTGGCTAACACATGTCGCTATCCTCCTGCTCCAAATCAAGCGGCACAAAACCCTGCCCAACAGCCAACAAATCCTGCACGACCTCCTTTTCAGCCTGGGTCTTGCTACAATTGTGGAGATTTGACTCACTACAGGAACAAGTGCCCGAAGTTGGCTAATGCGAACCCGACTCGTGGACGAGCATACAACATCAATGCCAATGAAGCGCGTGCCGACAATGAGATGGTGAATGGTATGTTCTATGTTAACAACCAACTTGCTTCTATTCTTTTTGATTTGGGTGCCGACAAGAGTTTTGTATCCCTAGCCTTTGAACCATTGCTTGCAAAGCCTAGAACAAAACTAGGAAAACCCTTGACATTAGAGTTAGCCAGTGGTGAATCCCTTGTACTTGATTCCGTCATTTGAAATTGCCAGTTGAACCTCAACGATCATCTTTTTCCCATTGATCTCACGCCAATGCAACTTGGGAGTTTCGACATTATACTAGGGATGGATTGGTTGACCAAATACCGTGCAGAAGTGGTTTATTTTGACAAGATTATTCGTGTACCTATTTCGTCTGGTGAAGTCTTAGAAGTTCGTGGAGAAAAACCCGCTAGTAGCCTTAAACTAATGTCTAGCACCCAAGCTCATAGATATCTACGAAAAAATTATGTGGCTTTCTTGGCACGTGTCGTAGAGGAGAAAGACAAGGGTAAAACTTTTCAAGACATCCCTGTCGTTCGGGATTATCCTGAGGTTTTTCCTGAAGACTTACCTGGTTTACCCCCAGCGCGTCAAATCGAGTTCCGTATTGACCTTGTACCCGATGCTTACCCGATTGCTAAATCTCCATACCGTCTTGCACCGTCCGAGATGTCACACTCCCAAAATCTACCATGCGGAGCATCACCGCTTGGAGGCGTGACATGACCAGGATCGGGCCACCAATCATATTGAACAACGTAATCTTAGTAAGTAAAACCAACCGCAATACAATTGGTGACCATAAGACAGTAACCAGTTTTAAGTTAACAGCGGAAGCATAAAACGTAAGTTCAAAACATAAGTTCCATTGTTCATAAGTTTAAAGTCCAAAACGTAGGTTTAATAAGTTCATAAGGATTTAAATATTAAGCACGGGACATAACAGTCCATATTCCACAACGACCTCCTCCTCGCGCAAGCTCCATAAGTACCTAACGACTTGCAAGGCATGTAACAACAAATCAACAACAAAGTTGAGCGAGTTCACAGTAGGTGTTCATTATAAAGTAGTTTTCAAGAACTATGAGTTTGTTTGCAATTGCAGGTTAAACCAACTTTCCTTATTTTTCCCAAACCATAAACGGTGGGGGCTACCCCATGTTGTAAACCACTAGACTAGATGTATATATATATATATATGTGTCCTTCCTAATCCGAGGACAGAGGTACATATTAAATATGTAGATTTAGCGCTGGTGTCCTTCCCAATCCGAGGACAGTGGTACGTAGTGAGTACGTAGTGAGTACGTAGGTTTAGCGCAGGTGCCCTTCCCAATCCGAGGACAGTGGTACGTAGTGAGTACGTAGGTTTAGCACTGGCGTCCTTCCCACTCCGAGGACGGAGGTAAGTAGTCTAGTAGTGGTGAAAGTACAAGTTCCGTCTCAGTTATTTAATCCCATTCCCAACCACCGGGAATCCCATGTCTTAGTAAGGGTGTGAACTCACCTTTGGTTGCTCGGTTTGACTCTCACAATTAGCTAACAGTCAAGGTCGGTCAATCACGTCCAAGTATGATTACCACTTAGTTTATTAGTGACTTCAAATAGAGCACAAAGTTCCTACACGTATCTATCACATAACATGCATCACTTTAACGGTTCATGCCCATATAAACTTCTCATCCATTCCCCACTCATAAACAAACATACGATAATGCACATAACACATATAACATGTTATATCATTCACATATAACCTACCCGACATTTAGACGCGCAAATCACTACTTATGTCATTTCAGCTTTAATCTTCAAAACCGGGCTGTTTTCGGGGATTTTAATAAAATAATTAACATGTTCCAAAAATTCTCAACTTTTTACAGAAGGTCTTAAACGATACAAATATTATTGTATAAAAATATCGGGATCCAATTCATCACCAATATTTTATAAAAATTAATTTTCCTGACTGCAATCAGATTCATCTTTTTCTGACTGCAGTCCACAGAATAATTTATTTAAAATTCATCGAGAGTCCAATTTATGAAATTCCAGTGGGAGAATTACAGATACATCGGTGGTCATTTACAGTACAAATTTCATGATCTGACTCTACACAGAATCCAAGTTATGATGGAAAACAGAACGCTTATTTTCAGCAGTAAAAATGCAGCTTGAGCTGCTGTTACAAAACGGGTCTTTAAAAATAGTAAACGAAGTCCAAAAATTATGATTCCAGTGCCATTAGAACCGTATTTCACAATACATAAATCCAGACTTCAGAAAATGCATTTTTCGTTTTATTAATGTCCGGTTACAGCCAACTGAAGTTGGGTGTAATCACTAAACAGCTTTCTGTTTTCAGTTCTTAACATTCTAAAGCGTGTTCGATTGATTCCGTTAACATGTTTAGTGATCAACAACGACCTTTAACATCAATATTAACAAGCAAGCATCAATATACACCCAACAACATCATACTTATCATTATTTCATCTTCAAGTAGACTTTCATGTAAAGCTTCATGTTTCTATTTTTGAGTTCTTGTTCTTTTAGTGTTTTAAACATTCACATCATACTACAACTTTAACCATAAGAACAAGATGTACAAGAGTGTGACAAGGACTTACTACTAGCTTATAGCTAGGGAAGAATCTCTAGTGAAGAAGATGATGAGAAAAGATGATGAAAAAGGCAAGAACAATGCTCTTTTGAAGCTCCACAAATTGCAACCTCCTTGAATCACCTTTGTAGCTTGAATGGAACTTGATGAATGGAAGAGGGTGGTGGTGGAATGGTGAAGGTGGTGGCGGTTGTGGTGAACCGAGAAGAAGGGAGAGAGAGTGGAAGGGTGGTGTGAAGATATGGAGAAATGATGATGATCTTATGCAACCATACTTATAATCCTTCCATCACATATTTTGGCAACACTAGCAAGCAACAATCTAATTAAATAATGAGATATGATCTTAAACAAGATATGAGGCATGGTGGATGATTTGTGTGGGTCCATATGGACCGAATTCGGTTGGGGGGGGGGGTTAAGTGTGACAACCCAAACCCTTGATCTTGATCGTTGAGAGACGAGCATTTTATTAATGCTCATATTCACTATTATTATCATTATTATTATTATTTTTGGATGTTTAGTCATTAATTTAATTACCGTTATAATATTAAGTGTTAAGATAAGCGGGCCGGTCAGTTAAGCAAGACACCCGATATTTTACAGACCCATGCGTACGGACCCAAGCCCAACCCAATTCCCTATCTCTAAAACCTACACTATATATTCATCCTAAACCCCTCCTCCCTCATCCTATTAATAAAAACCCTAAATCTATTTCCTTTTCACCAGCCGCTACCTTTCCTTTATCTTCCCCTCTCACCATATTTGTCTGCACCTCAATAATATCACACACAATGAAGATCAGAGCTCCATCAAACATAAAACCCACTCTCGACCCCCCCTTCTTCTCTTTGACTGATTGGTGGCCACGCCGGCCGGCTGCCGGTCAACTGGTTCTCCGACAATTCATTTCGTCGACAAGCCCACATTCCCCACTCCTGATGAAGATGAAACGGCCGACTACCGGCGCTCCGACGATGATTAACTTGGCCGAACGACACACCCACACCCCCCATACCTCTGTTTTCTGACGACGGAAAACAGAAGAGAGAGAGAGAGAGTCTGATCAGAAAGAGAAGAGGGCGGAGCCGGTAACGGCGACGCCGCCGAGACGACGACGGTGGTGATTCGTTGTTTTCCGACGAAGATGGATGTCAACGGCGACGATAATAACTCCGGTTTGGGTCAGAGCTTGTCTTTGTCTCGGGTTAGGACAGATCAGCAGGTCATAGATGGGTTCGAGTTCTGTTCGGATTTCTGTTCGGGTCTCGGTTTGGGTTCATCAGCTGTTCGGAATCTTCAGAACAGAGTATGATTATCTTGTTTTGCTTTCTTAATTGTCATCACCTCGCCTTCTTGTAAATCTTGAATGAGAAGAGTATATGTACATATATGTTGGTGATAAGCTGCTACATTTAGATCTGTTCATATGAGTGTTGAATAAAAGTATGTGTTCAAGGTGATTATACATATACAGCATATGTTTGTTGTTCTAGACTACATCTCATGATTGTTGGTTAATATGTGATCATTAATTGCATCTTTTATGATTCTTGATACTTGTTGCTTAATCTAGTGTAAATGGACAGTAAGGTAGGCATTGTTAGAATGCTATAAAGGATCCACTGCGGCAGGCTCGAAGTCATCAAAAGCCATCTCAAACTCAAAATCTGGGTCAACAGGATCCACTGGGTCAAAGGGGTCTACTGGATCCTCCATAAACTGATCCATGGGAACAAACTCTAAGTCACGATCTGGGTCGAATCCTGGGGGAAACATAGGATCGGAATCCCCCTCATCATCATGGTCAAAAGCGAAACTGGGGATAGGGGCAACAGAAGATGCCTGATCAGGATCTGATCCATGAGAGAAGTGCTGCGCACTCTGGACATGTGAGGGTACAGAGGCCACAGACTCAAAGGAGTCCGCGACTGGGGAGTGAGCAGGTGACTCTGCGGCAGGAGCATCTGCGATCAACAAAGGATCGGCAGCAGGAAGGGCCTCGCCCTGAGCATCCTCCTCGAAAGGCTCCTCATCAAACATATCGACATCATCCTCCTCGTCGTCGATGGGTAAAACAGGGTATGATGCAAGGGGTACTGGAGCAGGGATCAATGCAAGTGGTAGATCCCCGGCGATAGGACCATCTGCGAGCTCGCCAGCACCGTCAGGTAGTGCAAAGGGCTGAAAATCGTCCTCGTCTGTGCTGGTGAAGTCGGACGTATAAACCTCGTGCTCCGATGACTCAATGTCGTCTGAAACGATAGGCCTAGGGCCTGTGGTGCCTGAGCCACCAGTGCCTGTAGAATCCATGTGTCTGTAACATATACACAAACATGTACAAATTGTCAATCATATAATCAAATATTCACATAAGTCACCAAGTAAGCATTCAAATCATCCTCCTAGTCCCACTAGCCAACACTCCTAGTCCCACTAGCCAACACTCCTAGTCCCACCAGCCAACACTCCTAGTCCCACCAGCCAACACTCCTAGTCCCACCAGCCAACACTCCTAGTCCCACCAGCCAACACTCCTAGTCCCACCAGCCAACACTCCTAGTCCCACTAGCCTCCTACCTCGACCTCTCAGACCAAGCCTCAGCCTCCCAGACTGAGCCTAGAATAATGGATAAAATGTGCTCAACATTTGTTTGTAAAAAGTTGTGGATCTGGACTTAAGTGGTATGCAGTAAAAATGTTTTCGTGAGAGCCCTAGTGATCATAGTCTAGACTCAAGAAAGAATCCTAGTTCGCTATGATCAGAGCTCTGATACCAAGCTGTCACACCCTGGCTTTGCGGAAGCGTGGTTAACTTTGGTGTGACTTCTTAATACCATAGCTTAATCATAACAAAGCTATATGAATTTAAAACCATGCAAGTCATCCATTAAGTTTTGAAATCAAACAGTACCATTGTTTAACGTGAACATACTTCAACAACCATAATCTTGTTTCAAAAGAAATTACAACTCATAACATAAACATAGACGTGATTTAGGGATTGTGTCTTGTCCAGGTAAGAGACACATCCCCTAAACCCTGATGACTTCATGATAATGTGCAGCGGAAAACGTTCCATACCGTGCCAGATCCGTTTAATTTCCTGAAATACATGTGAGTTGAAAAATCAACAATAATGTTGAGCGAGTTCATGTGTAAGTGAGTATGTAAAACACTTGTGAGTATAAAAATAGTTGTGGTATGTAGCAGTGTAAGGGGACTTGTGATCACCAATGGTTTGCAAGGCCACTGACATATGTGAAGTGCAAATAGGGAGACTCAAACCTAGCAGATTTCGCCACGGCATTTGTATGTGGACAAAGTCACCCCACAGTCCGTTTCTAGTTTGGCCGGGGGCTGGGCTCGCTACACCCAGATAGATCTACCGCTCCTGTCCCTCGGTCCCTCCATGAGGACTAATGGCCCCATGTTGTTCCTATCCACTCACATGATCGAAATAACACCTCCTTACGCTAACCATACCGTTGTAAAGTACTCGTAAATCATAGTAACATGTATTTCACCCCCGCAGTTAAGTAAACTGAAAACAGTTAGAGAAAAGGGGGACATGAACTCACAGTGAATGCGTATCTCTATCAAGCGTCTCCAATACAGTAAGCTGTGCAACGACCTACAAGTGCTAATTCTATTAGACGGACGGCCGTGCTTTAGCTTTACGGTTTATGTTCGCGGGAAATAGTTAGACAACTATTTCGTGTTACATTTTGTATATACTTGATAGTTATTTTCCTTCCCAAGAATGGGGGATTTAATACATGTGCGTACAATTTCATCATTAAGTCTCACTTAATCTTTCTATATTTCTAACTCCAAAATATAAGTATTTATCCAAAATACGTTGTTAAAGTACGCGTTCATAAACATTTCCGTAATCGTGTAAGTTACGTTTTAACATACGAGTGGTAATATAATTACCGGTGTAACTTATATATTTATGGTGAAAGCGTTTGTAATTTTGGAGTCGTTATCGTTTGTAAACATTATTTTTACTCAAAAAAAATAATATTTATGTATTTCACAAAATAATCATAAACAGTGTGTGAAAATATATATTTATCACGTTAATATTTTGTGAAAATCCCACCTCCGAATATTTAGTAAATAAGTCATGGCGAAATTTATGTTTCGAAAGCATGACGAAAATGATTCTAACACTTGTAATGTAAATAAGTTTAAGTGTTAGGTTTTTAGGAAAATTTCGCCAGAGTTTCCTCTGTAACTGGAGGTGGCCACGCTTTTAAGCGTATCATTTTCTTTTAATAATCAAATCAACAATTGTTCCCAACAATTTCCAATAACTTTTCAACATTTTAACTAGTCAAATATGGACATAATCGTAAAAATACACAAACTTGTGATTTGTCTAAAAATAAGTAGTAAGTCTCTTTACTTTTGGTGGATCTTGTGTGTAAATAATCCGTTTTGGTGAAAACCCCGTTTCTAGAGAAAACTTATCTTTACAACTTCTAGTCACATTTGACAAAACTAGTTTCTTGTCAGATCTTTTCATTTCACAAGTGTTTACACACTTGTGGTTTGTAAAATCATGTTTATTAGTGTAAGATCTATCCTTTAGAAAACATGATTCTTTTAAAGTGTGGTTCTTCAAAAATACCACTTGCAGATACGTAGATCCGCTAGTTTTAAACACCATTTTACATGTTAAATCACTTTTACACAAGTAAAATATTTTTACACAAGTTTATGCTTTAGGTGTGGTAGATTTTCACCTTTAACCCTTGTATTTAGTCAAAAACGAGCTTATGTGAAGATCCGTGATCTTACAAAGTCGGGTTAAACGATGATCCGGGCTACCACATCATAGATCGGGTCTCAAAAATCACAAATTTCAAGTACTACACTTTTTACACAAGTTACAAGCTATTATCCACCCTTATTGTGATTTTACTAGACTTTAATGCATCAAAACTCATGTTTTCGATATTTAACCAACAAACTTCCTTTTAACCACTTTAGATACGTTCAAGAATGAGTTTTAAACAATATACCTCTAGCTCGGGGCTAGGGAAGAATCTTGGTGAAAAAGAGGTGGATAAAAGCTAACGGTAGAGGTCCTTCGCGTTCCGAGTGCACAAGAGCTCCTAATACGTGACCCTTGAAGTGTGAATGATGTTGGAATTGCAAGAACAAAACTTGAAAGTGTGATGGGTGGGTGTGTGAGGTTCGGCCGAGAGCTAGGTGGGAGGGAGAGAGTTTGATTTTTGTTGATTTGTTAAGTGGTAATTATCTCTAGTATGAAGGTGTTATTTATAGGCAATTTAGAAGAGTATTATCCATAGGTTAAAGTGTTAGTTAGATAACCAACATAGAGGATTAAAATAATAGTCAAGTACCAAGTATTGTCCCCCTTAGTTGGGGCCGTGTACAATGGGGGGGGGGGGTCTTGGTTCGGTTACACCTAGCTTAGTTAGGTAATGGTTACGTTAAAAAGGTTAGTTTAGTGTTGAACCTCGTTAGTAATATAAAGCGCGTTATAACGGGTGTTAGAGTAATCAGGGACCCTAACTAGCTCAGAAAAATATAAATAGTGAAAATATTAATATTTTCATGTCCCGGGTAAAGTCCGGTTGTTCGGTTGGATAGTAATCCGTTAAAGCGTTACAAAGGCTTTAAAGTGTCGTTATTGTACTTTTAGTGACACCATTTAATTTCCAACACTTTAGAAAGTGTCTAGTGATATTTTTCCCATATTTTGGCACTTTACTAGTCAGCTAGAAGCTGGTTAAATTATTAAAGTGCTGTGTTTTGTACTTAAAGTACGTTTTAGGCACATCCGTTCACTGTAACTTATTCCTAGAGACGCGGTTCTACAATACTTGTATCCCTACACTCACTGCTAGTGTAGTAACTTTCTCAGGCTCTTACAGGCCTTAGAGGCAGTGTCTGCCTGATGCTGGTTATATCAGCATGTTCGCCGTGTATCCGTTTATTGTGCTACTGTGCGTTTAGTGCATCAAGTTTGTCACGAAGGTGCTAATAGCAGAATATAGTGTGACGGCCAGTAAAGTATGATGCAAGTAAGTTCATGTATCAGTATTCAAGTAGCAGTTCATCAGCTAGTTCAAACAAGCACAGTAATCAAGTAGTAATTAATCATTAATTAAGTTGTACGGATACCTGGTTTAGTGCGGGTTGTCACATTCTCCCCCCGTTAAATAAATTTCGTCCCGAAATTTAAGTTCTGCTTGTAGATGCAGAGTTCTTAGGAAATAAGTGGGGGTATTTCTCTTTCATCCGGTCCTCACGTTCCCAGGTGTATTCAGGACCATGTCTGGCATTCCAACGAACCTTGACGAGCTTGACACTGCTCCGGCGGGTCTTGTTAACTTTCCAATCTGTGACCTCGACAGGTTCTTCAACGAAGTGGAGCGTGTCGTCAATATGAATCTCGTCGATGGGAATGGCAACGTCAACTTGAGTTGGACTTTTCTTTAGATTGGATACATGAAATGTATCGTGAACGCCATTTAGTTCAGCGGGTAGGTCCAACTTGTATGCTACCGTCCCAATTCTTTCTAGAATTCTAAAGGGACCAATGTAGCGTGGATTTAACTTCCCACGCTTTCCAAAGCGTGCCACCCCTTTCCAGGGTGATACCTTCAGTAAAACCATTTCTCCAACTTGAAAATCCACATGTTTTCGGTTTGGATCCGCATAGGCCTTTTGTCTGTGGCGAGCTGCTTCGATGCGTTTAAGAATTTGCGCGATCTTGTCTGTCGTCTCTTGGACGATTTCGGGACCAGCAAGCTGCCTATCACCCGCGTCAGCCCAACATAAGGGTGATCGGCACTTGCGTCCGTAAAGGGCTTCGAATGGCGCGACACCAATACTGGTGTGGTAGCTGTTGTTGTATGAAAATTCGACCATAGGTAAATGTTTATCCCAGCTACCGCCCAAATCCATAGCACATGCTCTCAGCATGTCTTCCAAAGTCTGTATCGTTCGCTCGCTCTGGCCGTCAGTTTGCGGATGGAACGCAGTGCTCAGATTCAACTGTGAGCCAAAGGCTTCTTGGAAGGATTGCCATATCCTTGACACAAACCATCCGTCTCTATCAGAGATGATCGAGAGAGGCACTCCGTGACGTGCGACGATCTCTCTCATGTAAATTTCCGCAAGTTTGCTCGTGCTATCTTTCTCTTTGATTGGCAGAAAGTGTGCGGATTTTGTTAGGCGGTCAACTATCACCCAAATCATATCATGGCCTCTTGGCGTTCTTGGCAATTTCGTAACAAAATCCATTGAGATTTGTTCCCATTTCCACTTGGGAATCTCAGGTTGTTGCAGCAGCCCCGAGGGCTTCTGGTATTCCGCCTTAACCTTCGCGCAAGTTAAACATTTGCTCACGTAGACAGCAACGTCGCCTTTCATCCTAGGCCACCAATAGTAATCCTTGAGATCTTGATACATCTTATCCGATCCAGGGTGGACAGAGTACCGTGACTTGTGCGCTTCGTCAAAAATAACTTTCCTTAAATCTCCAAACAAAGGAACCCAAATCCTTTTCTCAAAACATAATGTTCCTTCCTCGTTTGGTACCAAAAGCTTCTCCATTCCTCGGAGATATTCCTCTTCCAAGTTTCCTTCCTTAAGGGCTTCTTTTTGTGCAGCACGAATGCGCAAGGAAAGATCGGTTCGAATAATCATTTCTAGAGCCCTAACCCTTATGGGCTTGATCCTTTCCTTTCGACTTAGGGCATCGGCGACCACATTCGCCTTCCCTGGGTGATACTTTATCTCGCAGTCGTAGTCATTTAGCAACTCAACCCATCGTCTTTGCCTCATATTCAACTCCTTCTGGTTGAATATATGCTGTAGGCTCTTGTGATCTGTGAAGATTGTGCATTTTGTACCGTAAAGGTAATGTCTCCAGATCTTTAGTGCAAAAACCACTGCGCCAAGCTCCAAATCGTGTGTGGTATAGTTCTTTTCGTGCACTTTCAGTTGACGTGATGCATAAGCAATTACCTTTTGGCGTTGCATCAACACACAACCTAACCCTTGACGCGATGCGTCGCAGTACACCACAAAATCATCAGTACCTTCCGGCAGTGCTAAGATTGGCGCATTGCAGAGCTTATCCTTTAGTATCTGGAATGCGTCTTCCTGTTTGATTCCCCAATCAAACTCCTTATCCTTCTGTGTGAGGAGCGTCAATGGTTGAGCGATTTTCGAGAAATCCTCAATGAACCTTCGATAGTAGCCAGCCAAACCCAAGAATTGTCGAATCTCGGTTGGCGTTGTTGGCGTTTCCCAATCCTTGATCGCCTCGATCTTTGTTGGGTCCACGTGGATTCCATCTCCATTCACCACGTGCCCAAGGAATTGGACTTCTCGTAGCCAAAACTCGCACTTGGAGAATTTGGCGTACAGTTGTTCCTTCTTTAACAGCTCCAAAATGGCTCTAAGATGTTGTTCGTGTTCAGCCTTCGTTTTCAAGTAAATCAAGATGTCGTCGATAAACACAATCACGAACTTATCCAAGTACGGTTTGCAAACTCTATTCATTAGATCCATGAATACTGCAGGTGCGTTTGTCAAACCAAATGGCATAACGAGGAACTCGTAGTGTCCATAACGAGTTCTGAAGGCTGTTTTCGGGATACTTTCCTCTTGAATCCTTAACTGATGGTATCCCGATCGAAGATCGATTTTAGAGTAACAACTTGAGCCTTGTAGTTGATCAAACAGATCATCAATTCTTGGCAGAGGATATCTGTTCTTGATCGTTAGCTTGTTCAGTTCTCTGTAGTCGATGCACATACGAAAACTACCGTCCTTCTTCTTAACAAACAGGACCGGAGCTCCCCAAGGCGAGAAGCTTGGTCGAATAAAACCCTTGTCTAACAACTCTTGAAGTTGTGTTGACAGTTCCTGCATCTCAGACGGAGCAAGTCTGTAAGGTGCCTTAGCTACAGGCGCGGCGCCTGGAACTAAGTCGATGTGAAACTCGACTTGTCTCTGAGGTGGCA
Organism: Helianthus tuberosus; assembly: GCA_030545235.1. Lineage (NCBI taxonomy): Eukaryota > Viridiplantae > Streptophyta > Magnoliopsida > Asterales > Asteraceae > Helianthus > Helianthus tuberosus. Next base: position 118,118,264 of record CM060406.1, on the reverse strand, counting down.
GTCCGGGTAAGTCTTCCGGAAAGACTTCTGGGTATTCCCTTACGACAGGGATGTCTTCGATTCTGGGTTCAGCAGCCTTCTTATCCATAATGTGTGCCAGGAAGGCAACACATCCCTTCTGCAAACACTTCCTTGCTTTCAAACAGCTGATAATCCGCAACGGCGTCTCACGCTTCTCTCCATGAACAACAATGGTCTCACCATCCTCGGTTGGAATACGAACAACCTTTTCGTGGCAAACTATCTCAGCTTTATTGCCCGATAACCAATCCATTCCTACTACCACGTCGAAACTTCCCAATTGGACTGGTAGTAGATCCAAAGCAAACTCACGTTCTCCTAATTCAATCACACAGCCTCTGATAACATCATTGGCTTCTACTAATTTTCCATTAGCCAATTCGATTGCGTACGGGATATCTAACTTATTAGCGGCTAACCCAAGTATATTCTTAAATTCTAGTGATACGAAGCTATAGTCGGCACCAGTATCAAACAGAACAGATGCATAGCGTTGATTTACAGGGAACGTACCAGTGACAACGTTGGGATCCTGGCGTGCTTCCCGTGCACCGATTTGGAACACTCTTCCCCGGGCTTGGTTCAATCCCGGGCAGTCCCTCTTGAAGTGCCCAACGTCACCGCAATGTAAACATCCTAATCTTTTTCCACTTCCCGCACCATCCCCAACTGGCGGGTTGTTTTGATTGGCAGTTCCGGCTTGATTTGCATTGTAGCCTCGATTATTCCCTTGTGGGCGATTTCCCAAACCACCACGATTATCGTTTCTATTCATATATCCTCCCTGGCCTCCCCGGCCCGCACTAGCCCAACATGATTCCTTTGAGTGGCCCGGTTTTCCACAAGATTCACAAACTCTCACGTTACAATGGCCAGTATGGTGGCGTTGGCAGTTGTTGCATTTGGGCTGGGTGCCCTGGTACCCTTTTCCTTTCTTGGTACTGCCAGCTGATTTTCCTTTCTTTACTGCCATACTGACGCCTTGCTTGAAGTTTGAAAACTTCCTTTTGTTATCTCCTGAGGACTCAACGTGAGTCTCTGTCTTCTTCGCCTTGACTTCATCAAACTTGTTTAAACGAATTGCCTCCTCGGTGAGAGCCACGCTCAAATCAATGGCTTCCGTGATAGTTGCTGGTTTGGAGGAGGTTACCATGCTAATGATTTGAGGAGCTAATCCCCAAATGAAGCGCTCAATTCGCTTGTATTCAGGCGTGACCATATAAGGAACCACTTGAGATAGGTCATGAAACCTCTGAACGTACTCTGCTACCTTCGGACCGTCCATTTTTAGGTGCCAGAACTCGGTCTCCAATCGCTGAATTTCTGCGCGGGAACAGTACTTCTTGCGCATAAGCTCTTTCAGCTCTGCCCAGGTCAGTGCGTAGGCGGCAGCTTCGCCTAACGTCTGGACTTGTAAGTTCCACCAAGATAGGGCTCCGTCTAGAAACAGCCCTGAGATGTAAGTGACCTGCTGGTCGAGCGCACATTTGCTCATGCGGATGGTGGAATCAGTCTTCTCGGCCCAACGAGTAAAAGCGACAGCGCCTCCGGTGCCATCGAAGTTGGTGGGCTTGCAGTCTAAGAACTGCTTGTATGTGCACCCTGCACATTCATTGCAACATATGATAGATATTAGCTTTCTTGCTAAGGAAATCCGTTTAGGTCATGGTATGTCTTAATGACTTAAATATTACCATGTGGTGGATTATTGTTGCCCTGGTTAATACTTCCGCTCGTTCCGGGCTGAGATGCTGCATACTGTGCTATGGCAGCAGCAATGATTTGTTGTAGTTCTGCCTCGTTAGTGGGCATGCGCGTCTCGCGTCTGGGCGGCATCTTCTAAAAGATGGTTTAAGTTGGTTAGGCCATAGTAAGGCTCCGTTGTTATAATACGTAAATCAGTTCGAAATATAGTGTACGTATATAACGGTAGTAATAGTATAATCACATAACATCTCATGTTATCACACATCACAAATATCAATCACACAACATCCCATGTCATAAAATATAAACAAGTAATCAAGCGAAACAGTTGTGATGAGAATACTGCGATTGTCATATATCAAGACCACATGGTAAGTGTATCAGTACATCACAGTGTCATACAATCATCCATCAACTAGGGGCTACATCACCCCTGTCCAAAAATCATAACAAATCAGTGTCAAATACAACATCAGATACATAGTCAACAAAAGTCAAAATCAAAAAGTGGTCTCCAAAATGCTATAACAATCGCCGTCCTCTCATCCTCGTCTACCCAAATAGTAACTGGTGAGCTCTACGCAGATGGTGGTGGGGGAGGGGGAAAGTGAGTATAAAACAACCGGCGCAACTGGAGCCAGTCCTCCTCCTGGGCTCGCTGAGTACGGATAATGGAAGTAATCTGCTGCTCTAACGTAAAGAGGCGGGCAGCAATATCTGGAGGTAATGGTCGAAACGGCTGTAAAGGGGAGTGTGTCTGACCATGACACTGACAAGATAGCCGAGCTCTCTCGAGCTCCTGGATACGCTGTGTGTGGGACTCGTGCTGTGCGACGAAGGACATCAAGACGTCCTCGATAGTGTATCCCCTGTGAAAAGAATGGTAGGGGTCAGTAGGTGGCACACCGGAGCCAGGTGCCCAAAGAAATGGCTCGCTAGTGGGGTCGAAAGGTGCCACGCGAAATGGAGCAACAGCGGGTGGAACGGATGACGTCTGAGGCATGAAAGGGATAGGCATCGGTACATGCCCATCAGGGTGAGCTGAAGAACCCTCTCCAGGCCCTGCTGGAGGTATAAACATAGGAACCTGAAATGAAAAGTCAATATGTGGTGCAACAGGAATCTGTGGAGGAAATGGTGGAATGTCCTCGTCTGCCGGTATCCAACCATGCTGTGCAGACTCATCCGGTGGATCCATATGTGCCGCGAACAGTGCATGTCCGGGCTCTAGCGGAACAGGATCAAGTAAGGGAGCAATAACAGGGTGAACGGGTGCAAGGTGCTCTATAGCAGGTATATCAACAACGGGTAAAGGAACAACGGGATCAACAGCAACATGATCGCCCTCAATCATAGGAATATCTACAGGGAGATCATCAATAACAGGCTCAAATGGGATATCAGCATGTACTGGGTCATGCTCCGGTATAGGGTCGAGAGCGGCTGCCTGCTCAGGAGCAGCGGCAGGCTCGAAGTCATCAAAAGCCATCTCAAACTCAAAATCTGGGTCAACAGGATCCACTGGGTCAAAGGGGTCTACTGGATCCTCCATAAACTGATCCATGGGAACAAACTCTAAGTCACGATCTGGGTCGAATCCTGGGGGAAACATAGGATCGGAATCCCCCTCATCATCATGGTCAAAAGCGAAACTGGGGATAGGGGCAACAGAAGATGCCTGATCAGGATCTGATCCATGAGAGAAGTGCTGCGCACTCTGGACATGTGAGGGTACAGAGGCCACAGACTCAAAGGAGTCCGCGACTGGGGAGTGAGCAGGTGACTCTGCGGCAGGAGCATCTGCGATCAACAAAGGATCGGCAGCAGGAAGGGCCTCGCCCTGAGCATCCTCCTCGAAAGGCTCCTCATCAAACATATCGACATCATCCTCCTCGTCGTCGATGGGTAAAACAGGGTATGATGCAAGGGGTACTGGAGCAGGGATCAATGCAAGTGGTAGATCCCCGGCGATAGGACCATCTGCGAGCTCGCCAGCACCGTCAGGTAGTGCAAAGGGCTGAAAATCGTCCTCGTCTGTGCTGGTGAAGTCGGACGTATAAACCTCGTGCTCCGATGACTCAATGTCGTCTGAAACGATAGGCCTAGGGCCTGTGGTGCCTGAGCCACCAGTGCCTGGAGAATCCATGTGTCTGTAACATATACACAAACATGTACAAATTGTCAATCATATAATCAAATATTCACATAAGTCACCAAGTAAGCATTCAAATCATCCTCCTAGTCCCACCCCCTAGTCCCACCAGCCAACACTCCTAGTCCCACCAGCCAACACTCCTAGTCCCACCAGCCAACACTCCTAGTCCCACCAGCCAACACTCCTAGTCCCACCAGCCAACACTCCTAGTCCCACTAGCCTCCTACCTCGACCTCTCAGACCAAGCCTCAGCCTCCCAGACTGAGCCTAGAATAATGGATAAAATGTGCTCAACATTTGTTTGTAAAACGTTGTGGATCTGGACTTAAGTGGTATGCAGTAAAAATGTTTTCGTGAGAGCCCTAGTGATCATAGTCTAGACTCAAGAAAGAATCCTAGTTCGCTATGATCAGAGCTCTGATACCAAGCTGTCACACCCTGGCTTTGCGGAAGCGTGGTTAACTTTGGTGTGACTTCTTAATACCATAGCTTAATCATAACAAAGCTATATGAATTTAAAACCATGCAAGTCATCCATTAAGTTTTGAAATCAAACAGTACCATTGTTTAACGTGAACATACTTCAACAACCATAATCTTGTTTCAAAAGAAATTACAACTCATAACATAAACATAGACGTGATTTAGGGATTGTGTCTTGTCCAGGTAAGAGACACATCCCCTAAACCCTGATGACTTCATGATAATGTGCAGCGGAAAACGTTCCATACCGTGCCAGATCCGTTTAATTTCCTGAAATACATGTGAGTTGAAAAATCAACAATAATGTTGAGCGAGTTCATGTGTAAGTGAGTATGTAAAACACTTGTGAGTATAAAAATAGTTGTGGTATGTAGCAGTGTAAGAGGACTTGTGATCACCAATGGTTTGCAAGGCCACTGACATATGTGAAGTGCAAATAGGGAGACTCAAACCTAGCAGATTTCGCCACGGCATTTGTATGTGGACAAAGTCACCCCACGGTCCGTTTCTAGTTTGGCCGGGGGCTGGGCTCGCTACACCCAGATAGATCTACCGCTCCTGTCCCTCGGTCCCTCCATGAGGACTAATGGCCCCATGTTGTTCCTATCCACTCACATGATCGAAATAACACCTCCTTACGCTAACCATACCGTTGTAAAGTACTCGTAAATCATAGTAACATGTATTTCACCCCCGCAGTTAAGTAAACTGAAAACAGTTAGAGAAAAGGGGGACATGAACTCACAGTGAATGCGTATCTCTATCAAGCGTCTCCAATACAGTAAGCTGTGCAACGACCTACAAGTGCTAATTCTATTAGACGGACGGCCGTGCTTTAGCTTTACGGTTTATGTTCGCGGGAAATAGTTAGACAACTATTTCGTGTTACATTTTGTATATACTTGATAGTTATTTTCCTTCCCAAGGATGGGGGATTTAATACATGTGCGTACAATTTCATCATTAAGTCTCACTTAATCTTTCTATATTTCTAACTCCAAAATATAAGTATTTATCCAAAATACGTTGTTAAAGTACGCGTTCATAAACATTTCCGTAATCGTGTAAGTTACGTTTTAACATACGAGTGGTAATATAATTACCGGTGTAACTTATATATTTATGGCGAAAGCGTTTGTAATTTTGGAGTCGTTATCGTTTGTAAACATTATTTTTACTCAAAAAAAATAATATTTATGTATTTCACAAAATAATCATAAACAGTGTGTGAAAATATATATTTATCACGTTAATATTTTGTGAAAATCCCACCTCCGAATATTTAGTAAATAAGTCATGGCGAAATTTATGTTTCGAAAGCATGACGAAAATGATTCTAACACTTGTAATGTAAATAAGTTTAAGTGTTAGGTTTTTAGGAAAATTTCGCCAGAGTTTCCTCTGTAACTGGAGGTGGCCACGCTTTTAAGCGTATCATTTTCTTTTAATAATCAAATCAACAATTGTTCCCAACAATTTCCAATAACTTTTCAACATTTTAACTAGTCAAATATGGACATAATCGTAAAAATACACAAACTTGTGATTTGTCTAAAAATAAGTAGTAAGTCTCTTTACTTTTGGTGGATCTTGTGTGTAAATAATCTGTTTTGGTGAAAACCCCGTTTCTAGAGAAAACTTATCTTTACAACTTCTAGTCACATTTGACAAAACTAGTTTCTTGTCAGATCTTTTCATTTCACAAGTGTTTACACACTTGTGGTTTGTAAAATCATGTTTATTAGTGTAAGATCTATCCTTTAGAAAACATGATTCTTTTAAAGTGTGGTTCTTCAAAAATACCACTTGCAGATACGTAGATCCGCTAGTTTTAAACACCATTTTACATGTTAAATCACTTTTACACAAGTAAAATATTTTTACACAAGTTTATGCTTTAGGTGTGGTAGAGTTTCACCTTTAACCCTTGTATTTAGTCAAAAACGAGCTTATGTGAAGATCCATGATCTTACAAAGTCGGGTTAAACGATGATCCGGGCTACCACATCATAGATCGGGTCTCAAAAATCACAAATTTCAAGTACTACACTTTTTACACAAGTTACAAGCTATTATCCACCCTTATTGTGATTTTACTAGACTTTAATGCATCAAAACTCATGTTTTCGATATTTAACCAACAAACTTCCTTTTAACCACTTTAGATACGTTCAAGAATGAGTTTTAAACAATATACCTCTAGCTCGGGGCTAGGGAAGAATCTTGGCGAAAAAGAGGTGGATAAAAGCTAACGGTAGAGGTCCTTCGCGTTCCGAGTGCACAAGAGCTCCTAATACGTGACCCTTGAAGTGTGAATGATGTTGGAATTGCAAGAACAAAACTTGAAAGTGTGATGGGTGGGTGTGTGAGGTTCGGCCGAGAGCTAGGTGGGAGGGAGAGAGTTTGATTTTTGTTGATTTGTTAAGTGGTAATTATCTCTAGTATGAAGGTGTTATTTATAGGCAATTTAGAAGAGTATTATCCATAGGTTAAAGTGTTAGTTAGATAACCAACATAGAGGATTAAAATAATAGTCAAGTACCAAGTATTGTCCCCCTTAGTTGGGGCCGTGTACAATGGGGGGGGTCTTGGTTCGGTTACACCTAGCTTAGTTAGGAAATGGTTACGTTAAAAAGGTTAGTTTAGTGTTGAACCTCGTTAGTAATATAAAGCGCGTTATAACGGGTGTTAGAGTAATCAGGGACCCTAACTAGCTCAGAAAAATATAAATAGTGAAAATATTAATATTTTCATGTCCCGGGTAAAGTCCGGTTGTTCGGTTGGATAGTAATCCGTTAAAGCGTTACAAAGGCTTTAAAGTGTCGTTATTGTACTTTTAGTGACACCATTTAATTTCCAACACTTTAGAAAGTGTCTAGTGATATTTTTCCCATATTTTGGCACTTTACTAGTCAGCTAGAAGCTGGTTAAATTATTAAAGTGCTGTGTTTTGTACTTAAAGTACGTTTTAGGCACATCCGTTCACTGTAACTTATTCCTAGAGACGCGGTTCTACAATACTTGTATCCCTACACTCACTGCTAGTGTAGTAACTTTCTCAGGCTCTTACAGGCCTTAGAGGCAGTGTCTGCCTGATGCTGGTTATATCAGCATGTTCGCCGTGTATCCGTTTATTGTGCTACTGTGCGTTTAGTGCATCAAGTTTGTCACGAAGGTGCTAATAGCAGAATATAGTGTGACGGCCAGTAAAGTATGATGCAAGTAAGTTCATGTATCAGTATTCAAGTAGCAGTTCATCAGCTAGTTCAAACAAGCACAGTAATCAAGTAGTAATTAATCATTAATTAAGTTGTACGGATACCTGGTTTAGTGCGGGTTGTCACAATCTTCACGGATATAACTGGGGCTTCCCAAATCGAAAACTAGGTTCGATAAAACCCATGTCCAACAGCTCCCGTGGTTGAGTAGACAGTTCTTGCAACCCTCCTGGTGCAAGATGGCAAGAATTCAAAGCTGCATCATGCGTGAGGTCTAACTGAAATTCTGCCTAACAGTTGTGGTAATAATCCTGGAAGTCCTTCAAGTAGCTCATAGGGAGAGATCACAAACAACTGACGGATCCTTGATCCTCTCCCTTAGCCTTACATCAGTAACAGTTTCTAACAATGGCTGGGTAGTCCTTCCATAGACACTTCTGGGCTTTCATTGCAGAATCGATGCTAACCTTTATACAACTCTGATACTTTGGAATAGATGACAATTCTTCACTAGAGAGAGGGATACTTAAAATCTTCTCCTCACCGGGTACATCTATCAAGAACACAGAAGGAAAGTCGATGTCGAACACTTATCCCACAAGGTTGAGTTTGCATCCCATCGATCATATGAGGTTTCCATTGTCTTGCCACTAGCCGATTCCACCTCAGGTTGGGTTTCAAGAAGCATCAGGGTTATATAGAACAAAGACAGGGTGATTCATTATCCAAGAACGGGTATGCCACCATATTATTACAGTCCTGGTGTCGCCCACACCAATCCTAAATGCCCCTCCATGAGCATCATTTCCCGTGTGGTTGTACTTGTTGCGAGGATTTCCAGTACGACCGTCGTTTCCTTGGTTGTTGTCGTTTTGATTTAGCGACAGCCACTCCATGTCATAGGCACCTTCCTTTCTATACTGTGGGTTGCCATTTCAAGTACCTTGATGTTGCCGTGACTGTTGCCTCCAATGCTGTCGTTTGAAACGGAGCTCTACGATCTTTCATCGACAGGGTCCATCTTTTCATATTCCGCGCCACGTCCTAAGGCGCTACCCCTTGTGCTGGCAGTTTCACGTTCCTTACAATGGTCGATTGTCATCGTTTATGTCCTGATTAATTCGTAAAAGTTGACTCCCATGAGTCGCTGGCTGGGGTTAAGGATTCGATTGGAGTCAAATCGTTGATGTTCGTTGCTGGTAACTAGGGTCGTTCAAATGCTGAGGTCCATCGTTCTTGCAAGTTGACTGAGTAATACACGGTATGTTACGAGAGTGTTGTAGAAGTGATCGCACTTCGAAATCTAAGGCGTCAATACATTAAGCTCCAGCAAACGAAGAAAGGTAAGAAAGATATAGACCAATCATTGTCGTTGCAACATCCATCTCAGGGATGTTCGTATAAGCACCTAACACTCTACACGGTTCGCTTGGCGTTCAGATGGGTGTTCAGGTAATACTTGATAGCATCAAGATTCGAAAGGATCCTGAGAGGAATGAAAAGTTCACGTTCGAGTAGGGGACAATCACTGCTATGACCCCTATAGGTTTGTTATGTTTCACATCGATCAAATAACGGAACGGAACCCCTTTTTCACTTGTTAAGCCTCACTGGGACTAGCATGCACCCCACATTATTATTATGTGTGCACCCACAATAATATTGTGATTTGCATGCTCATCCCAGCTCCTCTTAACTCATGTCAAATGGTTCCTCAAACTCAAGTAGCAACCAAAGAGCATCACGAAACGTAAGTCATGAATGTTTAGGGAAAATACCACCCTATCAGTTACATAACACATGCCAGTAATACATGAATTCATACTGTTGTGCTAAAAGTGCAATCACATGCTATATCGTATGTAAGTGTTCACTAGTTATGTAGTACGATGAGTATATAAGAGACGAACCTTGCAATCTGGAGCTGAGTGTCATGGTCGTATTCACGTTCTCAGAACTGTTCGGTTATAGTCTGGTTTTACAAAAACGTTTTTCCCCTTTTTAAAACCAAGTTCACTATAACCAATGGCTCTGATACCAATCTGTCACACCCCCAAAATACCACATGCGGAAAACCCCCGCGAGGCGTATGACATACCAGGATCTTAGCCACCAATCACATTGAACTCATGGGTATATTTAAATAAAACTTTCATTTATTAACAATAAGTGTTACAACGTTACAATATTTCACAGTTTACAGCGGAAGGAAAATTCATTTGTTAAGGGTTTATAAACCACATGTAAAAGCCCTTAGTCTTGTGTTGCGTTCCCATGTAACTCGACCCATGACCACTCCAGCTTCCCAGACAGCAAGTTCCAGTCAGTATGCACCTAAAGACCTGCAAGGCATGTAACAACGAGTCAACAACAAAGTTGAGCGAGTTCACAGTTGGTTGATTAGTTATTGAGTTCATTTCAACAATCGTAAGTTTGTTTTGTAAACCACGTTTTAAATCAGTAACCCTGTTTACCAAACCTTCTCAATAATTAGTGGGGGCTTCCCATGTGAGTTACCAGACCGTACCATATCGACTACTAACGAAAGTAAGTTGTGCCCTAAGTCAATGTCTATCATCATTGACCCTTTGCCTTAGTCCATTAGTACACGCCCGTCCTACCGGCACAGTGTGAGGTTTGTTAAACCTAATAGCGCTATTAATTAATGACCCGCTCGCCATCGGCCTCGACGATTAAGTCGATATAAAATGAGGGACTTATGATAGAGTTGTGGTCCAGTATGTTTAATCTTGATGTCCTACCCAAGGAGGACAAACGTACGTATCCTACCCAAGGAGAATACGCGAGGTTTAAATCTTGGCATCCTACCCATGGAGGATGGCCGTACATATCCTACCCAAGGATAATATGTAGTTTCCGTATTATTTCTTTAACCCATTCCCGACCTTTGGGAATCCCATGCCTTGTAGAAAATGTGAACTCACGTTGGTTTGCTCGGTTAGATTAGTTATACAATCCAATGACATCAACCAACCCTAATGTGATTATCATAGAGTAATCAGTCAGTTTCATGTACACCTAAAACATGCGTTCTTTGCATTCAACACATAGGTTACAAATAAGCAGAACACATATCAATACGTAAGTCGCAGCAAGTATTTGGATCCTAGATCCAAGCACAACACCAGTTCATATCACACCATAACACATATCAAGTGGTTCTATTCCCGTTCAAGTGAACACGCAATTATAACTAGGACAAATGCAACACAGATATTCATAATATTACACAAGTTTATACCATCGATCACATGAGTTATAGGCCCAGTCCAAAAGTGTATGACCTATGTTTCTAGCCTACTACCAAAACTCAGCCCATGGCCCAACCCCACTATTACACCCACCATTCACATATTCAAATTAACATCCAATGAATTGTGATCATGCATAACATTAATATATATTATCATCATCTACTAGATCATGGCTTACATATAATGACCGACAACAACATTCCTAATCTTACTCCTATTGGGCCGCCATCATAGCATGCCATTTTCTACACATGAGCCGTCATTATGGAATGCCATTATCTATACACATTTCATATCATAATAATTACTCAGTTACTTCATTAACACATGCATACAAATCAACAACAACTAGGCAATTCATTATGGCACTCATATTAGTGGGCGGCTCAAAACAAATGGTCCACTAGTCAAACATGCAATCCGAATAAAACAGAACACGCGGCCCAATCATATCAACATACGTCTAATTATTCAGGCAGCCCGGTTACCCCTATGGCCCAACCGATTACAAGATTAATTACATACAGCCAAACTCAAAACATATTCAAGGATCAAATAATTATCATCATTGGCGGCACATGCTTGACAAAAAGAGAATACAATATCATCATTGGAGAGATAACTGTTATCTTATCACCATCACGTGCAGCTCAAAAGAGGTAGCAAACATATAAGATTCTTGGAGGATCTCTATTGGGCCGACATACATATAATGGGCGGCAACTTAGGAGAATAATTAATTCATCATCACAAAACCCTTGGGACTATAACTAGGCTGTAGTTGTTACGTATCATGATAACTTCACATGTTCCTATATTATCCAAGCAATCGGTTACAATTACATGAATTTTATATTCATCACAATCCACTATCAAAGCATAATCATCTAGTAACATGTAAATAATTAATCCACTTAGTCATCAAATACTAACGAAATCAGTAATTACAATCGATAAACCAACTAAGCATGCATGGCAAAGGGGCTTGATTCAAAACATAAAGGTTATACTAACCGAATAATTCAAAGTGCAAGACAGATTCGAGGAATAGGTCTCGCGAAACAGGATTGTTACCATCGAGTGCTCTTCGGGTTCAAGAACTTTAGGGTTACAACGCTTAGAATTCCTAATTACATGTTATATGGTGGTAATATACAAAACTCTAGTGGGATGGGCTCAATTAGGTGGTTTGGGCCGGACACATGTGGGCCAAGTTAAGCCAAAGGTGGCTATGACAAGCAAGCGTAGTCCGCTAATAAGCGCGGCCCACTACATTCCTACATACACAACATATACAATCCTGCTTTACTTCTAGTAAATTTACCAAGGTTACGAGCGTTTAACAGGCTTAACATAAATACATTTAACGGAGTTATAACACCCACAATCACGGTACGTTTCATATTGGCAAGGGATAACAGAAGGTTAAGATCACAGGATTAACGCCACTAACCTTGAAAGTTCGGGTTGTCACAACATTGGTTATTGGACATTGGTAACACATGACATTGACATTTAAACAAGACATTATTTCATGATTATTAATAAGTGCTTTTATTATATTGCACATCGTGGCGTTGTCTAAACCACTTCAACAAGGACAAGACATGACATATTTTATATATATTATTTTCATTTGGTTATTTACTTAACCATACATCATTCTTTTATATCATTTGATTTTCATATGATTTTATAAAAGAAAATATTTTATAAGGTTCATGACTACTTTTCGTTTAACATTTCTTTTAACATTCAAAGTCATGAATCTTCAACACTAAACCTATGTTACTCACAGGCATTTTTATGCTGACGTATTTACTTTCACATATGTTTCAGGAGCAAATATTTGATGTGAGCAAGCTACACTTAGGGCGACTTGGGCCTTAGCAATCTAAAATCAAGAAAGTTATCGTCTTCTATGTTATGTGTTTCGTTTGAACCAAGACAATTTTGTCACACCCTGCTAGTAGCGGAAGCGTATTGCGTGTGACGTAAGAAAGGTAATCATTGCATCCAAATGTATTAACAACATGAACCAACAACGATGCCATAGATATATAGTTTTCAACAAAAGATTACAAGTTTTTAACATAGTTTCCAAGTTCAACAACGTTTGACATAGCATAGTTCTAAGTTATTTTACACATAACAAAAGATAGTTTTTGACACAACACAAAGTGAGGTTTTGTCCCCTATATACCCATACGAAGTTGGGATATAAAAGCCAAACCCTCCCAAAAGTGGCCATCGTTGTCATTTGTTTTCCCGAATCCCATAGTGAATCACCGGCTCAAGACCTGTTTCCTGAAATAAATGTAGTTTTAAAAAGTCAACAAAAAGTTGAGCGAGTTCATGCAGTATTTGATATCATATGAAATCTAGTACTTGTTTGTGACAACTCGAGTTTCCAAGATTCTATCTTCGCATTTAGTGCACGCTAATTTTTTTTATTTAGTTGTTTGTTAATACGACACGTTGTTTCACAACGCTTACCTTTGTAATACGTTAAATAGAACTGCGATTGATATTTTATATTTGGGATGCATAATATTTATTATATGTGATAGTATGTTAATAAGGTTTGTATTAATTAACATGTTAAATAAAGTTGGAACTCACTGAAATCTAGTACTCATGAAAACACCCAAGTGGTGAAAACACTTTAAGTGTTTTCGTCCACTGATGACCAGACGAAATCAGAGATGGGCCTTGGCCCAGTGTGGGTTGAGATATTTTATATATAATCATTTTATAAACAATCTTCTCAGAGAAGTTTCACATTTACCAAACCATAGCTTATCACTTTGTTTCTCTTTCTATCTCTGATACCCACCTCAAGAGAATTCCTCATTGAAGCAAAACCTCTGTTTAATCCTTGGTTAGTGATTTCATGATTCAAGTTGTTTCTTGTTGCATATCGTATGATTTTGGATGTTTATTCATGATGTATGTATACATTTATATATGTGATTATGTGATTGATCATTGTGTGATTGTTAGATAATTATTATCTATGAACTGTCTGAATATTGGTGTTTTGATCAATAGTGGGTATTTGTTATTGAATGATAAACTGATTAAACTGGGATCCTGGTATCATACGATGTTGGCAAATCATATATTACATATTCATGATTTATTATATGACTTGTAGATGTTTAAATCATGTAACTGTAATAAGATTTTAGTTGCTGGGTTTAACTTACAGAGAGTGTTGGAGAAGATGATAACTGGACGAAATCACCCACAACACTTTGAAATGGACGAAATCACATAAGTGATTTCGGCCCATATATGTGTTTTTGGCCCAGATAAGATTCGGCCCAAGTTGGATTTCGAACATAAGGGTGTTTTCGGCATATAAGGTGATTTCGGCCCACATGTGGTTTTCGGCTCTTATGGATTTCGGCACTTAGGGGGATTTCGGACCATAAGTGTTTTCGGCCCATGTATGTGTTTTCGGCCATAAGTGATTTCGGCTCATGGGGTTTTCGGCTATAAGGGGATTTCGGCACTTATGTGTTTTCGGCCCATGTGTTAGATTTCAGCCCAACTGTTATCTGTTAACTGGTTAAATTTATTAAGTTATTAAACTTGTCTGTATGTAACTCTGATTGTTCTTAACTACATTAAGTTGTTAATCCAGTTACATATGTTAACTCTGTTAGTTCTGATTCAACTATGTTATGGCTCATTAACTATGCCAAGTCAGTAAATGTATTAAGTACGTTATTGGATGATATGCTATAATAAACTGTGATTAACTATTATGTGATGTGCGATTAACTGTCAAACACGCTTTGTGATATTACTGTGATGATAGTTACATGTGAAATAGTACGAACGTAAACTAATTGAGTATACGTGCACTATAGGACTTGACTGATTTAATTGTGAGCACTTAACTTAGCATACCGAGCAAACAAGGTGAGTTCACACTTCTACCAAGGCATGGGATTCCCGGGGTTGGGAATGGGTTGATTAATTGATTATTTATGCTTAAGAGTTATCGGAATTACATACCATTGGCCTCGGGAGAGGAAGGTCAATGGTAGATACTACTAGACTAGTGATACATATACTTCTCTTCGCAAACATGCCGGGATCGGCCGCGATGCTAGAACAATCTTCGCAAACATGCCTGGAATGGCCGCGAACTATACTTTAATCTTCGCAAACATGCCTGGAGGGCCGCGATACAAATATACCTAGTCTAGAAAACATGGGAAACCCCCACTAAACTTCGCAAACATGCCTGGAGGGCCGCGATGCTATTACATACGATACATGATTACTAATCGAACATACGATTTACGAAATGAACATTATAACTAAATAACCAACTGTGAACTCGCTCAACTAGTTGTTGACTCTCTGTTACATGCCTTGCAGGACCATAGGTACTTTTGGAGCTTGCACGGGAGGCACAGTCGTTGTGGACATGGATCGTGAATGTGTTGTTAAACATTATGACATTTTGTACTTAAACTTATGTTGGGTTTTACATTATTGCTACCGCTACACACTTGTTTATATTTGGTTTTGGAAACACCTATCGTATTGATGAATGACTTTTACTTTATACTTATGTTCAATATGATTGGTGGCTTGATCCTGGTCATGTCACGCCTCCAAGCGGTAGTACTCCGCGTGTGGATTTTGGGGGTGTGACATTGTTATCTTGTAATCGTGGTATGTTCTGATTAAAATCATGGAGTCTGTTAAAGATCTATCAGTGGGTAGCGAGCCCCCTGACATAATGCGCCATAAGCAAAATAACCAAACCGAGAACACTTTGTCCACTTTGGGATCACAAAAGCACTCCACGGTTAACAACTAGGAGTGGGGCGTGCCTCAAACCCAATAGATCTATACCTTTTGCACCTTGGTCACTATGTGATTAATGGTTATTAATGTAGATTCCCTACTTATGCACACTGATCATGCCTCCTACTCCGTAACTAACATACCAATAGTTTTAGCATGTACTTCCCCTCGATGTTTTTGAAAACAAAACATTGAAAACAGTGAAAGGAGGGACATGAACTCACAAGTTTGCGTTCCGTGAAATATGATATCAAAGTAAGCGTCCGTACGTGTCAATAACCTACATGTGTACTAATCTCGTTAGACACTTGGTCTTTCAGACCTCGTACAAGTTGTTCATCTTGAATTCTTTATTATGTTTTCGCTTGTCATCATTATTATTGGGCCTAGCCCTAGTTTTCTTGTTATTGGGCCCAGCCCTAGTTTTCTTGTTATTGGGCCTAGCCCTAGTTTTCTTGTTATTGGGCCTAGCCCTAGTTTTCTAGTGAGTCCATTAAATATACTCTTGCAATTTTTACCAAAAATTCACCAAGCGTGTAACTTAATAAGTTCGTTTTTCACATGAAAAATACTTGGTAATTTTTATAGTTTTCGACTTTCCGGATTCTTGTTTTTGACCACTTAGTTATGCGTTCGCTTTAGTGTCTAAAAATATGCTATTTTTAGACTCGACATTGTAGTAACTTGTTTACGATGTCGATACGCCCAAATTGTCGTCATCAAGTGTTATGTATTTCCATTTCGGCCATTTTATTTAATTGTCCGATTTTACTAGCTTTTCTTGGACCATGTAGGAACATGTATGTATATTTATTTTGATCACCTTATAGGTATCTAATACATACACATATATAGCACACATCACATGCACTTAGCAAGTTTCCAAAAATATATATAATTTTTCTTTCCAAAAATTATATTTACATATTGTAATATTTTTACCCCTTTATTTTAGTAAAAATATAAATTATATTTACATATTGTAATATTTTTACCCCTTTATTAAAAATATTTACATATTGTAATATTTTTACCCCTTTACATATATATAATTTTTCATAAGAACTTCTCGAATATTTAAACCTTAAATATTCTCATCAAAGTTTCCATTATGACATTCAAGACCACTAATCGCGTTTAACCTTGTTAATCACCCTTTAATCCCATCTTTAATCGCGATTAGATTTTTAGAAAAATTCGCCATAGTTTCCCCTAAACTATGACATTTCCCACGTTACAGAAACGTGTTTAAACCATGTTTAAACCCATAATCATAATCAATTTCCAAATCAAGTTTCATTACACCAACTTTGCATGCATGATTCATGTTCTTTTCTTCTTTATTTCCATGAACTTTTATAAGTATATTTTTAACAACTTGGTTAAAAATAATGAAATCTTCACATATTTATTAGGACCTTAAAGACACCATTTTCATTATATTTTCTAATTAAAATCTCCTCTTTAAACCACTTTGTTTAGTAAACTTTTAGGATGATCATAATAAGAATCATGGTGGTTATTCTTTATAAAAGTCACTTATGTGTAATAAATCATTTTTAAGTTGTAGTAAAGTTCATGGAACAAGAGGTTGATGATCTTGTTTAGACTTAAACATTACCATGTTTAAATCATCATCTATATTATTAATCATAAAAAGATCACCCACTTAAAACAACTTACTTTAACATAATCAACATAAATTATGCTCACTAGCTATCACAAATCCAATAAATCCACACATAATATAGTTATATTTAGTGTTTATTAGATTTGGGGTTAGGGTTTTTGGTGTGATTTTTATTAATCTTTTTGATGATCAACTTGTACTTCCATAATCTACTAGTAATATGAAGCTTAAAAATGGTGATTAGAAGACTTACAATATTGCACAATCTAGACAAGAAAATAAGAAGATGTTTAAGCTCCAAAATGCTCCTAATAAAGCTCCATGTTTAAACCATGTTGAGATGTTCTTGAAATGGCTAGAAGATATGAAATTTAGGGTGATTAATGAAAGTTTAAGGTGGATTTTTTGGGTGGCTCTTGGCTGCCGTGAATATGGGGGTCTCAAGAGAATATTTTTCTTTTTTTTTTGTTTTCAATGTTGAGAAAGAATGATAGTTGCAAGATATTTTAAGTATGGTAAGAATGGTGCATGTTAATATTTTCCACAACAACTACCATCAAGTGCCATACTCATATCTTTCAAATTTCAACGTGACCCACCTAGTTTTCGTCCCATATGAGGGGGGGGGGTAATATGAAACATTTTTATAAAAGATAAGGTTAAAATTGTTAAAAGAACTAGATATTTTGGTCATTAAACTAATTATAGTGATTAGGGATTTAAGTACATCATTAGTAGGGTAAATAGGGATTGGGACTTTATTTATCATTAACTAGTTCACTAGACTAGTTAAAATAGTGTTTAACTAGTTTAGACGGTTCCCGGTTAAGCGCCGGTTCACCTACGATGCTTTTATGTCGTACCGACAAGGATTTTCCGTAAGTTGGTTTCTTGCATCCGAAGGTTGTATGAAGTGATTCCGAGTCCCAAATTTAGTTTAACTAGCTCGCTAGATTCTTCGTTTGCTTGTTTCATGACCAAAAATGTCGCCTACTAGTACGTCGGTGAGCTAACGAATTATTTTAGCACACAGTGATGTAACGCCGGAACTTGTGATTATGAACATTCTGTTGATATCATCTTATTGTTTTAGTATATTTTTCATCAGTTGACAATATTCCGAAGTCCCGGAAATGCTTTGTTTTAAGATCGGACGCATTAAAAATACCATATTTTAAGCCGAAACGGACATTTTTTAGATTAGGGCGTTATACCGGAAAGTCTTGTTTCTTTGCAAGACATGTTTTCACAATAATGTTTTCTCATATAAATGGACTCAGTTATGTTATCCGAGTGTCGTTTTTCAGTGTTTTGGTCTAGTTTCACGGTTTGCTGGCATGAAATAGTGAAACCGTGAATAGTGCACGCAGCACTTTCTACCCACACTTCTAGGACATTGTTTGTTTGGTTTCGCCATACGACGAAAGCTAACATATATTTTAGCTTTGTTTTCTTGTCCTAACGCTGTTATTCAGTATACGACACAATTACGTAATTAAATTACGCTAAATTCATGAGATTAAGAAATATAAATAATGATTAGATTGTACGGAATTACCAGTTATTTGCCAGTTGTCACATTCTCCCCCTGTTAAAAAGAATTTCGTCCCGAAATTCAAGTTGAGCCACCCTTTGCAGGGGTCTTCTTAAACAGATGGGGATACTTTGCCTTAATCTGATCTTCACGTTCCCATGTGTACTCGGGTCCGTGACGTGAATTCCAGCGGACCTTGATTAGTTCGATATTGTAACACCTGTGTCATTTCAACCATCAAACAAATGCCAAACCAATGAAATATTGTATTTCATACTTTGGACTTGTATAAATATGTGTATCTTTTGCACATATCAACTCATGTTCGATTTCAAGCTCTAAATCGCTTTCTGGAAGGTTATACACGCACTGATGCGCAAATATAACCAGTTTAATGCAACGAACACTCCGGAATAGTGAAATAGGCTTAACATACCTTAAATAACCTTTACATAACTTAGATATAAGTTTTGGAAGGTTTGGTGTGATGAAATCAAAGTTTAATCGCTTACAGGGACTAAATTTGACAAACTGCGAAAGTATGCCAATTTGAACTGTAACAGACCTTCCGGAACATGACCATAAGTTAAACATACCATAAATATCCTTTACATAGCTTAGAAATAGGCTTTGAGGGGTTCGGTATGCTAAAATAAACTTTTGGGTCATTCAGGGACTAAAAGTGTCAAAAAGTGCACAAGTTTGCATTTTCGCGCATAACTTACGTTCTGAATACATCTGGACATCCAAAAATTTATGTAAGCACTAAAATATTTTATTTTAGTGTTCGCCTTAAGAAAAATCCATTCGTCACGTCATTTGGATCGTTTTTCGCGCTTGTGCGCATTCCGTCGTAATTAAGCGAACATCGCGTTCGTACGACCAAACGAACCAACATCCGAGATATTTTTGAGCATGTTTTGAGTTCCCTATACTTTAACTTCATTTTAGAGCCTTGAAATGAGGTTAACGGGGTTCAAACGCATCGAAAAAGGCCTTAAACACGTGCAGGGACCATTGCTGCCAAGTTTGAAACTTTCTGATTCAGGGGAGGCAGTAGCGTAGCGCGAGCCCTAAGGGCCTACCCGTCGCGCTACGCGACTGCATGATCTGGACCAGATTCAATGTTTTGTTGCAAGTTGCAGCTGATTGATTCGTGTCCACTCGTTTCCTATCGTCTAGTCAGCGGATAAGAACAAACTTCCTGGACACCACAACTTTACGACAAGTGTACGGTTCCGATTAAGGCACGTTATTCAAGAAACGATCTTAACGGTTACCCGAAATCTATAAATACCCCATACCCCCCATTGCTAAAATCACTAGAAACTTGATTTGAGAAACTCTAAGTTGAAACATTTGTTTCATACCTGAGATTTTTGAATCGAGTTTAGCATTCGGGGACCCTTCGTAAGTATTCTTTCGTTCTTTTCCTTATTTTACTGCTTTTCGAGTCAGAAAGTCAAACTTTGTTTGACTTTCAGCGTTGACCAGTAATGGTCAATGCGAAGTTCGTTTGAACTTCGCAACGTGAGTGTAATCACGTTGGTCATAGTCCCTTGGGACTATGCCCACTGATTACCACGTTGTCTAGGGTCGTAGGGTAAGCGATCTGATAAATCGCCTATACCTTCGAACCCGACCCAGTTTGGTCGATCATTAGGATCCGACCAAATACTTTAGGTGACCATAGTAGGTAGGGAATAACCTTTCGAGGTTATACCCTATGGTCACATCGTTTAAGTAGTTGTATGATAGGTAGTTTATATGCCTTAGGTAAATTACCAGAATACCCTTTTCATGTATAATTGGTAATTAAGCATATGTAACCTAAACTTTTGTCACATAACTGATTATGTAACATGTGACAACCCTCAAAATCCCATGTATTCCGTACAAATTATTAATGATAATTAAAGTGTCTGACGACTGTGTGGAATTACTTAACTGCTTTCTGATATCTGTGTTATGCTTACACGTATTTGTTAATATGCTAAGGAATATGCTAAGGAATATGCTAAGGAATATGCTAGGAATATGCTAGGAATATGCTAGGAATATGCTAAGGAATATGCTAGGAATATGCTAGGAATATGCTAGGAATATGCTAGGAATATGCTTGGAATATGCTAGGAATATGCTATATGGAAGATCTTATAAATACCACCATTCCACCAAGCTCTCTCTTCTCTCCCTCTCCTTTCCCTTGTTCGGCAGCCACCTTCCACCATACTACCACCATCATCAAGCTCTTTTCAATCATTCCTCATACATACAAAGGTGTAAGAGGTCCAACAACGAAGCTCGGTGCTCTCGGAAGTGGAAGGACCTCCTCCATTCGCTATTAACCACCACCTTTCTTCACTCGAACTTCCCTAGCCTTGAGCTAGTGGTAAGAACTTAGATCCGTTCATTCTTTATGTTATTTTAGTGGTTAATAGATGTTAGAATGATAAAAAGTTAAGAAACTTTAAAGCTCATGAACAAGTCTTGAACATAATGTGTTAAGGTGTGGATAAAGAGAAGTTATGTGTGTAAATCATGTAGATCTTGTGTTATTATGATTATTGGTTGATTATTTGATGATTTGCTGATTAATATTAATATGTGATGTTGTTGCGGTCACTAAACTTGTTAACGGAATCATTCGAACACGATTTAGAAGGATAAACATTGAAAATCAGAATCTGTCCTGGTTTTACAGCCAACTTCAGTTGGCTGTAAACAGGTCTTAAACTCAACGAAAAACCGATATTTTGAATCTAAAATATGTTATTATGAAATACGGTTCTAATGGCACTGGAATCGTAATTTTTGGACTCCGTTTACTATTTTTAAAGTGTTAATTTGTAACAGCAACTTAAGCTGAATTTTGACAGCAATAAATGGGTGTCGTACTTTCAGTCATAACCTGAGTTTTGTGATGAATCGGACCATGAAATTTGTACAGTAGATAACAACCTGTGTATTTGTAATTACCCCACTGGAATTTCATAAATCGGACACTCGATGAATTTTTAATAAATTTTTTCGTGGACTGTGGTCAGAAATACATAAATCTGAGTTCAGTCCCGAAATATGAATTTTTATAAAATGTGGGTAATGAACCGGACCCCGATATTTTTACACAATAAAATATGGAATGTTTATGACATTCTATAAAAATTTGGGAATTTTTGGAATAATCTAACTATTTTATTTAAATGTCCGAAAACAGCCGGTTTTGAGCATTAATGCTGAATTGACATAAGTTGTGACTTGCGTGTCTAAATGTCGAGTATGCTATCTGTGAATGGTTTGACATGTTATATATGTTATGTGCATTATCGTATGTTTGATTTTGAGTGGGGAATGGACGGGAAACTTAGATGGGCATAAACCGTTACAGTGATGCATGTTGTGTGATAGATACGTGTAGGAACTTTGTGTTCTATTTGAAAACCACTAAATGACTAACTGGTAAATCATACTAGGACGTGATTGACCGACCTTGACTGTTAGCTATATCTGAGAGTCTAACCGAGCAAACCAAGGTGAGTTCACACCCTTACTAAGGCATGGGATTCCCGGTGGTTGGGAATGGGATTGAATAACTACTCGTACTATCATTCTATTTATATTACCAACACTACTAGACTACCTAATACTGTCCTCGGATGGGAAGGGCACGTACGTAAAACCTACGTACACTCACACTTACTACTGTCCTCGGAAGAGAAGGACACGTACGTAAAACCTACGTACACTCACACTTACTACTGTCCTCGGATGAGAAGGACACGTACGTAAAACCTACGTACACTCACACTTACTACTGTCCTCGGATGAGAAGGACACGTACGTAAAACCTACGTACACTCACACTCACTACTGTCCTCGGATGAGAAGGGCACGTACGTAAAACCTACGTACACTCATACTTAACACCGTCCTCGGATTGGGAAGGACACTTATGGATACGCCTAGTCTAGTGACATACATAATGGGAAGCCCCCACTAAATATCGTAAAGGTTTGGGAATCAAGGATAATGGGTAATACTTGGTTATGAAACGAACTTCCGATTCCTGATACGAACTCATTAACTAAACAACCAAACGTGAACTCACTCAACTTTGTTGTTGACTAGTTGTTACATGCCTTGCAGGTCGTTAGATGCTGTGGAGCTTGCACATGGAGGTGGTCGTTGTGGAATGCGAACTAACATGTCCCGTACTTACTAAATAAACGTTATGAACTTATGAAACTTATGTTGGGGTCTTTAAACTTATGAAACTACAAACTTATGTTTTGGTTTAACGTCTTAGGCTTCCGCTGTTTAAATTGAACTTGGTTAACTTCCTTTTGGTCTCCAATTGTATTGTGATTGGTTTTATTTACTAAAATACGTTGTTCGATATGATTGGTGGCTCGATCCTGGTCACGTCACGCCTCCAAGCGGTGGTACTCCGCATGGTGGATTTTGGGGGTGTGACATAACATGTTTAGGTGTATAATACCTGTCATAGGACTAGTTAGGCGGTCCAAACGCGTTTCACGCGCACGACGCGTTAAAGTAACATAAACTACCTAAACGGGTCGTAATGGGTCGAAATCACTCAGGTTAAGTTTCATTTAGTATGTAGGCATTGTTAAACCAAATGACACGAGTCTCTACACTCGTTTGGTTTACAAACCCTAATGCTACCCAATCTTCCGATCTAGGTCCGGTATTTTAACATAGTTATCTATACTAGGTGTCGTTTGATATCCGCGATCTCTAGCATTGTTTAGTTGTCACTCCAGAACTACTGAGCAATCTCAGGTGAGTACATAGACCCCTCTTTTACTGTTTTCCAAACTGTTTTGGGGTGGAACACATGTGCCTACTTGTTACTTTCATGCTTTCCTGTTTTCACATCATATACATGCTATGTTCGTTAGTACATTATAGTACATGATTTCATTACTTTTCATGCTAGGTGTGCCCATTGTGTGCATTACTTAGTACATTGTTTTACATTACATTTCATGCTAGGTGTGCCCATTGTGTGCATTACTTAGTACATTGTTTTACATTACTTTTCATGCTAGGTGTGCCCATTGTGTGCATTACTTAGTACATTGTTTTACATTACATTTTGTTGCATATGCTCATCCAGTATATGAACACATTATATTACATTTTGAACCGTTGTATCTATGAACCGTTTGTATCTGTGAACCGTTGTACCTGTGAACCGTTTGTATCTGTGAACCGTTGTATCTGTGAACCGTTGTATATGTGAACCGTTGTATCTGTGAACCGTTGTACCTGTGAACCGTTTGTATCTGTGAACCGTTGTATCTGTGAACCGTTTGTATCTGTGAACCGTTGTATCTGTGAACCGTTTGTATCTGTGAATCGTTTGTATCTATGAACCGTGTGAACCGTCTTTGACCATACATAAACATTTCTACAACTGTTAAACATTACTTTGGTGTTTTGGTTTGATTAAGTGATTAAGTAACGATGCGTGTGTAATATGATACAAGCATGGTGGATACGCCGCTGGTACTTCCTATATATAAGTGTTTGTATGGTATTACATATCGTAGCGTTATTTGAATCATTTCAGTTTGATACATATAACATTTTATTCAAATAACATACTTTTCGCAAGACATTGTTTTACAAACAACTTATCTTATACAAACTCAGTTTACATGGTTATTCATTTAACCATACATTATTCACTTATTTATACATATCATCTGAACTCATTGTTTTTCAAATGATTTACAAAACAAAGCAAATTACAAGGTTCATGACTAAACACTTTCTCAAACATAAGTCATGAAACCTATTTTCACAAAACCTATGTATCTCACAGGCATTTTTATGCTGACGTACCATTTTCACATGTGTTTTTCAGGAGCGGTTGCATAAGATGGTCAAGATACACATAGGCATACTTGGGCTTTAGTGACAATAAAAGATGCAAGACTAGTTAATTAAGTTGTATTTCCTTGTTTGATAAGACATTGTTACACTTTTAATCAATAAAACAAGACTTCAATTGCCATGGATTTGAGACAATTAATTCTGTTACAACACTCCCCGATGTTTCCGCCACGTTTAGTATGTTCCACGTGGTCGGGGTGTGACAGATATTACTTCTCCTTGTCTTGTGGACTTTCCGGTCCATAACCTCTACGGGTTCTTCGGTAAACTGGAGCGTGTCGTCTACATGAATTTCATCCGCTGGAATGATAATTGTATCAACTGTCAGACTTTTCATGAGGT
Organism: Helianthus tuberosus; assembly: GCA_030545235.1. Lineage (NCBI taxonomy): Eukaryota > Viridiplantae > Streptophyta > Magnoliopsida > Asterales > Asteraceae > Helianthus > Helianthus tuberosus. The sequence continues at coordinate 118,093,147 of CM060406.1, read as the reverse complement.
TCGACACATGAAATGTGTCATGTACGTTACTGAGTTCTTCTGGCAGCTTCAACTTGTACGCGACGGTACCGATCTTTTCTAAAATTTCAAATGGCCCAATGTATCTCGGGTTTAGCTTCTCGCGCTTCCCGAATCTAGCTACGCCTTTCCAATGTGAGACTTTCCGTAAGGCTTTGTCTCCGACCTCGAAGGATAATGGTTTACGTCTTTGGTCTGCGTAGCTCTTTTGTCTGTGACGAGCCGCTTTGATACGGTCTCGTATCTTTGCTATCTTGTCAGTAGTCTCTTGGACTAATTCAGGGCCAATGAGTTGTTTGTCTCCGACTTCCGCCCAACACAGCGGTGATTGGCACTTCCGTCCGTTTAGTGCTTCTTATGGGGCGGCCTTGATGCTTGTGTGATAATTGTTGTTATAGGAAAACTCTACCAGAGGTAAATGAGTATCCCAGTTTCCGCCCAAATCCATCACACAGGCATGAAGCATGTCTTCCAACGTTTGGATGGTTCGCTCGCTTTGTCCATCGGTTTGCGGATGAAACGATGTGCTCAGATCCAGACGAGATCCAAGCGATTCTTGAAAGGATTGCCAAATCCTTGACACAAAGAGACCATCGCGATCCGAGGTTATTGAAATAGGCACTCCATGACGTGCTATTATATCCTTGAGATAAGCTCAGTCAACTTCTCTGTACTGTCTTTCTTGGTTAATCGATCAACGATAACCCAAATCATGTCATGACCTCAAGAGGTCTGTGGGAGTTCTGTAATGAAATCCATTGATATCTGTTCCCACTTCCAAACGGGAATCTCGGATTGTTGTAATAGTCCAGATGGGTTTTGATACTCGGCCTTGACCTTTGCACAAATTAGGCATTTCCCAAACGTAGGTCGCAATATCTCCTTTGAGATTAGGTCACTAGTAATATTCCTTTACATCCTGATACATCTTATCAGATCCTGGATGTATTGAATATTTTGACTTGTGTGTGACTCATCCAGCACTAAGTCTCGCAATCCGCCAAAGTAAGGAATCTAGATTCTTCCCATGAAATACCATGTGCCATCTTTGTTCTCTTCCAATTGTTTCTCTAATCCTCGCAAGGATTCTACTTGAATGTTCTCCGGCTTTAGAGCTTTTAGTTGTGCATCATGCACACGAGTAGTGAAGTTCGTCTAAATGGTTAACTCTAAAGCTCGTACTCGTAAAGTTTTGACCCGCTCTTTCCGTCTCAAAGCATCCTCCACAACATTTGCTTTGCCCGGATGGTACTTGATTTCACAGTCGTAGTCATTCAACAATTCTACCCCTCGCCGTTGGCGCATGTTTAATGTTGAAGACTTTTATGGTCTGTGAATATGGTACGCTTAGTACCATAAAGATAATGGCACCAAATTTTTAAAGCGAATACCACTGCACCCAATTCCAGGTCATGAGTGGTATAGTTCTTTTCATGAACTTTTAACTGCCGCAACGCGTACACAATGACTTTTTCACGTTGCATTAACACGCAACCCAAGCCTTGACGCGATGCATCACAATACACCACGAAGTCATCGGTACCGTCCGTGAGTGATAAGATTGGCGCTTGACATAGTTTATCTTTGCGCGTTTGGAATGCCATTCCTTGTTTTTCACCCCAATCGAACTTTCTATCCTTTTGAGTGAGTGAGGCCAGCGGTTGAGAAGTTTTAGAAAAATTCTCAATGAATCTTCGATGGTATCCCGCTAAACCCAGAAATTATCTTACTTCCGTTGAGGTCTTTGGAGTGTTCCAGTTCTTTATGGCCTCCATCTTAGCTGGATCAACATGTATTCCGTTCTCGTTCACCACATGACCGAGAAATTGTACTTCGCGAATCCAAAATTCGCATTTTGAGAACTTGGCATACAATTGTTCTTTCCTAAGCAACTCCAAAATAGTTCTCAAGTGTTGTTCGTGTTCTGCCTCGGTTCGTGAGTATATTAAAATGTCATCAATGAATACGATCACGAACTTGTTGAGATATGGCTTACATACTCTGTTCATTAAATCCATGAACATGGCGGGTGCCTTTGTTAAGCCAAAGGGCATAACAAGGAACTCGTAATGCCCATAACGAGTCCTGAACGATGTCATAGGAATGCTTTCTTATTGAATTCTCAGCTGGTGATATTCGGATCGTAGATCGATTTTGTAATAAAAGTTAGAACCTTGTAACTGATCGAACAAGTCGTCGATCTTTGGTAAAGGATACCGGTTCTTTGAGGTTAACTTGTTCCATTCTTGGTAATCCATACACATCCGAAAGGTTCCGTCTTTCTTCTTGACAAATGGCACCGGAGCTCCCCAAGGTGAGAAACTCGGTCTATTGAATCCTTTGTCAAACAATTCCTGAAGCTGAGTAAATAATTCCTGTATTTCCAACGGTGCGAGTCTATATGAAGCTTTCTCCACCGGTGTAGCTCCTGGCACAAGATCGATACTGAGTTCGACTTGTCGCTGCGGAGGTATTCCCGGCAAGTCTTCTGGAAAGACTTCAGTGTATTCCCTTACCACAGGGATGTCCTCCACCTACTCGGCCTTCTTGTCGACCACATGGGCAAGAGAGGCGATGCATCCTGCTCTCTGACTCCTCCGAGCCTTCATACAGTTGTTGATCAGCAACCGTGTACCGTGTTTCTCTCCGTGCACCAAAAGAGGTTCTCTCGTCAAACAGGGGGGGGGGAAAGAGGATAGTTTTCTCGAAGCAACTACTTCTGCTAGGTTGTCGGCCAACCAGTCTATGCCAAAAGTTAAGTCGTAACAACCTAATTGAATGAGTGAAAGGTCGTTACTGAATTTCCGTGCTCCAAGTTCGAGTGTGCATCCTTTGATGACTTTCCTGACTTGACTAATTTACCATTGGCCAATCCTATGGAATGAGAAGACGTCTAGTTTACTTGACTCGGCCAAGCATACTTTAAATTTTATGGGGATGAAGCTAATACCGACACCGATATTAAACAACACGGATGCAACGGTTCGGTTGATAGGAACGTATCGGCGACCCTTAATGACTTCACATGACTCCGCTAATTCCTTCATTATCTAACTTGATAGAGCAAGACATGTTTAACCTACATGACTCTAATTCGGGTATAGGCTTAATGTCTAGAGACACTAAGTTAAGCTGACGTTGGTATCCAAAGAATTGATACATGCTGGTTGTAGGGTAGACCATACCCATGGCAACATTGGGATTTTGTGAAGTATTCCTAGTTCTACCCATACACTAACTAATTCACTTGCTTGATTCGTCCCCAGATATCCATCCTCGTAGTGATCTCTTTGCCACAGTTAAAACCTCCTTGTTCTTTCTTGAATATAACTAACTCATTAGTTTCCGTTTTGTGCCCAGTCTCACCACACTACTACTCTTGGCACTTTTGCAAGTGCCCTCATGGTGAAAGTTTTACTTATCTCATTCAGAATTTTGACAAGTTATTAGCGTGCTTCTTGATGTCAGCTTTGTATCTCAGGGCTAAACCCCAAATGTAGCACTCAATGCATTTGAATTCGAGTGTTATCCAGTATGCAACAATCCTTGAGAGATTGTGGAGGCGTCGGGGGTAACGAACAACATTGGTTCTAATCATAATCGAGTTCTAGAGCTCGGTTCCCAAACTTGGAATTCTCCCGCTAGCTAGCAATACTCCTCTCGTGTAAGATCCTGGAGTTCTTCCAACGACATCCTCTTTGCTGTCTTACTCTATAGTTTGTACTTGGAGATTCCATCAAGTTAACGTCTCCCTCAACAGATGACTATTCATTCACCAAATCGTTTACTTATTAGCACCTTTGCTAGCACAGTTAACTGACTCCATTTTCTTTATTTAGCGGACATAACTTACCGCACCTCTCGTATCGATGAGGTCTCGCCACTTGTAATCCGGAGATGCCTTAGAATTAAAATCTGGTGTGATTGCATCTCCAAGTGTGGCATTGCTACTCATTCTCGTCCAATAGGAATTTGAACCACTTGAACTACCGGTACCATCAGTACCATTACTAGTGTCGACTCAGCAACCTTATGTTGTGCAATTTCCGCAACCTCATGTCGCTCCATAAAAACTTGAGTTCAATTTTAATAGTAGGGTGCTGATCAACTGGCCCTATTCTAGGCGTAGATTTTCTTGTCGACGCCATGTTGTTTCCGATACATAGTATCATGGGGTCTAGGCTTTTATTTGGACAGATATAGCCTACCATACGCCTAAGAATTAAGAATGTGATTGGTCATGGAAACCTCAAGACAACATTGCTCATGTATGTTTGAACAATGATATTCATGAATAAACGCATTCCAAAATGCATAGTACCTCTTGAGTGTATTAGTCATATTCCTAAATGGGAAAAGAAGTAATTCGTTGAGGAGGAGAAACCAAACGGTCGTCTCCAATTTTTTTTTTTTTTACAACGTGTATTCCATACTTCCTGGATCTCGATCTTCCAAAGTAGGAAAAATCCTTCGTTGCACTAGCCCGTGTGACGAATACGTTGATACTCCTTGAGCTCCACGAGCTTCGACAAAATTGTTATAATTTCCATAGATGTCGAATAATACAATGAAGGGGTTGTAGCATGGCTCATGCCATAGCATCCCTTGGAATAAGACAAATATCAAACGACAGAGTTTAATGTAATCATCTCCGATAACTAAAATAAGGTAAGGTGTCATAGACGCCAAAGAACTAGCCCATGTACAAGAATTTCGAGAATGTTGAGGAAAAATCCTCCATGAGTGGCTAACGAGTTTTGTTTACTTTTGATGACTAGTCTCAGACAACTCGTGTTATAGATCGAATGTTAAGTGCAAACAATACGTGTAGTCTTCCTGTATCATAGAGTGTTATAGTAACCGTTCCGGTTAGTGTTCCACTAGATAGAAACTTGAACAACTTAGGAATTTCTTATGGCAAGTGATCATTAGCTTGACCCGCAGAGCTCACCAGGATTCCCATACACTACAAGTTGTTATTACGTGGGCCCCCGTAATAATAAATTGTCTTGTATGGTCACCCTAGCATTCTCTCGTTCAAGCAGTCGATCAGTCAAAGAGAGGACACTATTATCTATATACTTTCAACACCAAAGGGACCTTCGTGATGGTCCACATGCTAACGCCCGTTGTCATTATTCGTGAAAGGACACAATGTTAGCCGAAATAGGAATAAAAAGAATCCGTAACAATAATAACTGGAGGGGCACCTTTAAGATGAGTACTTCATCTTCTTTGCCTTAACAAGAATGTAATCAATCATGACCTTTATGAATCTCAGGGACCTCTTCCCACTAGTAGAGTTGTTGTCTAAGGACGCCACCTCCGCCTCATCGCCACTACCGAAGCCAGACATATACCATCCGAGGGAAAACAACCATCTTCCACGGGATCAATGCTTTAGGGTCTCTTTCAGGGACCACATCCGCCATAAGCTTCGTAATTGACGCGAGGTCATCATTCTCACCACGTGAGTCAAGTGTAACAATAGAATTCGTAGTCGAAGGTATTTTTGATCATGGCAAAATATTCAGTACAACACATATATAATTACATTATATATATAATCACTAAATCTCATGTTGTTTTTGTTCTTGTGTTTCACATGTAATGCTTAGTGTTTTCAAGTCTATTCCTTATTGACTATTCATGTATTGATCCATATCCGTTACTAGTGATTGAGCCCGCGTGATAGATCCTCATGTTATAGTGACACAATGAAAACCTTTTGTCATTTTTTTGTCATACTTTAGAAATCACTTTTGTAATGTTATCGACTTTGTTTTCATATGAGAGCCCTTCGGTGATTGTAGACCAACTTTAATAAAAGTTTTTCCCCGGTTCACTACAATCGGAGCTCTGATACCAAATTGTCACACCCTGCTAGTAGCGGAAGCGTATTGCGTGTGACGTAAGAAAGGTAATCATTGCATCCAAATGTATTAACAACATGAACCAACAACGATGCCATAGATATATAGTTTTCAACAAAAGATTACAAGTTTTTAACATAGTTTCCAAGTTCAACAACGTTTGACATAGCATAGTTCTAAGTTATTTTACACATAACAAAAGATAGTTTTTGACACAACACAAAGTGAGGTTTTGTCCCCTATATACCCATACGAAGTTGGGATATAAAAGGCAAATCCTCCCAAAAGTGGCCATCGTTGTCATTTGTTTTCCCGAATCCCATAGTGAATCACCGGCTCAAGACCTGTTTCCTGAAATACATGTAGTTTTAAAAAGTCAACAAAAAGTTGAGCGAGTTCATGCAGTATTTGATATCATATGAAATCTAGTACTTGTTATCTTGTAATCATGGTATGTTCTGATTAAAATCATGGAGTCTGTTAAAGATCTATCAGTGGGTAGCGAGCCCCCTGACATAATGCGCCATAAGCAAAATAACCAAACCGAGAACACTTTGTCCACTTTGGGATCACAAAAGCACTCCACGGTTAACAACTAGGAGTGGGGCGTGCCTCAAACCCAATAGATCTATACCTTTTGCACCTTGGTCACTATGTGATTAATGGTTATTAATGTAGATTCCCTACTTATGCACACTGATCATGCCTCCTACTCCGTAACTAACATACCAATAGTTTTAGCATGTATTTCCCCTCGATGTTTTTGAAAACAAAACATTGAAAACAGTGAAAGGAGGGACATGAACTCACAAGTTTGCGTTCCGTGAAATATGATATCAAAGTAAGCGTCCGTACGTGTCAATAACCTACATGTGTACTAATCTCGTTAGACACTTGGTCTTTCGGACCTCGTACAAGTTGTTCATCTTGAATTCTTTATTATGTTTTCGCTTGTCATCATTATTATTGGGCCTAGCCCTAGTTTTCTTGTTATTGGGCCTAGCCCTAGTTTTCTTGTTATTGGGCCCAGCCCTAGTTTTCTTGTTATTGGGCCCAGCCCTAGTTTTCTTGTTATTGGGCCCAGCCCTAGTTTTCTTGTTATTGGACCTAGCCCTAGTTTTCTAGTGAGTCCATTAAATATACTCTTGCAATTTTTACCAAAAATTCACCAAGCGTGTAACTTAATAAGTTCGTTTTTCACATGAAAAATACTTGGTAATTTTTATAGTTTTCGACTTTCCGGATTCTTGTTTTTGACCACTTAGTTATGCGTTCGCTTTAGTGTCTAAAAATATGTTATTTTTAGACTCGACATTGTAGTAACTTGTTTACGATGTCGATACGCCCAAATTGTCGTCATCAAGTGTTATGTATTTCCATTTCGGCCATTTTATTTAATTGTCCGATTTTACTAGCATTTCTTGGAACATGTATGTGACAACTCGAGTTTCCAAGGTTCCATCTTCGCATTAATTGCACGTAATTGTTTAAGTTGTTTGTTTATACGACTTTTGTCTCACAACTGTACACGTTTGTTAGATGTTAAATCGTTTTGCGATGGACATGTTGTATGTTTGGTGTGCATTACATAAGTGTGTGTGTAATTTATATATTTTGTGTAAATGATATGATGTGTATAATTAATAAAGCATGAATTCTATGCCAAGCAGTCCACTCGAAATCACCTTCCTCTAGCCGAAAACACCCAAGTGTTTTCGTTAGGAGTTGGGCCGCCCACACCCTTTGTCCGGTTTATGTTGGCTTCGGCCCATGTTCACATCTGGCCTGTAATTCATGAGCCTGTTTATTTATAAAATTGTGAGATAGGATTTCGTATAACTTGAAAAGTTAACAAAACAAAACCCTATTCTCCTCTCAAGATTACGAACGGCAGTAGGACCCCTCTCATCAGCATCGAGCATTCATCTCAAGTTATTGGTTAGTAAATTGATATTTGTGCTAACTTTTTATTAGTGATTGTGTTATTTGAAATCTTGAGTAACAAAACTATATCTATGTTCTATACATATGTGAAAACATGATTCTTGCATGATTAATAAGGGTTGGGGATTATGTGGCTGCATGTTCGATCCCAATAATGATAATAAAGTTAATATACAACAGTGGGTTATGTAATCATGAATGAAAGTGGCGGCTCAAGTGTGATCTAATCAAACATTAATGGTTGTCTTGCATGTGATGATAGTTTATAGTATGGTGGTCCAATGATATCATTTGATAAACAGAATTTTGGAAGTTATCTAATAGTGAAAATCGAGATGATTATGGGGGTCCAATAAGAGTTGTTTGCATGTATTGAAAGAATGAAAATGTTTTGACTATTTATTATTGGACCGATCATAATATGATAATGCATGAATATGTGGTAATCGTATTTATCATGTGTAGGTGTTGTGTATATGTTTGTTTGATTTCTGGACTGGATGTGAATACGTGACTATCATGATTTCTCGATAATCGTTTGGTATAAAATAGGGTTCATGAGCATTGCGTGTTAACATCCATGGCACTTGATTAAATTGTCTAGAATATAGTCATATGATGGTTCGTTGAATCAACAGATTTGAACTAGTGTTAATCGTGTAAATGCCTAGCAAGATTTCGGATTACGTATTACGTATTTTGTCAGTAACTGTTATGTGGAGGGTACGGGTTCTTGGTATGATACTCAATGATTGGTTGAATGATTGCTGCATGAACGAATGATCTTCTCAGGGATATCACGACGAAACAGGGGTGTTTCGTCGAAGGGAGTTCACGGCGAAACAAGGGTGTTTCTGTAACAACTGTGCTTGTAATCACTATGAACAGTTCTGTTATCAATAAAACAATGTTATTTGATCCCAATGTTTGTTTTGTTATGTTTTACATTTTTCATGTTTTGACTTTTGTTCAATTTCAAACTCTACATCGCTTTCTGGAGAGTTATACGCAAACTAGTGCGTAAACGTACTCAGTTTAATGCGAGAAATACTCCGGAACATCAACATATACTCAACATACCTTAAATAACCTTTACATAACTTAGAAATAAGTTTTGAAGGCTTTGGTATGGCAAAAACAAGTTAATTCGTTTACAGGGACTAAATATGACAAACTGCGAGAGTATGTCAATTTGAACTGTAACGAACATTCCGGAACATAACCATAAGTTAAACACACCTTAAATATCTTTTACATAGCTTAGAAATAGGCTTTGAGGGGTTCGGTGTGCTAAAATAAACTTTTGGATCATTCAGGGACTAAAAGTGTCAAAAAGTGCACACGTTTGCATTTTCGCGCATAACTTACGTTCTGAATACATCTGGACATCCAAAAATTTATGTGAGCATGACTATATTTTATTTTAGTGTTCGCCATAAGAAAAATCCATTCGTCGCGTCATTTGGTTCGTTTTTCGCGCTTGTGCGCATTCCGTCGTAATTAAGCGAACATCGCGTTCGTACGGCCAAACGGACCAACCTCCGGCATATTTTTGAGTATGTTTTGAGTTCCCTATACTTTAACTTCATTTTAGAGCCTTGAAATGAGGTTAACGGGGTTCAAACGCATCGAAAAAGGCCTTAAACACGTGCAGGGACCATTGCTGCCAATTTTCAAACATTCTGATTCAGGAGAGGTGCTCGCGTAGCGCGACGCCTATGGGGCTACCTGTCGCGCTACGCGACTGACATTCTGGACAGATTCAATGTTTCTAATTACAAGTTGCAACTAATTGATTCTTAACCACATGTTTTAAGTTGATGTGTCACTAAGTTAAGGAGCATATGTGGTTCCATAACATTCCGACAAGTGTACGCACGAGATTCGATCACGTTATTCAAGAAACGATCCTAACGGTTACCCGAAAACTATAAATACCCCACCCCCCTTTGTTCATAATCACTAGAAATTTGATTTGAGAAACTCTAAGTTGAAACATTAGTTTCATACCTGAGATTTTCGAATCGAGTTTAGCATTCGGGGACCCTTCGTAAGTATTCTTTCGTTCTTTTCCTTATTTTACTACTTTTCGAGTCAGAAAGTCAAACTTTGTTTGACTTTCAGCGTTGACCAGTAATGGTCAATGCGAAGTTCGGTTGAACTTCGCAACGTGATTGTAATCACGATGGTCATAGTCCATTGGGACTATGCCTACTGATTACCACGTTGTCTAGGGTCGTAGGGTAGGCGATCTAATAAATCGCCTATACCTTCGAACCCGACCCATTTGGTCGATCATTAGGATCCGACCAAACACATTAGGTGACCATAGTAGGTAGGGAATAACCTTCCGAGGTTATACCCTATGGTCACATCGTTTAAGTAGTTGTATGATAGGTAGTTTATATGCCTTAGGTAAATTACCAGAATACCCTTTTCATGCATAATTGGTAATTTAGCATATGTAACCTAAACTTTTGTCACGTAACTGATTATGTAACATGTTTAGGCATATAATACTTGTCATAGGACTAGTTAGGCGGTCCGAACGCGTTTCACGCGCACGATGCGTTAAAGTAGCGTAAGCTACCTAAACGGATCATAATGGGTCAATAAGACTTAGGTTAAGTTTCATTTAGTATGTAGGCTTTGTTAAACCATATCACGTGAGTTCCTACACTCATTTGGTTTACAAACCCTAATACTATCCAATCATCCGATTAAGGTCCGGTTATTAACATAGTTACCTATATTAGGTGCCGTTTGATTCCGAGATCTCTAGCATTAGTTGGTGGTTTTCTTTAGACATCTGAGCAATCTCAAGTGTGTACATAGACCCCTCTTTTACTGTTTTCCAAACTGTTTTGGGGTGGAACACATGTGCCTACTTGTTACTTTCAAGCTTTCCCGTTTTCACATCATATACATGCTATGTTCGTTAGTACATTATAGTACATGATTTCATTTCATCTTATGCTAGGTGTGCCCATGTGTGCATTACTTAGTACATTGTTTTACATGACATTTCCTGCTAGGTGTGCCCATTGTGTGCATTACTTAGTACATCGTTTTACATGACATTTCCTGCTAGGTGTGCCCATTGTGTGCATTACTTAGTACATCGTTTTACATGACATTTCACGCTAGGTATGTTCATTTGATTACATACTTAGTGCATTGTTTTCACATGCTTACATTTTGGTATGACATTTGGTTTGTTTACATGGGACAATATATTCATTAACATTAGCTACGCCGTTCGTTAGTAGGTAGTGGTACCATAGGAATTGGCAACTCCCGTTCCGGACATCCCAGGGAAAGGGGACAGAAAGGAATGACCGAATTCGATGATATAAGACAGATAGACCTTTAATTTGTTTAAAGGGTTTATCACCACAGTCACAAGGCTTGGATGTATGCATTTTCACAATACCGCATAAATGTTCATATTAAATAGTTGCATGCATTTACACAAAACATAGCTTTGATTTAAACCAAGTTTTACTTCAATACTTTGTTTTTGTGCATATGGTTTAGTTTGAGACATTTCACTTGCCATACATGGATATTTGACATAGACATTTGACATGGATATTTGACATAGACATTTGACATGGATATTTGACATAGACATTTGACATGGATATTTGACATAGACATTTTGACATGATTTACATTTGATACAAACACTTTTGACATTTGGTTATACATACTACATGATTTACATCTTGACATGAACACTTTGACATATTATTTAATACATTAGACAATTGATTTAAACATTAGACTTCTTACTTTGGTTGGTTTGGTTTGATTAAGTGATTAAGTAACGATGCGTGTGTAATATGATACAAGCATGGTGGATACGCCGCTGGTACTTCCTATATATAAGTGTTTGTATGGTATTATATGTCGTAACGTTATTTGAATCATTTCAGTTTGAGACATAGAACATTTTATACAAATAACATACTTTTCACAAGACATTGATTTACAAACAACATATCTTATACAAACACATTTTTACATGGTTATTTATTTAACCTGACATTTACTTATACATATCATCTGATCTTATTGTTATTCAAATGAATTACAAGACAAAGCAAATTACAAGGTTCATGACTAAACATTTTCTCAAATACAAGTCATGAATCCTATTTTCACAAACCTATGTATCTCACAGGCATTTTTATGCTGACGTACCTATTTTCACATGTGTTTTCAGGTGCTTTTCCATAGGATGTTGATCATGATACTAGGGCGGTCCTGTGCCTTAGAGACTTTCAAATAAGATAGACTATGTTTAATTATGTTCTGAACTCTTTAATTTCCTGTTTGAAACAATGTAACACCTTTGTTTATAAATAAAAGACAACTTTGTATGCCATGGTTATGAAACAATTTATTCTGTTGCAACACGCCCCGATGTTTCCGCCGCGATTTGTTGTTTTACGCGGTCGGGGTGTGACAGAAGAGTTGGTATCAGAGCCAATGGTTATAGGGAATTAGGTTATTAGTAATGCTTTGACCTAGACTATAACTTTTCTAGGAACCTAACACGAGTTATCTTGTGTTTAGATCTTAAAACATGTACATCACCTATCCTTAGGTGATTAACAAAACAAGGAACCAAAATTTTTCCGAAACGATTTTTGAAAAACAATCATCTGTTTTTGAATAAATTTTTACAAGGTTTTGAACCCTCAATTGTAAGGTTTTGAACCCTCTGTTATATGGTTTTGAACCCTTTTCAGTATTGGTTTTTGGCCTTGTGCCTTCAAATTTTCAAAATCCCGTCAAACGTTTTGGGTTTTAAATAATGTGAACATGTGCAAACTGGAAGGGTGAATGCCTGTATTCTGGGTTTTCTGTCTAGGCAAGCACTTCGTATACATCTCATCAGACGCGAGACCAGTTGTGCTTACCTGGGAATTCTTGGGATGAGTGTTCACTTATAGGCGAGCATGTCTTCATTATACATTATTTTTGACTCATTTACTTTGATTAGTCACTGTGAGTCGTTTGTTTGCTCTGTGATACGGACGAATGACCACCATCTATGCTGTTTGCAATTCTTGTTTTTATCATCTCATTCTCTTCATCCAATCATCTCACTCGTTTCTTTTCATGTTTCCTCTTTTAGAATGCCTCCTCGACGCGAGAACCAGATAGCTACTGCCGAACTGGCAGAAATTATTGCGCAGCAGATGGCTGCTCAATTCCCAAATCTCTTTGCTCAATGGCAACAAGCCAACAACAATAACAATGGTCCGTGCAAATACAAGGATTTTAATCAGGCTAAACCACTCAAGTTTAGTGGTTCTGAAGGAGCGACTGGGCTTCTTCAGTGGTTTGAGAGCATAGAGAATACTTTTCGCCACGTGCAGTGTCTCGAAAATCGCAAAGTCGAGTTTGCTTCGAGCGTATTTCAGAAGAGGGCTTTGACATGGTGGAACGGGGTTATGAGGGACCAAGGTGCAGAAGTTGCTCTCGCACAGACATGGGCTGAACTTAGAGCCCTTATGATGAGGGAATTCTGTCCTCGCCATGAACAGCGAGCGTTGGAGAAAGAGTTTGATGTTTTGAAGCAAGATAGTGGTGAGCACAGGGCTTATACTGATCGGTTTGAAGAGTTGAGTTTGCTTTGCCCGACTATGGTTACTCCACTTGACAAGGCTATCGAAAGATACATCGACGGCCTACCTGACTCGGTACAAGACATTCTTACTGGTAGTGAACCTGCCACACTTCGTCAGGCGATCGAGTTATCTGCGACATTGACTGAGTCACAGATCCAGAAGAACAAGTTACACCGGAAGGGTGACAAGGGCAAGGAACAATCGGCTGACAAGGTGGATAGCAAGAAAGGTCAAAACGGGAATGGAAAGAACTCTGGTTCTTCAAAGAGGGCAAAGAAGCGTAAGGCTTCCCAAAACTATGCTGTCACTGCCCAAGCTAATCAAGCAGCTCCCAACCAACCCGCACAGCCGCCAGCAAAGAAACCCTATACAGGGAATGCACCTTTGTGCAATAGATGCAACAGTCACCACCAGCCGCAATTTCCATGCCGTTTCTGTACTAACTGTGGGAAGTCAGGCCATCTTGCCAATGTTTGTCGGTCTGCTCAAAATCCCGCGGTTCAGAACACGGCTCAACAAGTTGCTCAGCAACAGGGTCAAGCTGCAAGACCACAATACCCACCGGGTGCTTGTTATAATTGTGGGGATCTGACCCACTATAGAAACCGGTGCCCAAGGCTAGCCAACCAGAACCAGAACCAGAACCAGAACCAGAATCCGGCCCCGGCTCGAGGCCGAGTCTTTAACATGAATGCCCAAGAGGCACAGGCTGACGATAATGTGGTGAACGGTACGTTCTTTATTAATAATCAGCCTGCATCTGTTCTTTTCGATTCTGGTGCCGATAAGAGTTTCGTGTCTTTGTCCTTTGAGCAAATGCTTCGCGTGTCTAGAACGAAACTAGGCAAATCTTTGACAGTAGAAGTTGCTAGTGGTGAACCCATTATTCTTGATTCTGTTCTTCGCAACTGTCAGTTGAATCTTAACGACCATCTTTTTCCTATTGACCTCGCGCCTATGCAACTTGGAAGCTTCGACGTTATTGTGGGAATGGATTGGTTATCCAAGCATCACGCAGAGATAGTTTGTTCTAAGAAGATTGTTCGTGTGCCGCTTTCGTCAGGCGAGATTCTGCAGGTTCAAGGTGAGAAGCCTACCGGTGGTCTCAAACTCATGTCTTGTTTTAAAGCTCTGAAGTATCTGCAGAAGAACTATGTGGCTTTCTTAGCACATGTTACAGAAGATAAAGGCAAGGGTAAGTCTATTTCAGATATTCCTGTCGTTCGGGATTATTCTGAAGTGTTCCCTGAAGATTTACCTGGTCTACCTCCAGCACGCCAAGTCGAGTTCCGCATTGATCTCGTACCTGGTGCAAATCCCATTGCCAGAGCTCCATATCGTCTTGCACCATCTGAGATGCAAGAGTTGTCTAAACAGCTTCAGGAGCTCTCTGACAAAGGCTTTATCCGTCCCAGTTTTTCACCTTGGGGTGCTCCCGTTCTTTTTGTCAAGAAGAAAGATGGATCCTTTAGGATGTGTATCGATTATCGTGAGCTTAACAAGCTTACCATCAAGAATCGATATCCCTTACCTCGCATAGACGACCTCTTTGATCAGTTACAAGGCGCTTCTTATTTTTCAAAGATTGATCTGCGATCTGGATATCATCAACTTCGGGTGCAAGAAGAAGACATTCCGAAGACAGCATTCCGTACTCGTTATGGACATTACGAGTTCACAGTCATGCCATTCGGTTTGACTAATGCTCCTGCTGTTTTCATGGACTTAATGAATAGGGTCTGCAAACCTTATTTGGATCAGTTCGTCATTGTTTTTATTTACGACATCTTGATATACTCTAAGACGCGAGCTGACCACGAGCAACATCTTCGTCTTACCCTAGAACTCCTAAAGAAAGAACAACTTTTCGCCAAATTCTCCAAGTGTGAATTCTGGCTTAAAGAAGTTCAATTTTTGGGGCATGTTATCAACGAACGAGGTATTCATGTAGATCCCTCCAAGATCAGTGCGATCAAGGATTGGGATACACCTACTACTCCTACTGAAGTTCGTTCTTTTCTTGGTCTAGCGGGTTATTATCGCCGCTTCATTGAAAACTTCTCTAAGATTGCAGTTCCTCTAACTGCTCTAACTCAGAAGAAAATGCCCTTTTACTGGGGATTCAAACAAGAGGAAGCTTTTCAACACCTGAAACAGAAGCTTTGCGATGCGCCTGTTCTATCATTACCTGAGGGTGATGATGATTTTGTAGTGTATTGTGATGCATCTAAATTAGGTCTTGGTTGTGTTCTGATGCAAAGGAACAAAGTCATAGCCTATGCATCAAGACAATTGAAGATACATGAGAAGAACTACACCACTCATGATCTTGAGTTGGGTGCAGTTGTTTTCGCTCTCAAGATCTGGAGACACTATTTGTACGGTACAAAATGTGTGGTTTTCACGGACCACAAAAGTCTTCAGCATATCTTCAATCAGAAAGAACTCAACATGAGGCAACGACGTTGGGTTGAGCTTCTAAACGATTATGATTGCGAAATTCGCTACCATCCTGGTAAGGAGAATGTCGTAGCTGATGCATTGAGTCGTAAGGAACGTACTAAACTTCATTGTGTACGTGTTCAATCTGTTATTCAAGCTCGATCCGACATTCAAGCACGCATTTCTCAGTCTCAACAATCTTGTGTTTCACAAGGTTTGATGGATAAGGAATTTCCTTATCACATAACACCTGCTCTGGAACTGAAGGACAATGGATCATATTACTTCATGGACCGTTTGTGGGTCCCAAGCCTAGATGATCTTCGTACCTTGCTTATGGATGAAGCCCATAAGTCTCGTTATTCTATTCATCCGGGCTCAGATAAAATGTATAAGGATCTTCGTATTCACTATTGGTGGCCTGGTATGAAGAAAGACATTGCCTTATACGTATCAAAATGCCTTACTTGTCTTAAGGTTAAAGCTGAACATCAGCGTCCTTCGGGTTTATTGGAGCAACCAGAGATCCCAGTTTGGAAATGGGAAAACATTACTATGGATCTTGTTACCAAACTCCCACGCACAAAGAAAGGTCATGATGCCATCTGGGTAGTCGTTGATCGTCTTACAAAGTCAGCACATTTCTTGCCAATCCGTGAGGATTTTCCTACTGACAGACTTGCTCAAATCTATGTAGATGAAATTGTGGCTCGACATGGTGTTCCTTTGAACATCATTTCTGACAGAGATGCTCGTTTCACTTCTCATTTTTGGAGAACCATGCAATCTGCTATGGGAACCCAACTTAATCTGAGCACAGCTTATCATCCGCAAACGGATGGTCAATCTGAGAGAACAATCCAGACTCTGGAGGATATGCTTAGAGCTTGTGTGATCGATTTTGGTGGTAGCTGGGATTCACATCTTAAATTGATTGAATTCTCCTACAACAACAGTTATCACACCAGCATCAAAATGGCTCCTTTCGAAGCTCTCTATGGTCGAAAATGTCGTTCACCAGTCTGCTGGAATGAGATTGGCGAGGCCCAACTTACTGGACCTGCCCTCATTTTAGAGACAACTGACAAGGTCAAGAAAGTTCGTGATAACCTTCAGGCAGCTAGAAGCCGTCAGAAGATTTACGCGGATCCAAAACGCAAAGCCTTGGAATTTCAAGTCGGTGATCGAGTATTACTTAAGGTCTCACCTTGGAAAGGTGTGATCAGATTTGGAAAGAAAGGAAAACTTGCACCTAGATACGTTGGACCATTCAAGATCGTCGAAAGAATCGGAAAGGTAGCCTACAGACTTGAGTTACCTCCTGAACTGGGTAATGTTCATCCAACTTTTCACATATCAAATCTCAAGAAGTGTACAGCTGATGAGAACTACTCCATACCGCTTGACGAAATTCATGTTGGAAAAAACACTGAAATTTGTTGAGAAACCAGTGGAAATCATGGAACGTGAAGTCAAGTGGCTTAAACGCAAGCGCATTCCTTTGGTCAAAGTTCGCTGGGAAGCTAAACGTGGACCCGAGTTTACTTGGGAACGCAAAGATCAAATGAAAGCGAAATATCCACATCTTTTTCCACGAGTTTCCTCTAAATAAATTTCGGGACGAAATTTCCACAAGTAGGGGAGACTGTAACAACTGTGCTTGTAATCACTATGAACAGTTCTGTTATCAATAAAACAATGTTATTTGATCCCAATGTTTGTTTTGTTATGTTTTACATTTTTCATGTTTTGACTTTTGTTCAATTTCAAACTCTACATCGCTTTCTGGAGAGTTATACGCAAACTAGTGCGTAAACATACTCAGTTTAATGCGAGAAATACTCCGGAACATCAACATATACTCAACATACCTTAAATAACCTTTACATAACTTAGAAATAAGTTTTGAAGGCTTTGGTATGGCAAAAACAAGTTAATTCGTTTACAGGGACTAAATATGACAAACTGCGAAAGTATGTCAATTTGAACTGTAACGAACATTCCGGAACATAACCATAAGTTAAACACACCTTAAATATCTTTTACATAGCTTAGAAATAGGCTTTTAGGGGTTCGGTGTGCTAAAATAAACTTTTGGATCATTCAGGGACTAAAAGTGTCAAAAAGTGCACAAGTTTGCATTTTCGCGCATAACTTACGTTCTGAATACATCTGGACATCCAAAAATTTATGTGAGCATGACTATATTTTATTTTAGTGTTCGCCATAAGAAAAATCCATTCGTCGCGTCATTTGGTTCGTTTTTCGCGCTTGTGCGCATTCCGTCGTAATTAAGCGAACATCGCGTTCGTACGGCCAAACGGACCAACCTCCGGCATATTTTTGAGTATGTTTTGAGTTCCCTATACTTTAACTTCATTTTAGAGCCTTGAAATGAGGTTAACGGGGTTCAAACGCATCGAAAAAGGCCTTAAACACGTGCAGGGACCATTGCTGCCAATTTTCAAACATTCTGATTCAGGAGAGGTGCTCGCGTAGCGCGACGCCTATGGGGCTACCTGTCGCGCTACGCGACTGACATTCTGGACATATTCAATGTTTCTAATTACAAGTTGCAACTAATTGATTCTTAACCACATGTTTTAAGTTGATGTGTCACTAAGTTAAGGAGCATATGTGGTTCCATAACATTCCGACAAGTGTACGCACGAGATTCGATCACGTTATTCAAGAAACGATCCTAATGGTTACCCGAAAACTATAAATACCCCACCCCTCTTTGTTCATAATCACTAGAAATTTGATTTGAGAAACTCTAAGTTGAAACATTAGTTTCATACCTGAGATTTTCGAATCGAGTTTAGCATTCGGGGACCCTTCGTAAGTATTCTTTCGTTCTTTTCCTTATTTTACTGCTTTTCGAGTCAGAAAGTCAAACTTTGTTTGACTTTCAGCGTTGACCAGTAATGGTCAATGCGAAGTTCGGTTGAACTTCGCAACGTGATTGTAATCACGATGGTCATAGTCCCTTGGGACTATGCCTACTGATTACCACGTTGTCTAGGGTCGTAGGGTAGGCGATCTAATAAATCGCCTATACCTTCGAACCCGACCCATTTGGTCGATCATTAGGATCCGACCAAACACATTAGGTGACCATAGTAGGTAGGGAATAACCTTCCGAGGTTATACCCTATGGTCACATCGTTTAAGTAGTTGTATGATAGGTAGTTTATATGCCTTAGGTAAATTACCAGAATACCCTTTTCATGCATAATTGGTAATTTAGCATATGTAACCTAAACTTTTGTCACGTAACTGATTATGTAACATGTTTAGGCATATAATACTTGTCATAGGACTAGTTAGGCGGTCCGAACGCGTTTCACGCGCACGATGCGTTAAAGTAGCGTAAGCTACCTAAACGGATCATAATGGGTCAATAAGACTTAGGTTAAGTTTCATTTAGTATGTAGGCTTTGTTAAACCATATCACGTGAGTTCCTACACTCATTTGGTTTACAAACCCTAATACTATCCAATCATCCGATTAAGGTCCGGTTATTAACATAGTTACCTATATTAGGTGTCGTTTGATTCCGAGATCTCTAGCATTACTTGGTGGTTTTCTTTAGACATCTGAGCAATCTCAAGTGAGTACATAGACCCCTCTTTTACTGTTTTCCAAACTGTTTTGGGGTGGAACACATGTGCCTACTTGTTACTTTCAAGCTTTCCTGTTTTCACATCATATACATGCTATGTTCGTTAGTACATTATAGTACATGATTTCATTTCATCTTATGCTAGGTGTGCCCATGTGTGCATTACTTAGTACATTGTTTTACATGACATTTCCTGCTAGGTGTGCCCATTGTGTGCATTACTTAGTACATCGTTTTACATGACATTTCCTGCTAGGTGTGCCCATTGTGTGCATTACTTAGTACATCGTTTTACATGACATTTCACGCTAGGTATGTTCATTTGATTACATACTTAGTGCATTGTTTTCACATGCTTACATTTTGGTATGACATTTGGTTTGTTTACATGGGACAATATATTCATTAACATTAGCTACGCCGTTCGTTAGTAGGTAGTGGTACCATAGGAATTGACAACTCCCGTTCCGGACATCCCAGGGAAAGGGGACAGAAAGGAATGACCGAATTCGATGATATAAGACAGATAGACCTTTAATTTGTTTAAAGTGTTTATCACCACAGTCACAAGGCTTGGATGTATGCATTTTCACAATACCGCATAAATGTTCATATTAAATAGTTGCATGCATTTACACAAAACATAGCTTTGATTTAAACCAAGTTTTACTTCAATACTTTGTTTTTGTGCATATGGTTTAGTTTGAGACATTTCACTTGCCATACATGGATATTTGACATAGACATTTGACATGGATATTTGACATAGACATTTGACATGGATATTTGACATAGACATTTGACATGGATATTTGACATAGACATTTTGACATGATTTACATTTGATACAAACACTTTTGACATTTGGTTATACATACTACATGATTTACATCTTGACATGAACACTTTGACATATTATTTAATACATTAGACAATTGATTTAAACATTAGACTTCTTACTTTGGTTGGTTTGGTTTGATTAAGTGATTAAGTAACGATGCGTGTGTAATATGATACAAGCATGGTGGATACGCCGTTGGTACTTCCTATATATACTGGTATTATATGTCGTAACGTTATTTGAATCATTTCAGTTTGAGACATAGAACATTTTATACAAATAACATACTTTTCACAAGACATTGATTTACAAACAACATATCTTATACAAACACATTTTTACATGGTTATTTATTTAACCTGACATTTACTTATACATATCATCTGATCTTATTGTTATTCAAATGAATTACAAGACAAAGCAAATTACAAGGTTCATGACTAAACATTTTCTCAAATACAAGTCATGAATCCTATTTTCACAAACCTATGTATCTCACAGGCATTTTTATGCTGACGTACCTATTTTCACATGTGTTTTCAGGTGCTTTTCCATAGGATGTTGATCATGATACTAGGGCGGTCCTGTGCCTTAGAGACTTTCAAATAAGATAGACTATGTTTAATTATGTTCTGAACTCTTTAATTTCCTGTTTGAAACAATGTAACACCTTTGTTTATAAATAAAAGACAACTTTGTATGCCATGGTTATGAAACAATTTATTCTGTTGCAACACGCCCCGATGTTTCCGCCGCGATTTGTTGTTTTACGCGGTCGGGGTGTGACAGTTTCGCCGAAAGGTAAACTGCACAGTGACTTGGTTTACTTCTGTTAAGTGTTAACTGGATTAACTAACTGCTGTTAAGTGAATCGCATGACTTGTATGAGTTGGAATACGTGGTTTGTGCTACTTTGTGATCATTGATTTTGCTTATACGTGAACTTCGTGAATACAAACTGATTATGTATACGTGCGTACTCTAGGACGTGATTGATTAACTGTGAGCATACTTAGCATACCGAGCAAACCAAGGTGAGTTCACACTAGCCAAGGCATGGGATTCCCAGGGGTTGGGAATGGGTTTGAATAACTACTCGTACAACTATTTCTATTAAACAAATTACTACTGTCCTCGGTTGAAGGGCACGTACGTAAAACCTACGTACAGATATACTTACTATTGTCCTCGGATTGAAGGGCACGTACGTAAAGCCTACGTACACGATCTTAAGACCATCACCTCTATCAAAGGAAGTCCCTCAATTATCGACTTAATCGCCGAGGCCTAGGGCGAGCGGGTCATTAGTTAATAGCGCTATTAGGTTTAACAAACCTCACACCGTGCCAGTCGGACGGGCGTGTACTAATGGACTATGGGCAAAGGGTCAATGCTGATAGACATTGACTTATGTGACAACTCGAGTTTCTGAGTCTCTGTCTTCGCATTAATTACACGTTAATGGTTTAGACTGTTTGTTTGCACAACTTGTTTGTTCACTTAGTACACGCTTGTAATCTGTTAAATTACGTTGTGACTGATATGTTATACTTGATGTGCCTTATAAGTGTGTTATAAATATTGTGGTAAAATATAAGCATGCATGGTTAAATTACAATGTTCTATTATTTTTGGGAATATTGCAAATCAACTAGGAATACACGAAATCATTCCCTAGCTGAAAAAAGTTCCACATGAAAACACATGTGTGTTTTCGTCCACATGTGATTAACGAAAACAGTATATGGGCTTTAGGCCCAGTAATGTTTAGTTATAATGTTGTTCCTTATCTTCACGTAAAAACGATAGTCGGCAGAAACCCTAAGCACCACTCACATTATCTCTCACATCCTCTCTCGCTACCCTTGAACCTGACGGCAAACTTGTGTCCCTGGAATCTGTTATATCAAGCAAGTTATTGGCTCGTTATCTCGGTTAGTGTTAAACTTAACGGATTGTTGCTTTAAATCGAATATATGGTTGTGATGTTCTGAGTCGATGTGTATGATTTGATCAGTTATATACTTTGTTACGCGAAACATGACGTTGTGTTAGGATTGATGATTCGAATGATATGATCTATCGTGTGTGTCTGTTAAGGATGTTTTGTATGATATTAATGTGTCCAGGATTTGAAAATAGATCTACATGTCGATACTGTTGAATATGTGATAGGGTTATGTTATAATGATTGCTGATGTTGAATGATGGCTGAATGACGACAACTGTTGTTTCAGTTTGATTGAAAATCACATGCAAACAATAAATGTATATTGATCTGTCATAAGTCACATGATAACCTGATGCAACCTTTGTTATTAGAATATGATTTAATGGCCAACAATAGAGAAGAGGATATAATAATTCTGGTCAAATGCATGTGCAGCCAATTTAATAAGAATCATATGATAAGTTAGGTTCTGACTTGCATGTGGGGTTGTCGGTATCATGCGATGATATGATTGTCGACCATTGTTGTTTAATTCTATGATGATGATGATCATGTAGGTTGCTTCAGTGATTTACAAATAATAAATGTAGAATGATTAACCACGTGTTAGTCTAATGCAAACCATAGTTTCCTTATTAATAAACATTGATGGTTGGCAATAACATGGTGATGATTGTGTGATGATTAATTGGATAGCATGATTTGATTTGTGAGACTGTTGTTGTTGATGATAATGTATCAACGAAAACCAAAGGGGTTTTCGTCCACTATGAATTCGCCAATTAGGGTTTTGCTCACCTAGTGTTTTCGTGAGAAAGTTTTGTTGTCAGAAAGTGTTTTCGCCATGCATGTTGTTGTTAATAACCTGGTAACTTTATTTTAAAGCATGTGAAACTCTGTTAACTTATAACTCAGTCAAGTTGATAAACTATGTTAGATTTTTAAATCCAGTTAAATATGTTAACTTTGTTAGATGGTTAACTCTGTTAAACTTATACTATGATTAACCTATTAACTGAGTTAAGCTTATTAACTCAGTTAACCTTATTAATTCTGTTAGTTATTATTCATGCTATGCTTGTTAAATCATGGAAGCTTGTCATCGATTACTTGTGAAACATTTAGAGTTTGAAACTAATTATACATACGTGCGTACTATAGGTCGTGACTGATTATTTGTGAGCACTTAACTTAGCATACCGAGCAAACCAAGGTGAGTTCACACAGCCAAGGCATGGGGTTCCCGGGTGGGAATGGGATTTGATGAATTATTGTGTATACTCAGACGGTAGAACCTAACGATAAGATACGACTAGACTAGTAACACTTATTGAACTGATCTTCGCACACCTGCCAAGGGTTGGCCGCGATATTATGACTGACTTCGCACACCTGCCATAGGAAGGCCGCGAACTAAATTTACAATTCTTCGCACACCTGCCTGGGAGGCCGCGATACAAATAAACCTAGTCTAGAATACTTGGGAAAAACATCCCCTAATATCTTCGCACACCTGCCTGGGAGGCCGCGATGGGAACTAATACAATACATTGTAACGAACGAACATACTACTACTCACGCTATACTATTACTGAACTATTAACTGTGAACTCGCTCAACTAGTTGTTGACTCTCTCTTGCATGCCTTGCAGGACCCTAGGAACATATGGAGCTTGCACAGGGAGGAGCAGGTCGTTGTGGGACATGGATCGATGATGCCATGTTATCTATCTAAACATTTGAATTTACGATTTACATTGGGCTTACATACTTATGCTTCCGCTACACACTTGTTGATGTTTGGTTTTGAAAACACCTTTCGTATTGATGAATGATTTTTGGTATTTACTTATATGTTCAATATGATTGGTGGCTTGATCCTGGTCAGTCACACCTTATTAAAACCAGACTATAACCAGTACAGTGCTCAACGATCCACAACGACGCCTCGCTCCACGTGCAAGACTCAACATCCTAGGTAATAAGGTTTATGTTTATTGCCTACATGCTAGAATTATATAGAACTTTGCTCGTGGTATGCTTAGATTACATTGCCTACTATTCGTTACTGCTTGAGAACACTTGTATGCTCACGCTCTTCTGTCATCGCACTATTCGCGAACCTCTCTTACTCATGTTCTCCTTGATATCAAGATCATGAGTGGACGCGTTAACCTAACTCAAGCTTAGTTGGCGGCTTCGATCAGTGAACAAGTTACTGCAGCACTTGCAGCTGCACAGGCAGGAGGTGTAACCTGCCATCACCACTTACTCTATGATCTTTAGATCCTACTCTCGTAAACCAACACTCGTGCTCAAGTATGTTTACTCTTACGCACACGACAGGTCAGAACGCTCAGCCACCTGTGCACCTTCAAAACTTTCACGGACTGTCGTCCTACTACATTCAGTGGCACGGAAGGAGCAGTTGGACTCCCCCATTGTTTTGAAAGGCTCGAATCGGTCTTTGAAATGTGTGAATGCCCTGAGGCACGCAGGGAGAAGTACGCCACCGATACTCTAGAAGGCACTACGCTAACTTGGTGGAACGCGCAAGTTCCAATGCTGGGGCTGGCGGCTGCTAATGCCACTCCATGGAATGAGTTTATGGAACTAATCAAACGTGAATACGGAAGTCGTGATGACATCCACAAAAATGGAAGTGAAATTCTTTAACCTGAAGATGACGGGGTCAGAAATAGAGGCGTACACGAAACGATTCAACAAACTGGATGTGTTATATCCAACTATGGTAAATCCTCCCATCAAACGCATTGAGTTGTACCTCAAAAGCTTAGTACCAGAGATTCAAAGTCATGTGACTTCTGTCAACCTTGCTACCATCCAGGATGAATACTCGTCTTGCTCATCGTCTCACAGAACAGGGAGTGGAACAGAACAAGCTGTCTCAACGTAACAGCGCTACTACAACCACTACTACTTCAACTACTTCTGCTACCCCCAGTGACAACAAACGAAAGAGGGATGGAAATCCCAGCAAGGGTTCGACTACGATTCCGTCCCAGGCACAGCAGCGAAAGATCGATGACAACCAAAGTCCTGGTCGGCAACCTTTTAGTAGTCAAGGGCAGGGTGGATACAGGGGAAACCACCCTAAGCGCAAACGATGTAACTCGCACCACAGCGGGCAGTACAACCGCAATCATTGTCAATGATGCAACAAGCTTGGTCATGGAACCAAAGATGGTAGAAACTCACGTCCTGCAAACCAAAACCAACAACAACAGCCACAAGATCTATAGAATCAGCAGCAACAGCAGGGTAACAAGGGATGTTATCAGTGTGGTGCTGAAGGTCACTTCAAAAGACACTGCCCACAGTTGAACCAGAACCAGAATCAGAACCACAACCAAGGAAAACAGGAACAATAATGGAGGCAACAACGGGGGTAATAACGACGGCAATGGTGCCAGGGGTCGAGTGTTCATGATTGGTCAGGATGATGCTAGGAATGACCCCAACGTTGTGATGGTTTCGACATCGTTATTGGTATGGATTGGCTACCTCAACATCGAGCAGAGATTCTTTACAAAGAAAAGATCGTCCGCATTCCTTGTGCTGGTTAAAAATCTTTGGTAACTCATAGTAACAAGCTCCTGGAGCAGCACCTATAGCTCGAGCACCTTATCGCTTAGCTCCAACTGAACTGGAAGAACTATCTAAGCAACTGCAAGAACTTTTAGAAAAGGGCTTCATACGACCTAGTTCTTCGCCCTGGGGAGCTCCAGTGCTATTTGTGAAGAAGAAGGATGGTGCCTTCCGCATGTGTATCGATTATCGCGAACTGAACAAGGTTACCGTGAAGAATCGCTATCCACTTCCACGTATCGACGACTTATTCGACCAGTTGCAAGGGTCGAGCCACTATTCAAAGATAGACTTGAGGTCGGGTTATCATCAACTGAGAGTCCGGGATGAGGACGTCTCCAAAACAGCATTCAGAACTCGCTACGGCCACTATGAGTTTCTGGTTATGCCATTTGGGCTAACGAGCGCGCCTGCGGTTTTCATGGATCTTATGAACAGGGTGTGCAAACCTTATCTTGACAAGTTCGTCATTGTTTTCATCAGCGACATCCTGATCTATTCGAAGAGTCAGGAGGAACACGAGCAACACTTACGACTTATTCTGGAACTTCTTCGAACGGAACAGCTATACGCTAAGTTTTCTAAATGTGACTTCTGGCTTCGTGAAGTCCACTTCTTAGGCCACGTGGTGAACAAGGATGGGATTCATGTCGATCCATCCAAGGTAGATTCGATCAAGAACTGGCCTGCACCTCGTACACCAACAGAAATACGCCAATTCTTGGGATTGGCGGGATACTACAGAAGGTTCATCAAAGACTTCTCAAAGATTGCACAGCCGCTTACACTGCTGACACAGAAAGGTGTTGTCTATAGATGGGGTAATACACAAGAATTAGCGTTCCAACACTTAAAGGATAGACTTTGCAGCGCACCTATCCTCTCACTGCCTGAAGGCACTGATGATTTTGTGGTCTACTGTGATGCATCAATTCAGGGTCTTGGATGTGTATTGATGCAACGGGATAAAGTTATTGCTTATGCCTCGCGCCAAGTCAAGATTCACGAACGGAATTATACTACGCATGATTTAGAGCTGGGAGCCGTTGTTTTTGCACTCAAGATATGGCGACATTACTTGTATGGCACTAAGTGCACAATCTACACTGATCACAGAAGCCTCGAACACATCTTCAAACAGAAAGAATTGAACATGCGACAACGACGATGGGTTGAATTGCTGAACGACTATGAATGTGCTATTAAGTACCATCCGGGCAAAGCCAATGTTGTGGCTGACGCCCTCAGTCGAAAGGACACTGCACCTAAGCGCGTGCGAGCTCTACAGCTTACCATACAGTCTAGTCTTCCTTCTCAGATACGGGATGCTCAGGTAGAAGCATTGAAACCAGAAAACGTCAGGGCTGAAGCCCTACGCGGCCCAAGGCAACGCTTAGAACAGAAGGAAGATGGTGCTTACTACGTCACAGGATGCATTTGGGTCCCACTTTACGGCAACTTACGCGAGCTGGTAATGGATGAAGCTCACAAGTCTCGCTACTCGGTACACCCTGGTTCGGATAAAATGTACCACGATATCAAAACTACATACTGGTGGCCTAGCATGAAGGCCCATATAGCAACATACGTTAGCAAATGCTTGACTTGTGCGAGAGTCAAGGCGGAATACCAGAAACCATCAGGCCCACTCCAACAACCTGAGATACCACAATGGAAATGGGAGCAAATTTCCATGGATTTTGTTACTGGCCTGCCTAGATCACAACGTGGTAACGATACTATATGGGTGATCGTGGATCGACTCACAAAGTCTGCTAACTTCTTAGCTATCAAGGAAACGGATAAGTTCTCCACACTAGCAGACATATATCTTAAGGAAATTGTCTCGAGGCACGGAGTGCCCACCTCTATTATCTCGGACCGAGATGCACGTTTTACATCAGAACTGTGGCGGGCGATGCACAAATCTTTTGGCTCTCGGTTAGACATGAGCACAGCTTATCATCCTCAGACGGATGGGCAGTCTGAGCGCACTATTCAAACTCTAGAAGACATGCTTCGTGCATGTGTAATCGACTTTGGCAACGGCTGGGAAAAGCATCTGCCACTTGTGGAATTCTCGTACAATAACAACTACCACACCAGCATTAAAGCTGCTCCATTTGAGGCATTGTACGGACGTAAATGCCGGTCACCTCTTTGTTGGGCAGAGGTGGGTGATAGTCAAATCACAGGTCCAAAAATGGTAGTTGATACTACAGAAAAGATTGCTCAGATACGACAACGCATGGCGGCAGCACGTGACCGTCAGAAAGCATACGCTGATTTAGACAGGAAACCACTCGAGTTCCAGGTTGGGGATCGAGTGCTACTCAAAGTTTCTGTGACAACTCGAGTTTCCGACTTTCTTTTTTTTCGCATTTAGTGCACGTTGACTTTGACTGTGTAGTTGTTTGACTTGTTTAACTTGTAACTGTATACGTTAATTTATAATGAACAATTGTGGTTGCATGATTTTGTGTTTGGCTGTATATCATGAAACACCTGTTGAAAACTTAAACTGTTTAAAACATGGAAGGACCTGACGAAACAGACTGTTTCGCCATATACATTCCGACGAAACTGGTGTGTTTCGCCATCAAGCAACTCGACGAAACAGTGTGTTTCGCCATATCACCTCACGACGAAACTGATGTGTTTCGTCGGCCCATTGATTCGCAAAGCCCATTAAGGGCCCAGAACGGTAATTCGTGGATATTAAGTGAAACCGACTTCCTGTTTCACACTTTTATCAAAAATAGAAACCCTAGAACTCTCTCTTTTGAAAAGGCGATACCCATCATCAACCATCATCTTTCTCTCTCGAATCCTCCCTTGTTCATCCCGAATATCTCGGTTAGTGCGTGCTTGTCTAAATCGGTTTCTTTGTCCCTTGATTTCTTTATACATGTTGTGTTTATGCTTGATTTCTGGATTATAGGAGTGTATGTGTATGATGAATACTTAGGGTTTCATGAACCTCTCAATGATTATGCATGTTAGCGGGTATGCATAGAGTATGGATTTTATGAGTGTTGTTTTGTGATGATTACATGATTTTATTGATGAAGATGATGATATGATCCCTGGTTCATTGATGTTTCGGTTGTGATGCATAGATTAATGGTTGGTAACATAAGACTCATTATATTGAGCGAGGATTGAATGATTTCTGTGTTGAACGATTTCTGTATGATGAGGAATTGCTGTTTTACGGCTGTTAGGGTTTATGTGTTTTTCGCTCTGCTGTAACTGATGTCTGCGAAACTGAACTGTTCGAAGAAACAGAACTCTCGGCGAAACAGAATGTGTTTCGCCAAGAGTAGTCGACGAATCAGAAGTTCTGTTTCGCCAGGGGACACCTCGACGAAACAGAATGTGTTTCGCCATTATATGTGTTTCGTCATTATCTGTGTTTCGCCAACATGCGTGTTTCGCCGAATAGCTGATCTGTGCAGTAACTTGAGTTAATTATGTTAAGTGTTAACTGGAATATTTGACTGCTGTTAAGTGTAGCCATCTTGTATATGATTGTGATTACGTGCTACATGTTTATACGTGCATAACTTGGACGCAAACTGATTTCACATGCGTGCATACTTTAGGACGTGATTGACTTACTTTGAGCACATACCTAGCATACCGAGCAAACAAGGTGAGTTCACACTTCTACCAAGGCATGGGATTCCCAGGGCTTGGGAATGGGATTTAAGGAATAAGGTTGAATGGATTCATGCGGACATTATTACTAGACTACCATACCATCGTCCTCGGTTGTGAAGGATACTTACGTAAAACCTACGTATACTTATGCTATTTACTATCCTCGGTTGTGAAGGATACTTACGTAAAACCTACGTATACTTATGCTATTTACTATCCTCGGTTGTGAAGGATACTTACGTAAAACCTACGTATACTTATGCTATTTACTATCCTCGGTTGTGAAGGATACTTACGTAAAACCTACGTAACACTGGTACGTATTACTGTTCTCGGTTGTGAAGAACACATAGTGGTTACAAATAGTCTAGTGGTTATACAACACGGGAAGCCCCCACCAATAGAACTTACTACCGGCCCAGTAGAGCCACATGTTACAAACAAACTTACTATTACGCATTACTTTCTGTGAGCTCGCTCAACTTTTTGTTGACCCTCTGTTACATGCCTTGCAGGACCATAGGTACTTTTGGAGCTTGCACGGGAGGCACAGTCGTTGTGGACATGGATCGTGATTGTGTTGTTAAACATTATAACATTTTGTACTTAAACTTTTGTTGGGTTTACATTAAATGCTTCCGCTACACACTTGTTTATATTTGGTTTTGTAAACACCTATCGTATTGATGAATGACTTTTGAGATACATACTTATGTTCAATATGATTGGTGGCTTGATCCTGGTCATGTCACGCTTCCAAGCGGTAGTACTCCGCGTGTGGAATTTGGGGGTGTGACAGATTGGTATCAGAGCCATTGGTTATAGAGAACTCGGTTTTAATAAGGGGAAAACATTTTTATTAAAACCAGACTATAACCAGAACAGTGCTCTCAACGATCCACAACGACGCTTTGCTCCACGTGCAAGACTCAACATCATAGGTACTACTATTCCTGTTACCTTACTACTTGCTAGAACTACATAGAACTTTGCTCGTGGTATGCTTAGATTACATTGCTCACTATTTGTTATTGCATGAGGATACTTGTGTGCTCACTCTCTTCGCACTATTCGCGAACCTCTCACCCACATGTTCTCCTTGATGTCAAGATCATGTGTGGACGCGTTAACCTAACTCAAGCCCAGTTGGCGGCTTCGATCACTGAACAAGTTACTGCAGCACTCGCAGCTGCCCAGGCAGGAGGTGTAACCTGCCATCACCACTTACTCTAGGATCCTTAGATCCTACTCTCGTAACTCAACACTTGTGCTTAATTTTGATTACTCTTACGCACACGACAAGTCAACACGCTCAGCCACCTGTGTGCACATACACGATTTTTATGGACTGTCGTCCTACTACTTTCAGCGACACTCGAATCGGCCTTCAAATGTGCGAATGACCTGAGGCTCGTAAGGTGAAATATGCCACTGATATTCTCGAAGGTACTGCGCAAACTTGGTGGAGCGCGCAAGTTACGATACTGGGGCTGGCGGCTGCTAATGCCACCCCATGGAATGATTTTAAGGAACTGATCAAACGTGAATACAGTAGTTATGATGCCATCCACAAGTTGGAAGTGGAGTTCTTTAACATGAAGATGACGGGATCAGAGATAGAAGCATTGAAACCAGACAACGTCAGGGCTGAAGCCCTATGCGGCTCAAGGCAACGCTTAGAACAGAAGGAAGATGGTGCTTACTACGTCACAGGACGCATTTGGGTCCCACTGTACGGCAACCTACGCGAGCTAGTAATGGATGAAGCTCATAAGTCTCGCTACTCAGTACATCCTGGTTCGGATAAGATGTACCACGACCTCAGAACTACATATTGGTGGCCTAGCATGAAGGCCCACATAGCCACATACGTTAGCAAATGCTTGACTTGTGCGAGAGTCAAGGCAGAATATCAGAAACCGTCAGGACCACTCCAACAACCTGAAATACCACAATGGAAATGGGAGCAAATTTCCATGGATTTTGTTACTGGCCTACCTAGATCTCAGCGCGGAAATGATACTATTTGGGTGATCGTAGATCGACTCACAAAGTCTGCTCACTTCTTAGCAATCAAAGAAACAGACAAGTTCTCTACCTTGGCAGACATTTACTTAAAAGAAGTGGTCTCGAGGCACGGAGTGCCCACCTCCATCATCTCTGATCGTGACGCACGTTTTACTTCAGAACTGTGGCAAGCAATGCACAAATCTTTTGGCTCTCGTTTAGACATGAGCACAGCTTATCATCCTCAGACCGATGGGCAATCTGAGCGCACTATTCAAACTCTAGAAGACATGCTTCGGACGTGCGTAATTGACTTTGGCAAGGGCTGGGAAAAGCATCTGCCACTTGTGGAATTTTCATACAACAACAGTTACCACACCAGCATTAGAGCTGCTCCATTTGAGGCATTGTACGGGCGTAAATGCCGATCACCTCTTTGTTGGGCAGAGGTGGGTGACAGTCAGATCACAGGTCCAGAAATGGTAGTTGATACTACTGAAAAGATTGCTCAAATACGACAACGCATGGCGGCAGCACGTGACCGTCAGAAAGTATACGCCGATAAAGACAGGAAAATACTCGAATTCCAAGTTGGGGATCGAGCACTACTCAAAGTTTCGCCCTGGAAGGGTGTGGTTCGTTTTGGCAAACGAGGCAAGCTCAATCCGCGTTATGTCGGACCTTTCGAAGTTATAGAGAAAATAGGCAAAGTGGCCTACAGACTGAACTTACCTGCTGAACTCAGTGCAGTTCACAACGTCTTTCACGTGTCGAATCTGAAGAAGTTTCAGTCAGATGAGACCCACATAGTTCCTCTGAAGGAGCTCACTATCGACGAACGATTGCATTTCGTCGAGGAACCAGTTGAAATCACGGACCGGGATGTTAAGGTCCTCAAGAACACTAGAATACCTCTTGTACGAGTTCGTTGGAACTCCCGTCGCGGCCCAGAGTTCACCTGGGAGCGCGAAGATCAAATGGAACTCAAATATCCCCAGTTGTTCGAAAACAATGCAACTACTACTGAGGCTGAAGCTACTACAGAAGTTCGGGATGAAATCCCAACTCAACGGGGGGATGATGTGACACCCCAGGAAAACCAGTAAACGATAACTTACCTAGCTTCCTCAGTAACCGCATGCTAAATTTCGGGACGAAATTTCTTTCAAGTTGGGGATAATGTGACAACTCGAGTTTCCGACTTTCTTTTTTTTCGCATTTAGTGCACGTTGACTTTGACTGTGTAGTTGTTTGACTTGTTTAACTTGTAACTGTATACGTTAATTTATAATGAACAATTGTGGTTGCATGATTTTGTGTTTGGCTGTATATCATGAAACACCAGTTGAAAACTTAAACTGTTTAAAACATGGAAGGACCTGACGAAACAGACTGTTTCGCCATATACATTCCGACGAAACTGGTGTGTTTCGCCATCAAGCAACTCGACGAAACAGTGTGTTTCGCCATATCACCTCACGACGAAACTGATGTGTTTCGTCGGCCCATTGATTCGCAAAGCCCATTAAGGGCCCAGAACGGTAATTCGTGGATATTAAGTGAAACCGACTTCCTGTTTCACACTTTTATCAAAAATAGAAACCCTAGAACTCTCTCTTTTGAAAAGGCGATACCCATCATCAACCATCATCTTTCTCTCTCGAATCCTCCCTTGTTCATCCCGAATATCTCGGTTAGTGCGTGCTTGTCTAAATCGGTTTCTTTGTCCCTTGATTTCTTTATACATGTTGTGTTTATGCTTGATTTCTGGATTATAGGAGTGTATGTGTATGATGAATACTTAGGGTTTCATGAACCTCTCAATGATTATGCATGTTAGCGGGTATGCATAGAGTATGGATTTTATGAGTGTTGTTTTGTGATGATTACATGATTTTATTGATGAAGATGATGATATGATCCCTGGTTCATTGATGTTTCGGTTGTGATGCATAGATTAATGGTTGGTAACATAAGACTCATTATATTGAGCGAGGATTGAATGATTTCTGTGTTGAACGATTTCTGTATGATGAGGAATTGCTGTTTTACGGCTGTTAGGGTTTATGTGTTTTTCGCTCTGCTGTAACTGATGTCTGCGAAACTGAACTGTTCGACGAAACAGAACTCTCGGCGAAACAGAATGTGTTTCGCCAAGAGTAGTCGACGAATCAGAAGTTCTGTTTCGCCAGGGGACACCTCGACGAAACAGAATGTGTTTCGCCATTATATGTGTTTCGTCATTATCTGTGTTTCGCCAACATGCGTGTTTCGCCGAATAGCTGATCTGTGCAGTAACTTGAGTTAATTATGTTAAGTGTTAACTGGAATATTTGACTGCTGTTAAGTGTAGCCATCTTGTATATGATTGTGATTACGTGCTACATGTTTATACGTGCATAACTTGGACGCAAACTGATTTCACATACGTGCATACTTTAGGACGTGACTGACTTACTTTGAGCACATACCTAGCATACCGAGCAAACAAGGTGAGTTCACACTTCTACCAAGGCATGGGATTCCCAGGGCTTGGGAATGGGATTTAAGGAATAAGGTTGAATGGATTCATGCGGACATTATTACTAGACTACCATACCATCGTCCTCGGTTGTGAAGGATACTTACGTAAAACCTACGTATACTTATGCTATTTACTATCCTCGGTTGTGAAGGATACTTACGTAAAACCTACGTATACTTATGCTATTTACTATCCTCGGTTGTGAAGGATACTTACGTAAAACCTACGTATACTTATGCTATTTACTATCCTCGGTTGTGAAGGATACTTACGTAAAACCTACGTATACTTATGCTATTTACTATCCTCGGTTGTGAAGGATACTTACGTAAAACCTACGTATACTTATGCTATTTACTATCCTCGGTTGTGAAGGATACTTACGTAAAACCTACGTAACACTGGTACGTATTACTGTTCTCGGTTGTGAAGAACACATAGTGGTTACAAATAGTCTAGTGGTTATACAACACGGGAAGCCCCCACCAATAGAACTTACTACCGGCCCAGTAGAGCCACATGTTACAAACAAACTTACTATTACGCATTACTTTCTGTGAGCTCGCTCAACTTTTTGTTGACCCTCTGTTACATGCCTTGCAGGACCATAGGTACTTTTGGAGCTTGCACGGGAGGCACAGTCGTTGTGGACATGGATCGTGATTGTGTTGTTAAACATTATAACATTTTGTACTTAAACTTTTGTTGGGTTTACATTAAATGCTTCCGCTACACACTTGTTTATATTTGGTTTTGTAAACACCTATCGTATTGATGAATGACTTTTGAGATACATACTTATGTTCAATATGATTGGTGGCTTGATCCTGGTCATGTCACGCCTCCAAGCGGTAGTACTCCGCGTGTGGAATTTGGGGGTGTGACAGTTTCACCCTGGAAGGGTGTGGTTCGTTTTAGAAAACGGGGCAAACTCAATCCACGATACGTTGGACCATTCGAAATTACTGAGAAGATAGGCAGGGTGGCCTATAGATTGAACTTACCAGCAGAACTCAGTGCAGTTCACAACGTCTTTCACGTGTCGAATCTGAAGAAGTGTCTGTCAGATGAGACCCACATAGTTCCTCTGAAAGAGCTCACTATCGACGAACAATTACGATTCGTCGAGGAACCAATTGAAATCACAGACCGGGATGTTAAGGTCCTCAAGAACACTAGAATACCTCTTGTTCGAGTTCGTTGGAACTCCCGTCGTGGCCCAGGTCCTCAAGCACACCAAAATCAAGTATCCCCAGTTATTCGGAAACAGTGCAACCACTACTGAGGCTGAAGCTACTACAGAATTTCAGGACGAAATTCCAAATCAACGGGGGGATGATGTGACACCCCAGGAAAACCAATAATCTTCGCAAACCTGCTCGGGGAGCCGCGATACGAAACAGGTAATCAACGTCACACAAATTAGCTTCCTCAGTAACCACGTACTAAATTTCGGGACGAAATTTCTTTCAAGTTGGGGATAATGTGACAACTCGAGTTTCTGAGTCTCTGTCTTCGCATTAATTACACGTTAATGGTTTAGACTGTTTGTTTGCACAACTTGTTTGTTCACTTAGTACACGCTTGTAATCTGTTAAATTACGTTGTGACTGATATGTTATACTTGATGTGCCTTATAAGTGTGTTATAAATATTGTGGTAAAATATAAGCATGCATGGTTAAATTACAATGTTGTATTATTTTTGGGAATATTGCAAATCAACTAGGAATACACGAAATCATTCCCTAGCTGAAAACAGTTCCACATGAAAACACATGTGTGTTTTCGTCCACATGTGATTAACGAAAACAGTATATGGGCTTTAGGCCCAGTAATGTTTAGTTATAATGTTGTTCCTTATCTTCACGTAAAAACGATAGTCGGCAGAAACCCTAAGCACCACTCACATTATCTCTCACATCCTCTCTCGCTACCCTTGAACCTGACGGCAAACTTGTGTCCCTGGAATCTGTTATATCAAGCAAGTTATTGGCTCGTTATCTCGGTTAGTGTTAAACTTAACGGATTGTTGCTTTAAATAGAATATATGGTTGTGATGTTCTGAGTCGATGTGTATGATTTGATCAGTTATATACTTTGTTACGCGAAACATGACGTTGTGTTAGGATTGATGATTCGAATGATATGATCTATCGTGTGTGTCTGTTAAGGATGTTTTGTATGATATTAATGTGTCCAGGATTTGAAAATAGATCTACATGTCGATACTGTTGAATATGTGATAGGGTTATGTTATAATGATTGCTGATGTTGAATGATGGCTGAATGACGACAACTGTTGTTTCAGTTTGATTGAAAATCACATGCAAACAATAAATGTATATTGATCTGTCATAAGTCACATGATAACCTGATGCAACCTTTGTTATTAGAATATGATTTAATGGCCAACAATAGAGAAGAGGATATAATAATTCTGGTCAAATGCATGTGCAGCCAATTTAATAAGAATCATATGATAAGTTAGGTTCTGACTTGCATGTGGGGTTGTCGGTATCATGCGATGATATGATTGTCGACCATTGTTGTTTAATTCTATGATGATGATGATCAAGTAGGTTGCTTCAGTGATTTACAAATAATAAATGTAGAATGATTAACCACATGTTAGTCTAATGCAAACCATAGTTTCCTTATTAATAAACATTGATGGTTGGCAATAACATGGTGATGATTGTGTGATGATTAATTGGATAGCATGATTTGATTTGTGAGACTGTTGTTGTTGATGATAATGTATCAACGAAAACCAAAGGGGTTTTCGTCCACTATGAATTCGCCAATTAGGGTTTTGCTCACCTAGTGTTTTCGTGAGAAAGTTTTGTTGTCAGAAAGTGTTTTCGCCATGCATGTTGTTGTTAATAACCTGGTAACTTTATTTTAAAGCATGTGAAACTCTGTTAACTTATAACTCAGTCAAGTTGATAAACTATGTTAGATTTTTAAATCCAGTTAAATATGTTAACTTTGTTAGATGGTTAACTCTGTTAAACTTATACTATGATTAACCTATTAACTGAGTTAAGCTTATTAACTCAGTTAACCTTATTAATTCTGTTAGTTATTATTCATGCTATGCTTGTTAAATCATGGAAGCTTATCATCGATTACTTGTGAAACATTTAGAGTTTGAAACTAATTATACATACGTGCGTACTATAGGTCGTGACTGATTATTTGTGAGCACTTAACTTAGCATACCGAGCAAACCAAGGTGAGTTCACACAGCCAAGGCATGGGGTTCCCGGGTGGGAATGGGATTTGATGAATTATTGTGTATACTCAGACGGTAGAACCTAACGATAAGATACGACTAGACTAGTAACACTTATTGAACTGATCTTCGCACACCTGCCAAGGGTTGGCCGCGATATTATGACTGACTTCGCACACCTGCCATAGGAAGGCCGCGAACTAAATTTACAATTCTTCGCACACCTGCCTGGGAGGCCGCGATACAAATAAACCTAGTCTAGAATACTTGGGAAAAACATCCCCTAATATCTTCGCACACCTGCCTGGGAGGCCGCGATGGGAACTAATACAATACATTGTAACGAACGAACATACTACTACTCACGCTATACTATTACTGAA
Source organism: Helianthus tuberosus (assembly GCA_030545235.1). Lineage (NCBI taxonomy): Eukaryota > Viridiplantae > Streptophyta > Magnoliopsida > Asterales > Asteraceae > Helianthus > Helianthus tuberosus. The sequence goes on along the minus strand of CM060406.1, from coordinate 118,055,387 downwards.
CTATTAACTGTGAACTCGCTCAACTAGTTGTTGACTCTCTCTTGCATGCCTTGCAGGACCCTAGGAACATATGGAGCTTGCACAGGGAGGAGCAGGTCGTTGTGGGACATGGATCGATGATGCCATGTTATCTATCTAAACATTTGAATTTACGATTTACATTGGGCTTACATACTTATGCTTCCGCTACACACTTGTTGATGTTTGGTTTTGAAAACACCTTTCGTATTGATGAATGATTTTTGGTATTTACTTATATGTTCAATATGATTGGTGGCTTGATCCTGGTCAGTCACGCCTCCAAGCGGTGATACTCCGCGTGTGGATTTTGGGGGTGTGACAACTTAGGGCACCTCTTATATTTTCGTAGCAGTCGATACGCGTGGTCTTGTAACACATGGGAAGCCCCCACTAATCATCGCACGAATGCCTGGACTGGCAGCAAGGATTAACGCGATACATGGTTTACAAAACGAATATATACGATTTATGAAATGAATACTTTAACCAGACAACTATCTGTGAACTCGCTCAACTTTGTTGTTGATTCGTTGCTACATGTCTTGCAGGTCATTAGGTACCCATGGAGCTTGCACAGGGAGGAACGGTCGTTGTGGAACATGGCGATGTGTGCCATGCTTTAGACTTTACCTTATTTCATATTTAATACTTGCTATGGGTTTTACAAATTATGCTTCCGCTAAACACTTAACTATGCTTTGGTTTTGAACACCTTTCATATTGGTTTGTTGAATTATGTTTACTTATCTACTTGTTCAATATGATTGGTGGCTTGATCCTGGTCAGTCACGCCTCCAAGCGGTGGTACTCCGCGTGTGGATTTTGGGGGTGTGACAGATTGGTATCAGAGCCATTGGTTATAGAGAACTCGGTTTTAATATGGGAAAAACATTTTTATTAAAACCAGACTATAACCAGAACAATGCTCAACGATCCACAACGACGCTTCGCTCCACGTGCAAGACTCAACACTCTAGGTAATATGGTATATGTATTATTGCCTACTTGCTAGAATTGCATAGAACTTTGCTCAGGGTATGCTTAGATTAACGTAACACTATTGCATGAGAACACTTGTGTGCTTACTCTCTTCTGTCATCACACTACTCGCGAACCTCTCACTTATGTCATATATGCTATCAAGATCATGAGCGGATACGTTAACCTAACTCAAGCCCAGTTGGCGGCTTCGATCACTGAACAAGTTACTGCAGCACTCGCAGCTGTCCAGGCAGGAGGTATAACCTGCCGTCACAACCTACTCTAGTATCCTTAGATCCTACTCTCGTAAACCAACACTTGTGGTTATGTATGTTTACTCTTACGCACACGACAGGTCAACACGCTCAGTCACCTGTGTTGTGACAACCTGAATATTTAAGGTTAGCACTACTTAAACCCTTGGCGTGTGTCTATACGTTTAATTGCTTTTATATTACGACCATACGAGACCTAGTAGATCATATGATGCTTTTATATTCATGCTTCACTAAATGGTTAGGTGTGTATGCTAACTCTACATGAAACCGTTAAACGTTTAATTGTGTCGTTTAGATAATTTAGGGAACTAACTATATTGGGCCACGAATTTGCTTATCACACAAACCTCTTGGTCAACCGTCAACGGGTCTAATGGGTCTCTTTCACCTCGGCAGGCCCATGCGTTAGATAAACACATGTAGTGGGCGGTATACATTTACCCCGGCCCACATTATAATGCATCAGCCATGCACATTGCACTATCCTACTTTGTATATAGTAGTAAATTTATTTTAGAAGTGTTTAAAGAATAATACTAATTAGAAAAAAAAACTTATTAATATGAACATGGTTCTCTTGGCCCATAGCACCCGAGCCCACCTCTCCCCTTCTTATTTACGTGTATCATGTATTGGGTTTCACAACCACTTGTAAACCCTATATCCTCCTAAAAACTAGCAACGGCAGTAGATCCATTCAAAGCATCATCTCCTCTAGGCGAGCCCCTCTTGGTTAGTGGATTCATATTTACGTTAGTTTTTTTTTAGTTGTTAATTGTTAATATTGTTAACTCTTATTGGTTGATCTTGTTCATGGGTGGTTTTGATTAACACCAAGTGGGTACGTATACTTTATTAAAACATGACTGAATGCTATGATTAAGATATGTTAATGGTTTGTATTGTTTATACATGATAGTGATTATGATTTGGAATTAGGGACGTAATTAATTGACTGATGTTATGATCAAGTAATTACACATTCGAACCATAGTTCCTAATGGAATGATTATATATATTTGTGGGAATAACCGAAGGTGCTTGACCCAATTTGTCTAATGAAAGTGAATGCATGAACTGTTACATAATTCCTAGAGATAGAATATTGATTGAACCATGTTGTAGTCGGTGTTAATGATAGTGGACGGTTACGAGTATATGGATACCGAATATAACTAGAACTCTATGTGATGTTTGTGTAATCCGAATTGAATATTTCTTGCTGATAGTTAAGTAATAACTCTTTGAGATATTGAACCACTAGATCTACGTTAAGTATGAATTATGGTTTGATTTGATAGACTAGAATATGAGATTAATATGAAACTGGTGACTGTTGATTTTGTGATTAAAGGAAAAAGCATGTGGAATGGGATCATGAGCATACATTAGATATCCAATATGAATTATGATTTAGATCATTGCTAGGATACCTGTTGGGATTGGGCCGAGTACTACGAACGGGGTAACACTTGGGTTGAAGGGGAAACTGTTATGTGTTGGGCTTGATGTAGTTGTGGATAAACTAAGTATATATATGAATTAAGTTGAACTATTACATGTACATAGGATTAGCAGTTACGACGTGAACTATATGTGTGCGTTACATGTTCAATAAATGTGCTTTATGTGAACGTTGGATATGTGAATTAATTGTACGTGTGAGTTGTGGTTCATGTGCACGCAAAACTGACTGTTATCGGTAACCCTTTTAGGGCGTGGTTGATCAAACTGTGAACGCATACTTTAATCTTACCGAGCACTCTAAGGTGAGTTCATCTTTTGAGCATGCGTCCCGGTGGTTGGGACAGTCAGGGGGATAAGTCTTTTGGGTAAAAATGGGAATGTTGGATAATATACTCTTCCTATCACCTTTAAAGTCCCTCCGTGTTATTTGGTTACCGAGGAGGTAGCATGGTATTAGTTAGTAGCGCTACTTAGGTTTGGCAACCTCACCCCGTACCTGGGAGGACGGGTGTTGAACTAATGACCTAGTCATGACCAATGCTTTGAAAGGAGCATTGGAGAAAGGGCAAAATAATCAGAAGCCGTCTTGTATTCGGGGTATTATCAACATTACTTTCGGAATTAACTTCAATGGATTAACTAAACACTTGGTAATCAACGTTTTGGTAAAAACTATGAACTCACCAGCGTTGTCTGATACACTTGTTGCATGCTCGCAGGTCGTTAGATATCTTGGATTTGGGAACTTGCTGTCTGAAGTAGCTGGAGTGGTCATGGGTCGACTGGAAGGATTTCTGTGATTGATTTCTTGATACCATATTTTGGTTTTGAAACTGGTTTACTATTTGCTTCCGCTGAACACTTTGGTTTTCACTTAAACTTGTTGATGGTATTTTTTATTAATAATTGAGAACTTTATTTTGAATCATGTATGGGTTCTATGTAATTAGTGGCTCATTGTTGGTACGTCACACGCCTATTAGGGACACTCCCTAGGTGGTAATTTTGGGGGTGTGACATGTGTGCACGTTCAAGACTTTTATGGACTGTCGTCCTACCACTTTCAGTGGCACGGAAGGGGCCGTTGGACTCTTCCATTGGTTTGAAAAGCTCGAATCCGTCTTCGAGATGTGTGAATGCCCTGAGGCTCGTAGGGTGAAGTACGCCACTGGTACTCTCGAAGGCACTACGCTAACTTGGTGGAACGCGCAAGTCCAGATGCTGGGGCTGGCGACTGCTAATGCCACCCCATGGAATGATTTTAAGGAACTAATCAAACATGAATACTGTAGTTGTGACGACATCCACAAGTTGGAAGTGGAGTTCTTTAACCTGAAGATGACGGGGTCAGAGATAGAAGCGTACACGAAACGATCCAACGAACTGGCAGTGTTATGTCCAACTATGATGGATCCTCCCATCAAACGCATTGAGCTATACCTCAAATGCTTAGTACCAGAGATTCAAAGTCATGTGACATCGGCCAACCTTGCTACTATCCAGGATGTTACTCATCTTGCTCATCGCCTCACAGATCAGGCAGTGGAACAGAACAAGCTGCCTAGACGCATTGGTGCTACTACTATTATTTCTGCTATTCCCAGTGACAACAAGAGGAGGTGGGATGGAACCTTCAGCAAGGGTTCAACTTCAGTTCAGTCTCGGGCACGACAACGAAAGATTGATGACTACCAGAGTCCTGGTCAACAATCTTCTGGTAGTCAAGGGCAGGGTGGATACCGAGGAAATCACCCAAAGTGCAACAGATGCAACAGACACCACAGTGGTCAGTGTCACAAGGGCCGCTGTCAGAGATGTCTCAAGATAGGTCACGAAGCTAAAGATTGCAGGAGCTCAAGGCCTGCGAATCAGAACCAACAACAACAGCCACCAGCTCCACGAAACCAGCAGTAACAACAACAACAGCGAGGCAATATGGGATGCTTTCAATGTGGGGCTGAAGACCACTTCAAGCGGGACTGCCCCCAGTTAAACCAGAATCAGAATAACAACAACAATAGTCAGGGCAACGGGAATAACAAAGGGGGTAATAACGACGGCAATGGTGCCAGGGGTCGAGCGTTCGTGATTGGTCAGGGCGACGCAAGGAATGATCCTAACGTGGTGATGGACTTTCCTTATCGATTTCATTCCTATAGTTCTGGGTAGTTTTGACAACGTCATTGGTATGGATTGGTTATCCCAACAGCAAGCAGAGATCCTATGCAAAGAGAAGATTGTTCGTATTCCCCGTTCTGGTAAAGAACCTCTCGAAGTTCAAGGCGACAAGAGTGGTGTCGTGGTTGGCATCATCTCCTTCCTGAAGGCTCAGAAGTGTTTGCGAAAGGGTCACACCGCTATCTTAGCACTTGTTACTGGCGCATCAACGAAAGAGAAGAAGATGGAGGATATTCCTGTTGTACGCGACTTTCCTCAAGTGTTTCCTGAGGATTTACCTGGACTACCGCCTCATCGCCAGGTCGAATTTCAGATCGAGCTAGCTCCTGGAGCAGCACCCATAGCCCGAGCACCGTATCGCTTAGCTCCAACCGAACTAGAAGAACTGTCCAAGCAATTGCAAGAACTCTTGGAAAAGGGTTTCATACGTCCTAGCTCTTCGCCCTGGGGAGCTCCAGTACTATTTGTGAAGAAGAAAGACGGTACCTTCCGTAAGTGCATAGATTACCGCGAACTGAACAAGGTGACTGTGAAGAAGCGCTATCCACTTCCACGCATCGACGACTTATTCGACCAGTTGCAAGGGTCGAGCTATTACTCGAAGATTGATCTGAGGTCAGGCTATCACCAACTGAGAGTCCGGGATGAGGACGTCTCCAAAACAGCGTTCAGAACACGCTACGGTCACTACGAATTTCTGGTCATGCCATTCGGGTTAACGAACGCGCCTGCGGTATTCATGGACCTTATGAACAGGGTGTGCAAACCCTATCTTGACAAGTTTGTTATTGTTTTCATTGATGACATCCTGATCTATTCGAAGAGTCGGGAGGAACACGAGCAGCACTTACGACTTATTTTGGAACTCCTTCGAACGGAACAGCTGTACGCTAAGTTTTCAAAATGCGACTTCTGGCTTCGTGAAGTCTACTTCCTAGGCCATGTGGTAAACAAGGATGGGATTCATGTTGATCCATCCAAGGTAGATTCGATCAAGAACTGGCCTGCACCTCGCACACCGACCGAAATACGCCAATTCTTGGGTTTGGCGGGTTATTATAGAAGGTTCATCAAAGATTTCTCAAAGATTGCACAGCCGCTTACATTACTGACACAGAAAGGTGTTGCTTACCGTTGGGGTAATACACAGGAAACAGCGTTTCAACACTTAAAGGATAGACTCTGTAGCGCACCTATCCTCTCATTGCCTGAAGGCACGGACGATTTTGTAGTCTACTGCGACGCATCCATCCAAGGTCTTGGATGTGTGTTGATGCAACGAGATAAAGTCATTGCTTATGCTTCGCGCCAACTTCACCACACACGATTTAGAGCTGGGAGCTGTTGTTTTCGCGCTGAAGATATGGCGACATTACTTGTACGGTACCAAGTGCACCATCTACACCGATCACAGGAGTCTTGAGCATATCTTCAAGCAGAAGGAATTAAATATGCGACAGCGTCGATGGGTCGAGCTATTAAACGATTATGAGTGTGCTATAAAGTACCATCCGGGCAAAGCCAATGTGGTGGCCGACGCCCTTAGTCGAAAGGATACTACACCTAGGCGTGTACGAGCGTTGCAACTCACTATTCAGTCTAGTCTTCCTTCACATATACGAGATGCTCACGTAGAAGCATTGAAACCAGAAAACGTCAGGGCTGAAGCCCTACGCGGCTTAAGGCAACGGTTAGAACAAAAGGCAGACGGCACCTACTATGTAACAGGACGCATCTGGGTCCCACTCTATGGTAACTTACGCGAGCTTGTAATGGATGAAGCCCATAAGTCTCGCTACTCAGTACATCCTGGTTCGGATAAGATGTACCACGACCTCAGAACTACATATTGGTGGCCTAGCATGAAAGCTCACATAGCCACTTACGTTAGCAAGTGCTTGACTTGTGCGAGAGTTAAAGCGGAATATCAGAAACCATCAGGCCCACTCCAACAACCTGAGATACCACAATGGAAATGGGAACAAATTTCCATGGATTTTGTTACTGGCCTACCTAGATCTCAGCGCGGAAATGATACTATTTGGGTGATTGTGGATCGACTCACAAAGTCTGCTCACTTCTTGGCTATCAAGGAAACGGATAAGTTCTCCACTCTAGCAGACGTATACCCTAAGGAAGTTGTCTCGAGGCACGGGGTGCCCACCTCTATTATCTCTGATCGTGACGCACGTTTTACTTCAGAACTGTGGCAAGCAATGCACAAATCTTTCGGCTCTCGTTTAGACATGAGCACAGCTTATCATCCTCAGATGGATGGGCAGTCTGAGCGCACCATTCAAACTCTAGAAGACATGCTTCAGGCGTGTGTAATTGACTTTGGCAATGGCTGGGAAAAACATCTGCCACTTGTGGAATTTTCGTACAATAACAGCTACCACACCAGCATTAAAGCTGCTCCATTTGAGGCATTGTACGGGCGTAAATGCCGATCACCTCTTTGTTGGGTAGAGGTGGGTGACAGTCAGATCACATGTCCAGAAATGGTAGTTGATACTACTGAAAAGATTGCACAAATACGACAACGCATGGCGGCAGCTCGTGACCGTCAGAAAGCATACGCCGATAGAGACAGGAAACTACTCGAATTCCAGGTTGGGGATCGAGCGCTACTCAAAGTTTCACCCTGGAAGGGTGTGGTTCGTTTTGGCAAACGAGGCAAGCTCAATCCGCGATATGTCGGACCATTCGAAATCATCGAGAAAATAGGCAAAGTGGCCTACAGACTGAACTTACCAGCTGAACTCAGTGCAGTTCACAACGTTTTCCACGTGTCGAATCTGAAGAAGTGTCTGTCAGATGAGACCCTCATAGTTCCTTTGAAGGAGCTCACTATCGACGAACAGTTACGATTCGTCGAGGAACCTGTTGAAATCACGAACCGGGATGTTAAGGTCCTCAAGAACACCAGAATACCTCTTGTTCGAGTTCGTTGGAACTCCCGTCGTGGCCCAGAGTTCACCTGGGAACGAGAAGATCAAATGAAACTCAAATATCCCCAGTTATTCGGAAACCAAGCAACCACTATTGAGGCTGAAGCTACTACTGAATTTCGGGACGAAATTCCAAATCAACGGGGGGATGATGTGACACCCCAGGAAAACCAGTAAACTACACAACACAACTAGCTTCCTCAGTAACCACATGCTAAATTTCGGGACGAAATTTCTTTCAAGTTGGGGATAATGTGACAACTCGAGTTTCCAAGGTTCCATCTTCGCATTAATTGCACGTAATTGTTTAAGTTGTTTGTTTATACGACTTTTGTCTCACAACTGTACACGTTTGTTAGATGTTAAATCGTTTTGCGATGGACATGTTGTATGTTTGGTGTGCATTACATAAGTGTGTGTGTAATTTATATATTTTGTGTAAATGATATGATGTGTATAATTAATAAAGCATGAATTCTATGCCAAGCAGTCCACTCGAAATCACCTTCCTCTAGCCGAAAACACCCAAGTGTTTTCGTTAGGAGTTGGGCCGCCCACACCCTTTGTCCGGTTTATGTTGGCTTCGGCCCATGTTCACATCTGGCCTGTAATTCATGAGCCTGTTTATTTATAAAATTGTGAGATAGGATTTCGTATAACTTGAAAAGTTAACAAAACAAAACCCTATTCTCCTCTCAAGATTACGAACGGCAGTAGGACCCCTCTCATCATCATCGAGCATTCATCTCAAGTTATTGGTTAGTAAATTGATATTTGTGCTAACTTTTTATTAGTGATTGTGTTATTTGAAATCTTGAGTAACAAAACTATATCTATGTTCTATACATATGTGAAAACATGATTCTTGCATGATTAATAAGGGTTGGGGATTATGTGGCTGCATGTTCGATCCCAATAATGATAATAAAGTTAATATACAACAGTGGGTTATGTAATCATGAATGAAAGTGGCGGCTCAAGTGTGATCTAATCAAACATTAATGGTTGTCTTGCATGTGATGATAGTTTATAGTATGGTGGTCCAATGATATCATTTGAAAAACAGAATTTTGGAAGTTATCTAATAGTGAAAATCGAGATGATTATGGGGGTCCAATAAGAGTTGTTTGCATGTATTGAAAGAATGAAAATGTTTTGACTATTTATTATTGGACCGATCATAATATGATAATGCATGAATATGTGGTAATCGTATTTATCATGTGTAGGTGTTGTGTATATGTTTGTTTGATTTCTGGACTGGATGTGAATACGTGACTATCATGATTTCTCGTTAATCGTTTGGTATAAAATAGGGTTCATGAGCATTGCGTGTTAACATCCATGGCACTTGATTAAATTGTCTAGAATATAGTCATATGATGGTTCGTTGAATCAACAGATTTGAACTAGTGTTAATCGTGTAAACGCCTAGCAAGATTTCGGATTACGTATTACGTATTTTGTCAGTAACTGTTATGTGGAGGGTACGGGTTCTTGGTATGATACTCAATGATTGGTTGAATGATTGCTGCATGAACGAATGATCTTCTCAGGGATATCACGACGAAACAGGGGTGTTTCGTCGAAGGGAGTTCACGGCGAAACAAGGGTGTTTCGCCGAAAGGGTAAACTGCACAGTGACTTGGTTTACTTCTGTTAAGTGTTAACTGGATTAACTAACTGCTGTTAAGTGAATCGCATGACTTGTATGAGTTGGAATACGTGGTTTGTGCTACTTTGTTATCATTGATTTTGCTTATACGTGAACTTCGTGAATACAAACTGATTATGTATACGTGCGTACTCTAGGACGTGATTGATTAACTGTGAGCATACTTAGCATACCGAGCAAACCAAGGTGAGTTCACACTAGCCAAGGCATGGGATTCCCAGGGGTTGGGAATGGGTTTGAATAACTACTCGTACAACTATTTCTATTAAACAAATTACTACTGTCCTCGGTTGAAGGGCACGTACGTAAAACCTACGTACAGATATACTTACTACTGTCCTCGGATTGAAGGGCACGTACGTAAAGCCTACGTACACGATCTTAAGACCATCACCTCTATCAAAGGAAGTCCCTCAATTATCGACTTAATCGCTGAGGCCTAGGGCGAGCGGGTCATTAGTTAATAGCGCTATTAGGTTTAACAAACCTCACACCGTGCCAGTCGGACGGGCGTGTACTAATGGACTGTGGGCAAAGGGTCAATGCTGATAGACATTGACTTAGGGCACCTCTTATATTTTCGTAGCAGTCGATACGCGTGGTCTTGTAACACATGGGAAGCCCCCACTAATCATCGCACGCATGCCTGGACTGGCAGCAAGGATTAACGCGATACATGGTTTACAAAACGAATATATACGATTTATGAAATGAATACTTTAACCAGACAACTATCTGTGAACTCGCTCAACTTTATTGTTGATTCGTTGCTACATGCCTTGCAGGTCATTAGGTACCCATGGAGCTTGCAGAGGGAGGAACGGTCGTTGTGGAACATGGCGATGTGTGCCATGCTTTAGACTTTACCTTATTTCATATTTAATACTTGCTATGGGTTTTACAAATTATGCTTCCGCTAAACACTTAACTATGCTTTGGTTTTGAACACCTTTCATATTGGTTTGTTGAATTATGTTTACTTATCTACTTGTTCAATATGATTGGTGGCTTGATCCTGGTCAGTCACGCCTCCAAGCGGTGGTACTCCGCGTGTGGATTTTGGGGGTGTGACAATGTAGGAACATGTATGTATATTTATTTTGATCACCTTATAGGTATCTAATACATACACACATATATAGCACACATCACATGCACTTAGCAAGTTTCCAAAAATATATATAATTTTTCTTACCAAAAATTATATTTACATATTGTAATATTTTTACCCATTTATTTTAGTAAAAATATAAATTTAAGTTCATAAAAACTTCTCGAATATTTAAACCTTAAATATTCTCATCAAAGTTTCCATTATGACATTCAAGACCACTAATCGCGTTTAACCTTGTTAATCACCCTTTAATCCCATCTTTAATCGCGATTAGATTTTTAGAAAAATTCGCCATAGTTTCCCCTAAACTATGACATTTCCCACGTTACAGAAACGTGTTTAAACCATGTTTAAACCCATAATCATAATCAATTTCCAAATCAAGTTTCATTACACCAACTTTGCATGCATGATTCATGTTCTTTTCTTCTTTATTTCCATGAACTTTTATAAGTATATTTTTAACAACTTGGTTAAAAATAATGAAATCTTCACATATTTAATAGGACCTTAAAGACACCATTTTCATTATATTTTCTAATTAAAATCTCCTCTTTAAACCACTTTGTTTAGTAAACTTTTAGGATGATGATAATAAGAATCATGGTGGTTATTCTTTATAAAAGTCACTTATGTGTAATAAATCACTTTTAAGTTGTAGTAAAGTTCATGGAACAAGAGGTTGATGATCTTGTTTAGATTTAAACATTACCATGTTTAAATCATCATCTATATTATTAATCATAACAACAAAGTTGATCGAGTTCACAGTGGGTTGTTTAGTTGTAGCATTCGTTTCGTAAATCGTATGTTCGTTTTGTAAACCATGTATCGTATTAATTCGTATCGCGGTCTCCCAGACATGTTTGCGAAGATAAGTGGGGGCTTCCCATGTGTTACCAGACCACGCGTATCGACTGCTACGAAAATGTAAGAGGTGCCCTAAGTCAATGTCTATCAGGATTGACCTTTTGCCCATAGTCCATTAGTGGACGCCCGTCCGACTGGCACGGTGTGAGGTTTGTTAAACCTAATAACGCTATTAACTAATGACCCGCTTGCCATAGGCCTCGGCGATTAAGTCGATAAATGAGGGACTTCAATTGATAGAGTTGATGGTCTTATGGTCGTGTACGTAGGTTTTACGTACGTGCCCTTCAATCCGAGGAAAGTAGTAAGTATGAGTGTACGTAGGTTTTACGTACGTTCCCTTCAATCCGAGGACAGTAAAAAGTAGTTTAATAGTAATGATAGTACGAGTAGTTATTCAATCCCATTACCAACCCCTGGGAATCCCATGCCTTGGAAGGAGTGTGAACTCACCTTGGTTTGCTCGGTATGCTAAACTATGTGCTCGCAAATAATCAATCAAGTCCTATAGTATGCACGTATACTCAATCGGTTCAAGTTCGTAAAGTTTCACATGCAATCAATACCACATGGTATGTTCGGCAGTTGATATCATGCATCATACATCAGTTAATCACATTCATACAATCCATGTTTCACATAAAGGCTTTCTCAGTTTAATCTAACAATATCATCCACTAACATAACTAACGGTGTTAATGGGTTTAACGAGGTTACCGCACTTAACTGGATTAATACACTTTGCATCGTTCACATGCATAACAGAGTTAATCAGAAACATATCACAGTTAACACACATAGTTAACATAACAGAGTTAATATACTTAAAATATAATCGACCTGCTTAACAGCGTTAATAAATTTAACAGGGTTAGCAGATTGGTCATAACAAGGTTACTGTTTTAAAACTTAGACGAAATCACAACAGACGGATCACTTATTGGCGAAATCTCTTATTTGATGAAATCACCTTTGGACCGAAATCCCTTGGGCCGAAATCACTTTGGGCCGAAATCACTATGAATGAAAACACAAGTGTTTTCGTCTGAACCTTGTGTTTCCGTGGTTCTTAATCATCATCACTAGCATTTACAAGTTTCCAAAACCCTAAATAATTCTAACAGTTATGAGATCAAATCATCATTTCTATCATAAGAATCAGCATCAATGGAATCCATTCAAGTAACAGTTATGCAATAATCATTCAACATCAAATTATTATGATCATTAAGCATTAAGTTGAGTATGCATCGAGACCTAAACGAATGCTTTCACAACAACCGATCTACTCTACAAGATTCATGTCAGAAACATCAAATCTACCCATTCACTATTATGTCATCACTCGATCACGTTTATTACGCGAAACCGTATTCAATAACCTAATACCGTATCCAACATGAATTCAAACATCACATAAAATCCCAGAATCATGATTTCAATTACACAATATACAATGATAACAAACAATCAATCCCGAGCGGGTTAAACACTAACCGAGATAGAAAGCTAATGGTTTGATCGGAAGGAGGAGGCTCCAAAGGCTTGCAGTTGCCGTCACACAGTTAACGAGACTTCTAGGGATTTCTAAACTGATTTATGCGACCCACTCGATTATAAAAGAAAATTATAACACGTTGGGCCTTGACTGGTCTTTGGGCCGGCGAAAACAGAACCAACGAAATCCCCTTGATTTCGTCTAGAGGGTTGTGAGTGGGGGTGTTTTCGTTGGATTAATGTCGTCCAGTGATTTCACTTATATTAATTAACATATAATTGCTACCAACCATATATCACATACATCAAATATATTGCACACCAAAAATATACTTATAAGAACAACTCTTTTCAAACAAGTATTAAGTCAAGTAGAAACCTTGAAAACTCGGGTTGTCGCATTATCCCCAACTTGAAAGAAATTTCGTCCCGAAATTTAGCACGTGGTTACTTAGGAAGCTAGTTGTGTTGTGTTGTTTCCTGGTTTTCCTGGGGTGTCACATCACCCCCCCGTTGATTTGGAATTTCGTCCCGAAATTCTGTAGTAGCTTCAGCCTCAGTAGTAGTTGCACTGTTTCCGAACAACTGGGGATACTTGAGTTTCATTTGATCTTCTCGTTCCCAGGTGAACTCTGGGCCACGACGGGAGTTCCAACGAACTCGAACAAGAGGTATTCTGGTGTGCTTGAGGACCTTAATGTCTCGGTCCGTGATTTCAACTAGTTCCTCGACGAATCACAACTGTTCCTCGATAGTGAGCTCCTTCAAAGGAACTATGAGGGTCTCATCTGACAGACATTTCTTCAGATTCGACACGTGAAAAACGTTGTGAACTGCACTGAGTTCTGCTGGTAGGTTTAGTTTGTAGGCCACCTTGCCTATTTTCTCAATGATTTCGAACGGTCCGACATATCGTGGATTGAGCTTGCCCCGTTTGCCAAAACGAACCACACCCTTCCAGGGTGAAACTTTGAGTAGCACTCGATCCCCAACTTGGAACTCGAGTGGTTTCCGGCGTTTGTTTGCGTAGGCTTTCTGACGGTCGCGAGCTGCCGCCATGCGTTGTCGTATATGTGCAATTCTTTCTGTTGTGTCTACTACAAGTTCTGGACCTGTGATCTGACTATCACCCACCTCTGCCCAACAAAGAGGTGATCGGCATTTACACCCGTACAATGCCTCAAATGGAGTGGCTTGAATGCTGGTGTGGTAACTGTTGTTATACGAAAACTCCACTAACGGAAGATGTTTTTCCTAGCCGTTGCTGAAATCAATTACACATGCACGAAGCATGTCTTCTAGAGTTTGGATGGTGCGTTCAGACTGCCCATCCGTTTGCGGATGATAAGCTGTGCTCATATCTAACCGAGAGCCAAAAGATTTGTGCATCACTTGCCAAAGTTTTGAAGTAAAGCGTGCATCACGATCTGAAATAATAGAGGTTGGCACCCCGTGCCTCGAAACCACTTCCTTAAGATAGACGTCTGCTAGAGTGGAGAACTTATCCGTTTCCTTGATAGCCAAGAAGTGTGCAGACTTTGTGAGTCGATCCACGATCACCCAAATAGTATCATTCCCACGTTGAGATCTAGGCAGGCCAATAACAAAATCCATGGAAATTTGTTCCCATTTCCATTGTGGAATCTCTGGTTGTTGGAGTAGGCCTGATGGTTTCTGGTATTCGGTCTTGACTCTTGCACAAGTCAAACATTTGCTAACGTAAGTTGCTATGTGAGCTTTCATGCTAGGCCACCAATACGTAGTTCTGAGGTCGTGGTACATCTTATCCGAACCAGGATGTACTGAGTAGCGAGACTTATGTGCTTCATCCATTACAAGCTCGCGTAAGTTTCCATAGTGTGGGACCCAGATGCGTCCTGTCACGTAATAGGCGCCGTCTTCCCTTTGTTCTAACCGTTGCCTTGAGCCGCGTAGAGCTTCAGCTCTGACGTTTTCTGGTTTCAATGCTTCTACCTGAGCATCTTGTATATGTGCAGGAAGACTAGATTGAATGGTGAGTTGTAATGGTCGCACACGCCTAGGTGTAGTATCTTTTCGATTGAGGGCATCGGCCACCACATTGGCTTTGCCCGGATGGTACTTGATCACACATTCGTAATCATTCAATAGCTCGACCCATCGACGTTGTCGCATGTTTAATTCCTTCTGTTTGAAAATATGATCGAGACTCCTGTGATCGGTGTAGATGGTGCACTTGGTACCGTACAGGTAATGTCTCCATATCTTGAGCGCGAAGACAACAGCTCCCAGCTCCAAATCGTGTGTAGTGTAGTTCCTTTCGTGAATCTTAAGTTGACGTGATGCGTAGGCTATGACCTTGTCACGTTGCATCAACACACATCCAAGACCCTGAATGGATGCGTCGCAATAAACCACGAAATCGTCTGTGCCCTCTGGAAATGAGAGAATAGGTGCGCTGCAGAGCCTATCCTTTAAGTGCTGAAATGTTGATTCCTGTGCATTTCCCCAACGATAAATAACGCCTTTCTGATTTAGTGAGGTAAGGGGTTGTGCAATCTTGGAGAAGTCTTTGATGAACCTTCTATAGTAGCCCGCCAAACCCAAGAATTGGCGGATTTCTGTTGGTGTACGGGGTGCAGGCCAGTTCTTGATCGAGTCTACCTTGGATGGATCAACGTGTATCCCATCCTTGTTTACCACGTGGCCTAGAAAGTGGACTTCATGAAGCCAAAAGTCAAATTTCGAAAACTTAGAGTACAACTGTTCTGTTCGGAGGAGTTCCAATATAGGTCATAGATGATGCCCGTGCTCCTCCTGACTCTTCGAATAGATCAGGATGTCATCGATGAAAACAATAACGAACTTGTCAAGATAAGGCTTGCACACTCTATTAATAAGATCCATGAAGACTGCAGGCGCGTTTGTTAGCCCGAATGGCATGACCAGAAACTCGTAATGGTCGTAGCGTGTTCTGAATGCTGTTTTGGAGACGTCCTCGTACCGGACTCTCAATTGATGGTAGCCTGACCTCAGATCAATCTTTGAATAGTAGCTCGACCCTTGTAGCTGGTCGAACAAGTCGTCAATGCGTGGAAGAGGATAGCGATTCTTTACGGTCACCTTGTTTAGTTCGCGGTAATCTATGCACATACGGAAGGTACCGTCTTTCTTCTTCACAAATAATACCGGAGCTCACCAGGGCGAAGAGCTAGGACGAATGAAACCCTTATCCAAGAGTTCTTGCAATTGCTTGGATAGTTCTTCCAGTTCGGTTGGAGCTAAGCGATAAGGTGCTCGAGCCATGGGTGCTGCTCCAAGAGCTAGCTCGATCTGAAATTCGACCTGGCGATGAGGCGGTAGCCCAGGTAAATCTTCAGGAAACACTTGAGGAAATTCGCGTACTACTGGAATATCCTCAATCTTCTTCTCTCTTGCTGATGCGTCAGTAACAAGTGCTAAGATAGCGGTGTGGCCCTTTCGCAAACACTTTTGGGCCTTAAGAAAGGAGATGATGCCCACCACAGTACCACTCTTGTCGCCTTGAATTTCGAGAGGTTCTCTACCAGAACGGGGAATACGAACAATCTTCTCTTTGCATAGGATCTCTGCTTGCTGTTGGGATAACCAATCCATCCCAATGACGATGTCGAAACTCCCCAAAACTATGGGAATGAGATCGATAGAGAAAGTCTGGCCAGCTAGGACGAGATTACAACCCTTAACTATGTGTGTGGCTTCTACAATCTTACCATCTGCTAACTCTACAACATGCTTGGTGTTTAAGGGAGTTGGTGTGTGTTTTAACATTTGACTAACTTTTAGAGACACATAACTGGTATCGGCACCCGAATCAAATAAAACAGTAACATAAAAGTCGTCGAGAAGAAACTTACCCATCACTACGTTAGGATCATTCCTTGCATCACCCTGACCCAGCACGAACACTCGACCCCTGGCCCCATTGTTTCCATCATTGTTTCCCTGTTGTTGTTCCCATTGCCCTGATTATTGTTGTTGTTGTTGTTCGGATTTTGATTTAACTGGGGGCAGTCCCGCTTGAAATGGCCTTCAGCACCACACTGAAAGCACCCTCTGTTACCTCGATGTCGCTGCTGGTTCTGTGGAGCTGGTGGTTGTTGTTGCTGGTTCTGATTCGCAGGTCGTGAGCTCCTGCAATCCTTGGCTTCATGACCCATCTTGAGACACCTCTGGCAATGACCCTTGTTGCACTGACCACTGTGGTGTCTGTTGCATCTATTGCACTTTGGGTGATTTCCTCGATATCCACCCTGCCCTTGACTACCAGAAGATTGCTGACCAGGACTCTGGTAGTCATCGATCTTTCTCTGTTGTGCCTGGGACTGAACTGTAGTTGAACCCTTGCTAGAGGTTCCATCCCACTTTCGTTTGTTGTCACTGGGAGTAGCAGAAGTAGTAGTAGTAGTAGTAGCACCAATACGCTTAGGCAGCTTGTTCAGTTCCACTGCCTGGTCTGTGAGACGATGAGCAAGACGAGTAACATCTTGAATAGTAGCAAGGTTAGCAGTAGTCACATGACTTTGAATCTCTGGTACTAAGCCTTTGAGGTACAGCTCAATGCGTTTGATGGGAGGACCACCATAGTTGGACATAACACTGCCAGTTCATAGGATCGTTTCGTGTACGCTTCTATCTCTGATCCCGTCATCTTCAGGTTAAAGAACTCCACTTCCAGCTTGTGGATGTCATCACGACTACAGTATTCACGTTTGATCAGTTCCTTAAAATCATTCCATGGGGTGGCATTAGCAGCCGCCAGCCCCAGCATCTGAACTTGGGCGTTCCACCAAGTTAGCGCAGTGCCTTCGAGAGTACCAGTGGCGTACTTCACCCTACGAGCCTCAGGGCATTCACACATCTCGAAGACTGATTCGAGCTTCTCGAACTAATGGAGGAGTCCAATGGCTCCTTCCGTGCCGCTGAAAGTAGTAGGACGACAGTCCATAAAAGTCTTGAATGTGCATACAGGTGGCTGAGCGTGTTGACCTGTCGTGTGCGTAAGAATAAACAAGATTAAGCACAAGTGTTGGGTTACGAGAGTAGGATCTAAAGATCCTAGAGTAAGTTGTGATGGCAGGTTATACCTCCTGCCTGGGCAGCTGCGAGCGCTGCAGTAACTTGTTCAGTTATCAAAGCCGCCAACTGGGCTTGAGTTAGGTTAACGCGTCCACTCATGATCTTCATATCAAAGGGAACATGAGTGAGAAAGGTTCGCGAAAGTGCGATGATAGAAGAGAGTAAGCACACATGTGTTTTCAAACAATAGCTGTTACGTTCATCTAAGCATACCATGAGCAAAGTTCTATGTAATCTAGTAAGTAGGCAATGTAAACATAAATCATATCACCTAGAATGTCGAGTCTTGCACGTGGAGCGAAGCGTCGTTGTGGATCGTTGAGCACTATTCAGGTTATAGTCTGGTTTTAACAAAACTTTTTCCCTTATTAAAACCAAGTTCACTATAACCAATGGCTCTGATACCAATCTGTCACACCCCCAAAAATCCACACGCGGAGTATCACCGCTTGGAGGCGTGACTGACCAGGATCAAGCCACCAATCATATTGAACATATATAGTAAGTAAAATTCAACCACACAATATGAAAGGTGTTTCAAATCACAAACGTAGTTAAGTGTTTAGCGGAAGCATAATTGTAAAACCCATTGTAAGTATTAAGTACGAAGTAAAGTAATGTTTTTAGCATGGCACACACTGCCATGTCCCACAACGACCGCGCCTCCCTGTGCAAGCTCCATGAGTACCTAACGACCTGCAAGGCATGTAGCAACGAATCAACAACAAAGTTGATCGAGTTCACAGTGGGTTGTTTAGTTATAGCATTCGTTTTGTAAATCGTATGTTCGTTTTGTAAACCATGTATCGTATTAATTCGTATCGCGGTCTCCCAGACATGTTTGCGAAGATAAGTGGGGGCTTCCCATGTGTTACTAGACCACGCGTATCGACTGCTATGAAAATGTAAGAGGTGCCCTAAGTCAATCTCTATCAGCATTGACCCTTTTCCCATAGTCCATTAGTACACGCCCGTCCGACTGGCACGGTGTGAGGTTTGTTAAACCTAATAGCGCTATTAACTAATGACCCGCTCGCCATAGGCCTCTGCGATTAAGTCGATAAATGAGGGACTTCAATTGATAGAGTTGATGGTCTTATGGTCGTGTACGTAGGTTTTACGTACGTGCCCTTCAATCCGAGGACAGTAGTAAGTATGAGTGTAGGTAGGTTTTACATACGTGCCCTTCAATACGAGGACAGTAAAAAGTAGTTTAATAGTAATGATAGTACGAGTAGTTATTCAATCCCATTCCCAACCCCTAGGAATCCCATGCCTTGGAAGGAGTGTGAACTCACCTTGGTTTGCTCGGTATGCTAAACTATGTGCTCGCAAATAATCAACCATGTCCTATAGTATGCACGTATACTCAATTAGTTCAAGTTCGTAAAGTTTCACATGCAATCAATACCACATGGTATGTTCTTTTTTTGGGTAAAGGGTTACCCCGGTGATTCTATATATTCACAACCAAAACGAAACAAGTAGTGTAGAGTGTCTACACTAGTTCAATCATGAGACATGCCTCATGAAAGTAAACCCGAAACACCAAACAACCAACAAACGTCCAACCAACAAAAGGAAAATAAACAACTAGACAAAATTTCTAGACCGAATAACCAAAAACAACTAAAAACTAATCAGCCTCCATCGTCACTCTTCTCAAACGCATGGATCTCCCATTCTTCAAGAATCTTCCGCACCCTAACGGTATCCTTCAACTTTGCTCCCATCAACTTGTATCGCACCGTTTTTATAATAACATCACTAACCGTCTCAGGTGGTCTCAATTGATCTTTAAACAACATGGCATTCCTCTCTTGCCAAATAGTATAAGCAGCAGCCGAAACAAGAAGCTTAGCAACATAAGTATCAGCCCTCTTTTGATGAGCACGAGCACAAAGCCAGTCAATAATGTCCGACCATTTCGGACAAACCGAGTTCATCCCCCCTATTCCTAATTTGAGCCCACACTTGCGATGAGTACTTGCATTCAAAAAACAAGTGAGGGTGAGAATCAACATTCTCAAAGCACAATAAACAACACATCATATTCATGTTTTTTCTACGAGACAAATCCCATTGCAAAATCTTGTCTTGCGTAAGGAGCTTACGTTTCATAATCAACCACATCATGAAGGCATGTCTAGGAATACACTGGCCGAACCAAACAATGTTACACCAATTAACATCCGGCTCTCTATGACGCAACGAATGCCAAACCCCGGACGTCGAAAAACCATTAAGATCGTCACCATCCTTCCATAGCAGCCTATCTGTTTTCATGGGATCCAACCGAACTCGATCAATCTGAATAAGGACAGGAAATAAATCCCTCCAGGCCGTAGGCCATCTCCATGCTCCATTCGAATACACATCAGCAACCGAATCATCCAAACTAAAATCAGCATCAGTGATCACTCTAGACGATAAAAAATCACCAAGAGGACCCAATTCGTTCCAGTTATCATACCAGGCTGATGTGTTGGCACCATTACCTAAATCCGACCATATATATTTTCTAACCATAGGCCGAATCTGAGTGAGTTTTCGCCAAGACCAACAGCTATTAGAGGGCGTTTTACACACCCAGAAACTCTTGCCCTTTAAACGATACGCATGCACCCAGTCCACCCACAAGGATTCTCACTTGGAGACAATGCTCCAAATATGAGACGACATCAATGATTTATTCATATCCCCAATCCTTCTAATACCCAAACCACCTTCATACTTAGGCGTACAAACCAACTTCCAAGAAACTTTAGATTTACCTTTATTAAACGCAGATTCTTGAGACCATAGAAAGCTTCTCATTTTAGCTTCAAGCTCTTTAATAATCCGAACCGGTAAGACAAAAACCGAGGCCCAATAAATATGCATAGAAGAAAGCACAGAAATAATAAGCTGAAGTCTTCCCGCAAAAGATAACATCTTGTTCCTCCAATGCATAATACGTTTCTCTAATCTATCCACTAGCACACGACAGTCATTGTACCCCAGCCTAGCCGAAATCAGGGGAACTCCCAAGTATTTAACAGGCAACTTTCCTTCCGTAAATGGCATGATATCTAGAATAGCTTGTTTTGTTTGATTTTTAACATTGCAAAAGAAAACCGTGCTTTTCTGATTGCTAGGCACTAACCCCGACATCTTGGTAAACTTAGCGAGAGAAGACATAATACAGTTGGCCGAATTTACTTCACCTCTAGCGAAAAGGAATAAGGCATCTGCAAAACAAAGATTAATAATCTTATGCTTTTCACATCTATTATGGAATTTGAAAGACGAATCAATTCGAACCGAATGATGCAAAATGCTCGTTAAGACCTCCATCACCAGAGTAAATAAGTATGGGGACATTGGATCCCCTTGCCTTAGCCCACGTTTGCCTTTGAAAAAACCATGCACTGAGCCATTCACACAGACCGAGAAAGAGGTAGTAGACACACATACCATAATCCACTCCACCATTTTACTATGAAAACCAAAACCAATCAGCACACTTTTCAGAAACTCCCAATCCACAGTATCATACGCTTTCTGAATATCTACCTTAAACGCACATCTCGGAGGTCCCGCATCTCGATGATAATTATGCATAAGCTCTTGGGTCAACAGAATATTATCCGATATCTTCCGACCAGGAACAAAGGCAGATTGGTTGATACTAACAATATCATTAAGAGCTCCTTTAATTCTCTCAGCAACAATCTTACTAATGCATTTGTAAAAAACATTACAACAAGCAATCGGCCGAAAATCAGTAACTTGCATAGGGGTCGAAACCTTTGGAATAAGAACAATGAGGGTATGATTCAATTCCCGCAGCATGTTACCCGTTTCAAAGAAGTCTTTAATCGCATTAGAGACATCATCACCAACTAACGACCAAGCACTTTTAAAAAAGGCAGCCGTGTAACCATCCGGCCCAGGGGCTTTATCGTTACCAATAGAAAACATCGCTTTTCTGATCTCCTCCGTCGTTACTTCTCGGACCATATGAGACGCCACATTAAAAGATAGCGTTTTGGGGAATAACTCTGGAGCCGGCTGAAGCGAAATGTCACCTTGAGAACCAAAAAACTTTTCATAATGCTGAACAAAAGCTTTATATACCATATCACCCTCATAGGTAATACCTCCCGAATCTGTAATAACCTCAATTCTAGAAAAGTGGTTTCTAGCTTTCAAAGAAGAATGAAAAAACGCCGTGTTCATATCACCCGCAGCTAGCCAATCCACTTTTGATTTTTGTTTCAGAAAGCGCTCCTCATCCAATAAAGCCACCTGTAAGTCACGGCTAGTCGAAGCCTCCTCGTCCCGGAGATCAACATTAAATGGGTTCTGATCAATATTCTGTTGAATCCCATCCAACTTCAATCTGAGACTATCTACTTTCCTATGAAGATTCCCTTGCTTAAACAGCAACAACCTCAGCGGTTTTTTCAGCAAACGGAGTTTTTTAACAACTCTGAATTGTTGCACACCCTCAACATGCGTATCCCAACAATTCTTAACAATCTCTAAGAATTCTGGTTTAAAAACCAGAAAGTTAGCAAATTTAAACGACCTCGGCTTCATTTTCATAGCTTCCGGAATAGAAAGAATACATGGACAATGATCCGAAAGACGAGACGGCTTGAAAATAGCAACAGAGTTCGGGTATTCAGCCAAAAAATGAGTGTTTCCCATTACCCGATCAATCTTCTTTAGTAACCCAATCCCTTGCTTTGGTTTTTGATTCCAAGTGAAATGAATACCTGACCGATTAATGTCAACGACTTCAATATCATCTACACAAGATTGAAACTCCTTCATACCAGTAGTTATGGAAGACGTTCCCATAGATTTATCCTCTATATTTAGCGCCGAATTAAAATCATCCATAATAAACCACGGACTATCAGCAACAAGTATTTTATGCATAGACAATTGGTGCCATAACTCTCTACGTGTCACATAATAGTTGGCTGCATAAACAATAGAACAAAAAACCCTCCTCTTATCCAGTTTAAAAACAAGTTGGAGATGCATAACCTGAGACGACTGAGCCAAGATCATGACATCAAATATAGCCGGATTCCACCCAATAATGATTCTAGTGCCTTTGTCACAACACCCACCATTCGAAGTCCAATCCCACGAGCTAAAAACAGACTTACACACACTCGCCAATTTAGCAACATTCACATGAGATTCTAAAATAGCACACAAACTCAGCTTATAATCCTTAACTGCCTGTCGAACCTCCATTTGTTTAAGCGGGCGGTTCAACCCCCTTATGTTCCAAACAGCGAGACTAACCATCAGCAACTACCTGAGAAGGAGTGCCCGCCCCTTGTTTACTCTGTATTTTTAGCGTACCTTGCTGCATAAAAACATCCATTTCATTATACACTTCTTCAACCTCATCATCTGTATCCTCCTGGCCTTTGCCCGATGACTTCTTACTAGTACCCTCCTCCGAATCCATTTGATTTAATACATCAAAAGGGTTATTCAATTTAACGGCTGATGAAGTTGAACCATTATCACCTTTCGGCTGAGGTTTTGAACGCATAGGCCGATATTCAAACTTGTTTTTTTGTTTATTCACTGGAATTCCGACTTTTCTAGCAACTTTCCTACCATGCACTTCAGTATAACCATCCTGGTCGATATTCGGAAATTTTTTCATTTGCTTAGTCTTTTGAACATTACGATTTGGCCCATCCTGCCTAGCATTTTTCATTTGATTTTTCGGACACATCTCAACCGCATGACCAAACACACAACATGTAGGACAACGGTGCGGGCTCCATTCATACTCCACATACATAGTTTCTTTTATAAAACCCTCCCCTTCCGGTTCGGGTATCGCCATTGTTATCTCTTCACGAAACTCTTTATCAGCCGAAATTTCCACCAAAGCTCTAGCATAACTACTACGGCCCCATAAATCCGTACACATAGATGTTGTAAAAGAATCCAGCATCTTTGGCTCACCAATTGTTGTAGCTATCAGACTCAATCCATCTTCCGTGTAAGCCGCAATAGGAACCTCGTGAATTTTAACCCACACTTGTAGTTTCTTTACTTCTTTTTTTTCCAGCTTGGTCGTAGGAGTCCATATGTTTAAGAACAACGGTTGCGACCTGATAATCCACGGACCATCTTTGATGACATTCAACATTCCGCCTTCATCATTAAACTTAAAGAAGAAAAAACCATTAGCATTCATCATCGTCTTTTGCAACCCATACTTTTTCCAATTCACCTTAACAAAATAGTCAACAACCGAGAATGCAACTTGTTCCCACAAAAAATACCCGTAAATAGTATTAGACAATTTCTCCTGCACAGTTCGGACGGATTCCTTGGGAAGAACAACATCGCATCCTTCATGCACAGCCGAACTAGCCAGTGAACGAAAGTTAACTTTCTGAATGTTACTAGCTATGACTGAATCCGTATAAGATTTAGGGGTTGAACTACTTCCCTGAACCGTATGTGATCCCTGAACAACATCAGCCGCCTCACTATCCTTCTGAATCTGATTCACTGACGATTGAACCGGGACTGTGATCTTAGTTAACTCATCGATGACATTAATTAGTTTTGTATCAACCTGAGAATTCTGCACCGTACCACGCCTAGGAAGCACAGGATTTCCATCAATACTTACCACTCTACTCGCCAAACCCTTATAGGGTAAAGGCGGCTTTCCCCGATCACCCTTATCATAATCACCAGGTTTTGAACGATCATCCATACCTAATGAAGACAACTCTCACGTAAATCAGAAAAATAAACAAGCATGCACCCGAAAAACCAAACACCTACTGCCGCACCAAGAAAACGAATAACTACCACATGGTATGTTCGGCAGTTGATATCATGCATCATACATCAGTTAATCACATTCATACAATCCATGTTTCACATAAAGGCTTTCTCAGTTTAATCTAACAATATCATCCACTAACATAACTAACGGTGTTAATGGGTTTAACGAGGTTACCGCACTTAACTGGATTAATACACTTTGCATAGTTCACATGCATAACAGAGTTAATCAGAAACATATCACAGTTAACACACATAGTTAACATAACAGAGTTAATATACTTAAAATATAATCTGTCACACCCCCAAAATCCACACGCGGAGTATCACCGCTTGGAGGCGTGACTGACCAGGATCAAGCCACCAATCATATTGAACATGTAATTAATATATAAAAGTAAATGTCATTCAACCACCAATATGAAAGGTGTTCACAATAAATGTAGGTTATCACTGTTTAGCGGAAGCGTATGAATAAACCCAACAAAATAAAGTATGAAATGTCATAAAGTCTTTAACGAAACAATCACGATCCAAGCCCACAACGACCAGCTCCTCCCTGTGCAAGCTCCATGTATCTAACGACCTGCAAGGCATGTAACAGAGGATCAACAACTAGTTGAGCGATTTCACAGAAAGTAAATGCGTAATAGTAAGTTCGTATGTAACATGTGGCTCTACTGGGCCGATAGTACGTTCTATTGGTGGGGGCTTCCCATGTTGTATATCCACTAGACTATTCGTAACCATAAGTATCCTTCCCAATCCGAGGATAGTAGTAAGTATAATTTTACGTAGGCTTTACGTAAGTGCCCTTCCCAACCGAGGACAGTACGTAGCGAGTACGTAGGTTTAGCGCTGGCGTCCTTCCCAATCCGAGGACGGTAGTACGTAGGTTTTACGTAGGTTTAGTGCTGGTGTCCTTCCCAATCCGAGGACGGTACGTAGGCTTTACGTAGAGTTTGGCACAGGCATCCTTCCCAATCCGAGGACCGTGGTAAGTAGTCTAGTGGTGATGTAAGTACAAGTAATCATTCAATCCCATTCCCAACCCACCGGGGAATCTCATGCCTTGGTAAGAGTGTGAACTCACCTTGGTTTGCTCGGTATGCTAAGTATGTGCTCAAAGTAAATCAATCACGTCCTAGATTATTCACGTATGCGAAATCAGTTTACGTACGAGTACAACATGGTAACACCGAGTCAAAGATCATCACGTAGCACATAACACATATTCAAACACATACGGAACATGCAATTCAGTTAACAGCAGTTGATTAGGTCAGTTAAGTTCTAACAGAAACAAACCAAGTTAAAACAGGTTTCCCCCACTCGACGAAACACCTTTAGTTTCGTCGAGAGTCCCTTCAGCGAAATAAAGTTCTGTTTCGTCAATTACCCTTGGCGAAACACCCTTCCTGTTTCGCCGTAAATTCTGTTTCGTGAACATGTACCAGTTACGCAGCTTATCACAGAAACCCTAACCATCACTAACAGCCGTTATACGCCATCTACCAGCAATCATCGATGTCATAACATAATCATCATCATGGTACTTAATATCTTATCTATCAGCAACATATATGAATTCTATATTGATAGCCGACACACTAAATGCATTCATATAAAGGTCTGACATTTGCACATGGAATAGAAATCAATCATTTATCACTTTACTCCCATTGGACCAACACCAAAAATTCACATCTCATCATCATGTTATAACAGTAGTTCATTTAACTTGACATGGATTTCATCTAACAGTTTACCTATTATATGATATTATCGATTGACATAAATCATAAAACATTGATTTAGTAATTGACAGCACCTTCACATCGGACAACCATCATCAACTTTCACATGCCGTAAAACATTCACAAATCATCAGAAGTCAACATCACATGATTATTAACCATCGCATCACTTATAACCATGCAACTAAACGAAAACCTAGACATAAACCCTAGACATTAATCAACTCCTCATATCATATGTATTTCAGTAAAACAAACACGTTTACAGTATTAGCAGGCATTAAGAATGAAAACAACTTACACAAGTAGATTACTAGTCGAACTCAGAGAGATCAAACATGGGAGATCTGATTTCGAGCAAGGTGAAGGTAGCTGTCGGTTTCAAAGGAAGCGAGAGAGATAGACAATGTGATTAGGGTTTTGTAAATTATCGATTTCATTGTGCACATAATAAGCAGATTCTATATTCAACCGTTTCTGGGCCGAAGCCCATGAGTTGTGTTTCGGTGGCCTTATGTTGGACGAAATCCAAGGTGTTTTTACCACCAAGGGTGTCTTCGGCTTATGATGATTCCGTAGGCATGTTCTATATATAATTATAACATATCAATTAGTACAAGACACCAATTAACTATAACCCACCAATTAGCACCAAGCACTTTATTAACACACTTAATACACACCAATAAAACATATTAGTCACATTACGATTTAACATATTACAACCGTGTACCGTTGCGAAACAACGAGTCGTGTAAACAAACAACATAAACGATTAACGTGCAATTAATGCGAAGATGGAAATTCTTGGAAACTCGAGTTGTCACATAATCGACCTACTTAACAGCGTTAATAAACTTAACAGGGTTAGCAGATTGGTCATAACAAGGTTACTGTTTTAAAACTTAGACGAAATCACAACAGACGGATCAGTTATTGGCGAAATCTCTTATTTGACGAAATCACCTTTGGACCGAAATCCCTTGGGCCGAAATCACTTTGGGCCAAAATCACTATGAACGAAAACACAAGTGTTTTCGTCTGAACCTTGTGTTTCCGTGGTTCTTGATCATCATCACTAGCGTTTACAAGTTTCCAAAACCCTAAATAATTCTAACAGTTACGAGATCAAATCATCATTTCTATCATAAGAATCAGCATTAATGGAATCCATTCAAGTAACAGTTATGCAATAATCATTCAACATCAAATTATTATGATCATTAAGCATTAAGTTGAGTATGCATCGAGACCTAAACGAATGCTTTCACAACAACCGATCTACTCTACAAGATTCATTTCAGAAACATCAAATCTACCCATTCACTATTATGTCATCACTCGATCACGTTTATTACGCGAAACCGTATTCAATAACCTAATACCGTATCCAACATGAATTCAAACATCACATAAAATCCCAGAATCATGATTTCAATTACACAATATACAATGATAACAAACAATCAATCCCGAGTGGCTTAAACACTAACCGAGATAGAAAGCTAATGGTTTGATCGGAAGGAGGAGGCTCCAAAGGCTTGCAGTTACCGTCACACAGTTAACGAGACTTCTAGGGATTTCTAAACTGATTTATGTGACCCACTCGATTATAAAAGAAAATTATAACAAGTTGGGCCTTGACTGGTCTTTGGGCCGGCAAAAACAGAACCAACCCTTGATTTCGTCTAGAGGGTTGTGAGTGGGGGTGTTTTTGATGGATTAATGCAGTCCAGTGATTTCACTTATATTAATTAACATATAATTGCTACTAACCATATATCACATACATCAAATATATTGCACACCAAAAATATACTTATAAGAACAACTCTTTGCGAACAAGTATTAAGTCAAGTAGAAACCTTGAAAACTCGAGTTGTCACATATGTACTCACATGAAGTGCAAAGTATCCTCAATCAATAGAACTTCAACAAACTCAAGTAAACCAGAGAAATCAAGCAGCACCTAGTAATCGAATCACTAGTCAAACAATCGACACCTAAATCGGAAGATTGGACAGAATGAGGTCTTGTAAACCAAATGAGTGTTGGAACTCATGTGATATGGTTTAACAAAGCCTACATTCTAAATCGGAACCTAACCTAAGTGCTTTCGACCAGTCACGACCCATTAAGGTAGCTTACATTACTTTAACGCGTCGTTCGCGCAAAGCGCGTTCGAGACGTCTAACTAGTCCTATGACAAGTATTATATGCCTAAACATGTTGCATAATCAATTAAGTGACAAAAGTTTGTGTTACATATGCTTAATTACCAATTATGCATGAAAAGGGCATTTTGGTCATTTACCTAAGGCATATAAATTGCCTATCATACAACTAATTAAACCTAAGTGACCATAAGGTATAACCTCGAAAGGTTATTCCCTATGCAACTATGGTCACTAAACATGTTTGGTCGGATCCCAATGATCGACCAAACGGGTCGATTTCGAAAGTCTAAGCGGGTGTTTAGTCCGCTTGACTTACGACTCTTTTTTTTTTGGTAAAGGGTTACCCCGGTGATTCTATTATAGACAACCGCCAAATAAGTACAAGTAGTGAGGATGAGTTCCCCACTAGTTCATATACAGGACAGGCCCCATATATGTAAGCAAAAATGTCAAACAACCAATATACCACATCAACCTAGCCTACTTAAAACCTTTATTAATCATTTTAATAAAACCTTTATTAATCATTTTAATGATTTTGTAAAGAACCAATTTTACGCTTGTTGTTGATTATTAGTTTGTTAAGCATGCATATCCAAATATCATCAAAACAATATAAATAAGCAACCATACAAGCACAACACATATAACATTAGGTGCATAACCATAGCCAACTATTTTGACCACACTTGTTAGCTGAAACAAGTGTGCCAAAAGGTCCTTCCTAAAGGGTGAAAAATGACACAAGCGGTGTGTCGTTGAACTCCCACTTGATCCCGCATCCAAATGCTTCAAGTATCCTTCTTGTGTTGTGATTATTCCACTTTCTTTGATCTTCCAAAATGTACTTTAATTCAGCTCCAAACTCCTTTGGGCTCCGAAAATGTGTTTTGGTTATCGGGCTAAAATCCCGTTTAGAACTATGAAGTCCTTTATGCCCAAAATTGGCAAAACCAAAACCACATTTTTGTGTGCATCTTCTTTTACAAAATATATCCTAATACATTTTTTCTAGTAAAATAAAATGCACCTAATCTATTTATTTTACATACCAAATGAAAATAAATAAATTACATATCTTTACAAATGGAAGACAAAATAATAATTATTACAACCTTTGAAATAATTTAATAAATAAATCACAAACACAAACATTCAACACAAGGTCATGGCTAGGTTATATGCACCAAAATATATATCCAAATATATATTTATTAATTTCAAGAAGCATAAAAAAAATGGTTCCCTTTTAATAACCATTTTCGGCTATGTCCAAAAAACCGAAAAGGTGAGTTTTGTCCAAACAAACAAATCATCCATATGAAATAATTTTTCAAGATTCATTTATGCATGTAAGAATATAATCTTGAAAAACAAAGGGATAACCATACTTAAAATTTCGGCCATAGGGTTTTCACCAAACCCGAAACCCGAAAATTTTAAGTCTATTGAAGCATGCACTCATATAAGCGGCTCTGATACCATTGATGGGATTTTAACATGTTTATCAAAGTAATTTCATCCATATGAAATAAAAACGCAGCGGAAAATAAGTTTAAAACATGTTACTTTTATGAGATATAAAACCATTTATATGCAAAATCCCAAAACCCGGATCCATATATGAGATGTATACTATCAAACACAACCATAGGATGTTTAGAAAACTACCTTCTTGAAGTACAAGGAGTAATGGATACGAAGAAGATGATGCTTCTTGAACGGTTGCCTTCAAGTGTAGAAAACCTCAAGCTTGTATACCCCAAGCCTTCCAACAAACACTTTATGTTTAGCTAGGATTTCTCACTTGCAACTCACATGAAAGATCCCCTCTTGAAACCATCATATGGCCGAAAATTAGAGGGCCTTTTGTTGAGTTCTTGCACTTGAAATGTGAACTTGAAACTCACCAATAGATCAACCATACATGACCCGATTTATTTAGAGTCTTACACTTGATTTTTCAACTAAAAATCAACTCTTGGATGATCATGTGAATGCCGAAAATGTGCAGCCATTTTCAGCCATTTTCAAGTTCATCTACTTCCATTTTTTGACACAAAATTCTCTTAAAGAAGGTGAGAGAAGATGCCACCCCATTTGCCCAATCAATGATCCTCTAACACATGTATTTGCATGTTATTTGATTGGACCATCTTTTCTTGAGAAGACCTCCCAATCAAGAGGCCTCTAACTTATGACAACATGCATGGAACATTATTGGCCACTTTATGTCTTGGGAAGGGGGGGCGGCTTAGCTTTTATATAAAAAAATACAATTTCTTTTATATAAAATATAAGTCTTGCATATATATATTTTATAACTTTTATAAAATATAACATCATATGTTATAAGACTTATGCTATTTTTATGATGTTATTTAACCCATTAAATAACAAAATAAAATACTCTCTCAAAATAAATTATCCATATAATTTATTAGTTTGTCAAGTGCAATTATTTAGAAAACCAATCTCTAAATATTCTAAGTGATGATATTTATTTATTTGATCATATCATAAATAAATATTGTAAGTGTTTGTCTAGCTTGTTATTGGGTATGACTCGACTTGGATCATAACGTACTAGCCACATCAATTTAATATGTGTCTTGGGCATACAGAGTCCAACAGGAATGTATTTATCCCAACTGAAACCTTTTCCATTATCTTGATTACCAAGACATGCTCTCTTTGAATCTTCAATTTCTTTCCTACCATGAGCTGTTTGTGGCTGTTGATGTTGATGTGGTTGTTGAGCAACTTGATGATATAACGCTTTTCGATAATAATCATTGTTTCCAAAAGGATTTTGAGCTCCACTTGCTTCACGATTTGTGCACTCCCTCTTGAAATGCCCCTTTTCCCTGCATCGAAAACAAGTAACTTTAGACTTATCAAATCCTAAAGCTGAAACATGTGCATCACAAAAATCATCTCTGCCTGTAATTTCTTTAAACTTTTCAGCTCGTCTCAGTACACTAGCCATATCCATCAATTCCATCTCTTCAGCATCAATTTGATCGTAATCTTCTTTTGTTAGCATTGGATTTCCAATCTTTCCTGCAACTAAACCTCCATAGGATTCAAGCACAGTTACCAACAAAGACATATGGCTTTTAGCAACTTCCTCGGTATAATTCTGATCATTTTCAAGATTGAGTTAATTACATAGTTAGTCCCTGTGGTTTGCACAAAATAACATACATAGGTACTAATAGTTTAAAATCACCTTCTAGGGTATTAACTTTTCATTTTGTAACGTTTAGAGGTATTAACTTCTAGGGTATTAACATAGTTAGTCCCTGTGGTTTGCACCAAATAACATACTTAGGTACTAAAAGAATGTGATTTTAAACCTAAAAATAACCTTAATACCTCCAAACGTTACAAAATGAAAAGTTAATACCCTAGAATGTGATTTTAAACTATTAGTACCTAAGTATGTTACTTTGTGCAAACCACAGGGACTAACTATGTAATTAACTCTTCAAGATTTAAAGCAATGTTGCACTGAAGTACTTTGCCACTCTTTGTTGTAGAAAAGTGTGGATCAAATGTTGGAAATGAAGAAAATCCCATCTTGCTACTTGATCCTTGAGATGGCTTTTCAGAAGATCCTGTTGTATTGAAAGCAATTTCAACTTTTGGCGAAAACTTAGTTTTGTCATTAACACCACTTTTGTAGTACAAACCAATGTCTTGCTCTCCATCATAATTCTTCATTCTCGCTATCTTTCGTTGCTCCATTTCTTGAGCTTTAAGCTGTTTAATAAAATCACTCAAAGTTAGATCATTAAAACCCGGTTTGTTTTTCAACATCATAAGATACGTGCCCCACTCATCATGTGGCAACGCATCAGCTAACTTTTCAATCAACTCATCTTTATCCTTTCTGATACTCAATCTGTTCATGTTTTTCAATAAATTGCAGTATCTTTCAATAATCTGTTTGGTGCTTTCATTTCTTAAGCCTCGAAACAAATCGAATTCCTTCTTCATCAACGACTTTTTGTTCTTAAGCATGTCATCACTACCAAGAAACTTTGCTTCTAATTCTGTCCATATCGAATGTGCAGTTCCATTATGTTGAAGTAAAATCAAGATATCTTCTTTAATCGCCTGCTGCAACAAACTAACCATCAACTTCTCATATTTGTCATGTTTGCTAGTTGATTGTGTTAATTCTAGATAAGAGTCTAGTTGTTTTTAGTTTTTGTTTGTTGGGTGTTTGGCTTACTTTCATGGGGCATGTCTCATGTTTGAACTAGTGTGGACGTCTCCTCACTACTTGTTTTTATTTTTTGTGAATATATAAAATCACCGGGGTAACCCTCTACCCAAAAAAAAACTTCTCATCTTTGTATTTCTTTTTCTCCTCAGCACTTAAATCTCTAATTGGTATTTTCCCTCGATCGATACCAACTGGTCTAAAATATTGAACTTCAGTATGTTCCCATGCATTTAAATGATAAGCTTCAACCCAGTTACCAAATCGTTCAGCCCATCCACTAAAATCATCAATATCCAAAAGCTTAGGCGGTTTTTGTGTTGTTCCAGTTTCATTTTCAAGCATCGTGTTCTGAGTAACAGTCATCGGACTAGCAAAAGCGTTATAAAACTCGTTCTCCATGTTTTTGATTTTCAAAGATTCACAAACAGACAGTTTCAAATGAACTGGTTCACCTCGTGAAATACCTGACAACAAACAAACAAAAACACAATCAGTTTAAAGACTTATCAATTAACAGAATAAGACTGGTACTCGAACTGGTGAATATTCTGTGCGAACTGAAGGTTGACACACTGTGCGGACTGCTATGACCCGGATCAAATTCAAATGACCTTTTCCAATGAGCTGGCTAAACCACACGACATGGAACGAATTTGAATTCAAACGGACTGAACCACCTCTTGTGAACTATTATGGTTTGAGCTAGATTAAAAAAACTTTGAACTTGGGCCGAGAATATATCACATGGGCTGAAGATTGAACCGAATATACGAGCTGACAAACACTTGGACTAGTTAAATTAAACTGATGACATCATGTGTAAACAATAATGACCAATTACTTCTGATTGGACCTCAAAATCCACTAAACCGACAAACAAACAATAGGCTGTACTGATTTACTTTGATCTAATATTCAATTAAAATTGACCGACAATTTTGATTACTAATCTTTCAAACGAGATTGCCACTTGAAACGTGATTGCCTAGTTTAAATGAAACCCTCAAACGAATTCGATCCTCAAACGAGATTAACAATCAGTTCAAACGGAATTCAGTCCTCAAACGAGATTATCCCAATGTTTCAAACGGAATTCGTGTTTCAAACGAAATCTCTCACAAAATTCAAACGGAATTTGCTATTTTGTGCAAACTCAAACGAGATCAGCAAATAATCTCAAACGAAATCATGATTATGTCATACCTTCGGTCAGATTTTGGTCCAATTGGTCAAGCAAATGGTCGAATTATGATCTGAAACTTTCAAGGGTTTGTTAAAACAACATTACGCACATGATATGTGAAAATCAGACGTTTTTAACCGTTGAAACTTGTTTAATTTTGAAAAGAACGTGTAGAAGTCAAAAAATGAAGATGAATTGGTATGAACTCTTCCTCCTGAGCTCTGATACCACTTGTAGGATCGTTTTCAGACCCGAACGAGTCGATCAGAAGAGTTTATCTCAACACGAAAGGCGGAAACAGACGTGTAGAGGTCAATTCAGCAAGATTTACACTTTAAACTGTTGTATGATTGATTAGATGACGATTTACAACCTGACAACACTTCGGCAGCACTTCGTTACACTGACCAGAAAGTTACAAATGAAATAGCACATGAGGTATTTATAGGATGAGTGATTTAGTTTGAAAGTGGCATGGCACTCCTCAAACGAAATTAGAACTTCTAATTTCGTTTGAACATGTCACACATGTCATTTTCAAACTAAATTAGCTCAAACACATCTAAATCCTACCATATTTCTCGTATTACATGCCCTAATCTGTCTAAGTACAAACAAGACTCGATACAAGACGAAGTCGACAGACGTAATTTTATATATTCTTTCATTCTGTTTGCATAGTAATCATCAACACTATCATCAACAATTTGATCAACAAACGCTTTATGATCTGAAGTTCTGTTAGGATCATAATCATCCCAACTGAAACCTTTTGGAAGCCTTTCATCATCTTGATTAACTAGATAAGCTTTCTTTGGTTCTTCAATCTCCTTCCTAGCATGTGACGTTTGTGGCGATTGTTGTTGATACGGCTGTTGAGCAACTTGATGATAAATCGCTTTCCAATAATAATCATTATTTCCGAAAGGATTTTGAGCTCCACTTGCTTCGCGATTTGTGCATTCTCGCTTGAAGTGCCCTTTTCCCTGCAACGAAAACAAGTAACTTTAGATTTATCAAATCCTAAAGTAGAAACATTAGCATCACGGAAATCATCTCTTCCTTACTGTTTAAATTTCTCAGCTCTTCTCAATACACTAGCCAAACACCACTTAATATCCATTAATTCCATCTCCTCAGCATCGATCTGATCGTAATCCTCTTTTGTCAACATTGGATTTCCGATCCTTCCTGCAACTAAACTCTCCTAAGATTCTAACACGGTCACCAACAAAGACATATGACCTTTTGCAACCTCTTCCGAGAAATTCTAACCATTCTCAAGATTTAACGCAATGTTACATTGTAATACTTTTCCATTCTTGGTTGCTGAAAAATTTGGATCGAATGATGGATATGAAGATAATCCAGTTTTGTTGTTTGATCCTTGAGATGATCCTACAGAAGAACTTTTTGCATTGAAAGCAGTTTCGATCTTTGGTGAAAAGTTTGTTTTATCACTAGTACTTCCTTTGTAATACAAACCAATGTCTTGTTCACCATCAAAATCCTTCATTCTCGCTATCTTTCGTTGTTCCATTTCTTGAGCTTTGAGTTGTTCAACAAACGTGCTCAGAGTTAAATTGTCAAATTCAGGTTTATTTTTCAACATCATAAGATACGTGCCCCAAACATCTTGTGGCAACGCATCGGCCAACTTTTCAATCCATTCTTCATTATCTTTATTGATGTTCAATCTCTTCATGTTCATCACCAAATTGCAATATCTTTCTATAATCTGCTTAGTGTTTTCAGTTTTTAATCCACGAAATAGATCAAATTCTTTCTTCAAAAGCGACATTTTGTTCCTGATCATCTATTTACTTCCTACAAACTTCGATCTAAGTTCTTTCCATATTGAATGTGCACTTCCGTTGTGTTGTAGTAAAATCAAGATTTCTTCTTTAATAGCTTGTTGTAAGAGACTAACCATCATCTTTTCACTTTTGTATTTCTTTTTCTCATCAGCACTTAGATCTTTAATAGCAACCTTCTCTCCGTCATCATTAACCGGTCTAATATATCGATACTCAATACATTCCCATGCATCTAAGTAATTTGCTTGAACCCAATTTTCAAAACGCTCCTCCCATCCACTATACTCCTCAATACTCATGAGCTTAGGCGGGTTTTGCATGGTGCCCATTTCATTTTCTAGCATCGTATTCTGAGTAACAGTGATTGGGGTAGCAAACGCATTGCAGAATTCATTTTCCATGATTCGATTTTAAAAGTTCACAAACTTGACACTTTCAAACGACCTGAAGATTTTCAAACGAACTGATCTGATATGACCTAACTTTGGTGCGAATTGATGATTTCAAACGAAGTGAAACCTTTTCAAACGAACTGGAGGTTCAATTCGTACGATTTGGAATCTTTCAAGCGATCTGGGACAACCTGGTGCGACCTGGGACGATTTGGTGCGAAATGGTGCAATTCGTGCGAAATGGGTGCGACCTCGGTGCAAATCGTGCGAAATGGGGAATATTACAAGCGAAATGAAATCAAATCGTGTGAAATGGATCCAATTCGTGCGAGCTGGACTTGTCCAAATCGTGCGAATTGATGATGATGTCACACGATCGGTCGATTTTTTTGACAAATTGATCAGGTTTTAGTACGATTTTAGGCCTCATTCTTTCAAGGATTTGTTAAAACAGTGTTTCACACGTTATATGTGAAAATCAAGCCATTTTATCCGTAAAAGCTTGGTTAATTTTAAAAAATGTGTAAAAGAAGGAGTATAAATCAGAAATTTTGATGAAATCAAGCTGAAAATGGTAAGAACTCTTCCTCCTGAGCTCTGATACCACTTGTAGGATCGTTTGCACGACCAAATGAGTCGTTCAGAAGAGATCTCGTCCAATACGAGAGGCGGAATCAAACGTATCGGATTTATTTCAGCTAATTTGCACAAAGAATCACTTAATCTATCTCTTGTATTGATTTGATGACGATTTACAGCCTGGAGATACTTCGGCAGAAGATCGTCATCAAATCAATACAAGAGATAGATTAAGTGATTCTTTGTGCAAATCAGTTGAAATAAATCTGATACGTTTGATTCCGCCTCTCGTATTGGACGAGATCTCTTCTGAACGACTCATTTGGTCGTGCAAACGATCCTACAAGTGGTATCAGAGCTCAGGGGGAAGAGTTCTTACCATTTTCAGCTTGATTTCATCAAAATTTCTGATTTCTACTCCCTCTTTTACACATTTTTAAAATTAACCAAGCTTTTACGGATAAAATGGCTTGATTTTCACATATAACGTGTGAAAGATCTCGTCCAATACGAGAGGCGGAATCAAACGTATCGGATTTATTTCAGCTGATTTGCACAAAGAATCACTTAATCTATCTCTTGTATTGATTTGATGACGATTTACAGCCTGGATATATAGGCAATCCCATTTCGCATGGAATGGCTCATGCGAGTTGACCAGACCATTTCGTGCGAAATGGCCTTACCATTTCGTGTGAAATGCCTTCTTCCTACATGTTTCTTGTTTTTCTCGTTCTACGTGACTTGATCTATCATTCTAGTTACAAGACTCGATACAAGACGAAGTCAACAGACATATGCACCAACACAACCGAAAGTCGCAAAAGTTGACTTTTGCTTTGACTTTCAGTTCTGACCCGATTTAGCTTAGTTTAGATATTCCTTAGGGTTCCTTTAGGACCATATTTCATGTTAGTATAACCCTCTGAGATTATACTATATGGTTCCTATTAAATCTGATTCATTTGCATGTTTACGTTAATTGCTTAATTGTTGACCATTATGCCCTTTTGATATAAAAACGAGATTTTTGAAAATGTGTGTGACACCTGTGTCACTTCAACCATCAAACAAATGCCAAACCAATGAAATATTGTTTTTCATACTTGGGATTTGTAAAAATATGTGTATCAACTCTTGTTCGTTTTCAAGCTTTAAATCGCTTTCTGGAGGGTTATACGCGCACTAATGCGCAAATATTACCAGTTTAATCCAACGAACACTCCGGAATAGTAAAATAGGCTTAACATACCTTAAGTAACCTTTACATAACTTAGAAATAAGTTTTGAAGGCTTTGGTATGGCAAAATCTAGTTTATTCGCTTACAGGGACTAAACTTGACAAACTACGAAAGTATGCCAATTTGAACTGTAACGAACATTCTGGAACATGACCATAAGTTAAACACACCTTAAATATCCTTTACATAGCTTAGAAATAGGCTTTGAGGGGTTCGGTGTGCTAAAATAAACTTTTGGGTCATTCAGGGACTAAAAGTGTCAAAAAGTGCACAAGTTTGCACTTTTACGCATAACTTACGTTCTGAATACATCCGGACATCCAAAAATTTATGTAAGCACTAAAATATTTTATTTTAGTGTTTGGCATGAGAAAAATCCATTCGTCGCGCAATTTGGATCGTTTTTCGCGCTTATGCGCATTCCGTCGTAATTAAGCGAACATCGCGTTCGTACGGCCAAACGAACCGACATCCGAGATATTTTTGAGCACATTTTAAGTTCCCTATACTTTAACTTCATTTTAGAGCTTTGAAATGGGGTTAACGGGCCTTAAACGCGTCGGAAATGACTTTATAGCACAACAGGGACCAAAATTGTAAATCTGCCAAACTTGGCCCTTGCGCACCGTAAGGGTTTATTTGTTATGGTGCCCAAGCAGTGTCCAGATGCAGCAAATCGATTTTGGCTGCTGTTATCTGCCCCTAAACATTCTCCAAAGGTCAAGTGCCACTTGTTAAACTCTTGTGGTGGCCAAAATCAGTTACCACAACATTCCGACAAGTGTACGGGCTAGATCATTCCCTCTTCTCCAAGAAACGATCCTAACGGTGAACCGAAATCTATAAATACCCACCTTGTTTTACCCATTTCCCTCACATTTGAATCTGATTCTACACTCTCTAAGTGGAAGTATATGCTTCCTACCTGAGAGTGAATCGGGTTCGAATCTTGCGGGGACCCTTCGTAAGTATTCCTTCGTTCTTTGCTTGACTTTCTGCGTTGACCAGTTTATGGTCAATGCGAAGTTCGTTTGAACTTCGCAACGTGAGTGTAATCACGTTGGTTATAGTCCCTTGGGACTATGCCTACTGATTACCACGTTGTATAGGGTCGTAGGGTAAGCGATCTAATAAATCGCTTATACCTTCGAACCCGACCCATTTGGTCGATCATTAGGATCCGACCAAATACTTTAGGTGACCATAGTAGGTAGGGATTAACCTTCCGAGGTTATACCTTATGGTCGCTTCGTTAAGTAGTTGTATGATAGGTTGTTTTTATGCCTTAGGTAAATTACCAGAATACCCTTTTCATGTATAATTGGTAATTAAGCATATGTAACCTAAACTTTTGTCACATAACTAATTATGTAACATGTTTAGGCATATAACACTTGTCATAGGGCTAGTTAGGCGGTCCGAACGCGTTTCACGCGAACGACGCGTTAAAGTAGCATAAGCTACCTAAACGAGTCGTAATGGGTCGTAAGCACATATGTTAGGTTTCATTTAGCATGAAGGCTTTGTTAAACCATATGACACGAGTCTCTATACTCGTTTGGTTTACGAACCCTCATTCTATCCAATCATCCGATTTAGGTCCGGTTATTAACATAGTTACCTATATTAGGTGCCGTTTGATATCCGCGATCTCTAGCATTGTTTGGTTGTTACTCAAGGACTACTAAGCAATCTCAAGTGAGTACATAGACCCCTCTTTTACTGTTTTCAAACTGTTTTGAGGTGAAACACATGTGCCTACTTGTTACTTTCATGCTTTCCTGTTTTCACATCATACACCTGCTATGTTCGTTAGTACATTATAGTACATGATTTCATTACATTTCATGCTATGTATGCCCACTGTGTGCGTACTTAGTACATCGTTTTACATTACAATTTGTTGCATATACTCATCCAGCATATGAACACATTATATTACATTTTGAACCGTTTATAACTATTTGACTATGTGAACCGTTGTAAACATTTGACTATGTGAACAGTCTGTATCTGTGAACCGTTTGTATCTGTGAACCGTTTGTATCTGTGAACCGTTTATATCTGTGAACCGTTTGTATCTGTGAACCGTTTGTATCTGTGAACCGTTTGTATCTGTGAACCGTTTGTATCTGTGAACCGTTTGTATCTGTGAACCGTTTGTAACTGTGAACCGTGTGAACCGTATTTGACCATACATAAACACTTATACAATTGTTAAACATTACATCTTGATGGTTTGGTTTGAGTAAGTGATTTAAGTAACGAGTCGTGTGTAATATGATACAAGCATGGTGGATACGCCGCTGGTACTTCCTATATATAAGTGTTTGTATGGTATTACATATCGTAGCGTTATTTGGATCATTTCAATTTGAGACATATAACATTTTATACAAATAACATACTTTTCACAAGACATTGTTTTACAAACAACATATCTTATACAAACTCATTTTACATGGTTATTCATTTAACCATACATTATTCTCTTATTTATACATATCATCTGATCTTATCGATTTTCAAATGATTTACAAAACAAAGCAAATAACAAGGTTCATGACTAAACACTTTCTCAAACATAAGTCATGAATTCTGTTTTCACAAAAACCTATGTATCTCACAGGCATTTTTATGCTGACGTACCTATTTTCACATGTGTTTTCAGGAGATGATGCATAGGACTTATCAAGACATACTTAGGCGGACCTGTGCCTTAGTGACTTAAAACGAGACAAGAACTAGTTAAATTTTGTTATGTACTCTTTATTTCTTGTTTAAAGACAATGTAACTCGCTTGTTTGATGAATAAAACGAAACTTAAATTTCCATGGTTGTGAAACATTAATTCTGTTACAACACTCCCCGATGTTTCCGCCATGTTTTGTATGTTCTACGTGGTCGGGGTGTGACAATGTGAGTGGACAAAAACCTCTATTACTGATTTATAAGCATGCCCTAAAAATTTGACATCAGTTTGTGGTCTAAATTAGGAGTTATGCTCGATATCGTAAATTGAAGTCTTTTTATTAATTAAATGGCATTATTAGTATAAAACCTAATTAAACCCAAATTTTGATACCAAACTTTCTACCCACTGATGTAATATAATATTTAGGGATTTTAGGAAATTTTTACTTAATTTTAAACTGATCATAACATAGAGTTCTTGCATAAACTCGGTAATTGACGATAATGCCCTTTTCACTAATAAAATGAGTTTTACACATCTTTTACATATCAAACCTTTTTCTACTGATATTATATATTAAATAAGTTATTTTAAACAGTAAAGGCTGGTCAAAATCTCAGATTTCCTTAATCAACCCGAATGTCGTCAAATACCGACTTTTATGCGATTTAGGCGCATAGTATGGTTTAAAACCATATTTGGCACCTAAGGCTTGTTACCTACTGATGTTATGAATAAATTTTTATACTTTAACAGTAAGTAAAAGTTTTGAACTCAGATTTCCAAATTTGACCCTTAAAGCTTATGTGAAATGACCAAAATGCCCCTACGGTGCATAGTTTGGCCGTAAATGATAAATTTCACATATATGCAATATCTTACTGATATAACTTGTAAAAGTAAATATTTTTACTTATCATTTTTTACCAGAACCTCAGGTTACTATTTAACCTCTTTTATAATCTTTAAAATGACCGAAATACCCCTACGGGGCTTAAATTGATTTTAAATCCGTTTTGGGCATAATGGAAGGTATCCTACTGATATCACAACATATTTAAGGCATATTAACTTGTGAAACATATTCATGACTCATTGGTTACCCGTTATGCATTTTTCGCGTTCGGTACGATTTATGTAACTAGTTTGCATAAATTAACCGAAACGGGTCAAACCTTATCATTTTCACTTCAAAATTCAGAATGTGTTTAGTTTACCCATATTATACAAGTCTCCATACTTGTTAATAAAACCTTCATTCCAGATTGAGAGCCTCAGTAGAGGTACTTGTGATTGCTGATTTGAATATACGGCTGAGAATAAAATTACATTTTAGCTCAAGTAAATACTTTTAACTTATTTTCCGTTATACGGGCTTGGGATACAATATTGTAATAATACCGCTTGGTCGGGTGTAGAAACCTTTTAATCAGAGATGATTAAATTGCATAATCCCGTTTTAATTAGTATTGCTTGATAACAAATAACATTGGGGGTTAATGACCGTGTCCTGGATATCCTTGGCTCATT
This sequence comes from Helianthus tuberosus, assembly GCA_030545235.1. Classification (NCBI taxonomy): domain Eukaryota; kingdom Viridiplantae; phylum Streptophyta; class Magnoliopsida; order Asterales; family Asteraceae; genus Helianthus; species Helianthus tuberosus. The sequence goes on along the minus strand of CM060406.1, from coordinate 118,012,825 downwards.
TAAAAAGTGTAAATGGCCACAACTTAAGCACAGGGTGTAGGCATACACCTGCCTGTTGCGTATGTAAAAGATATACTCGCTTGTGAGGTAACTTCTTGTGAGTTTATATTTGTGGTGTGTCGATTAATCTTGATCGGTTTGTTTAAACACCGGCCCTAAATGTTGGACAAACATGTAAATCTGATACAAGATTGTTATTAATAAAATTGTCCCAAGTTATAAAAGAATATTTGTGCCTTGTGCATTTAAATCAATTTTCATAAACACTTTACAAAAGAGTCAGTTAATTGTATTTACCAGTGTAAACTGACGTGTTTTCCAAAAAGATTAAGTGACAGGTACTGTACGTAATTGGCTGGGAGCTCAGGGCATTATTTTTTTGGGTAAAGGGTTACCCCGGTGATTTTTATAACAAACAATAAAACCAAGTAGGAAGGCTAGCAAGTGCCTCCTAGTTCTCTTAGCGGCATACCGCTAAAGAGTAAACAAGAAACAACCATACAAAACAACCAATTCTAGAACAAAACACAAACTAGAAACATGGTCTTCAATCTTCAAGATGGTCTTCCTTGTTCAGCTTCCACTCCTCCAAAAAGCGCTTAACATTTGCTGTTGGTTTGTACTTGAAGGATATTAATTTCATTCTCACCATGTTTATAATAATCTCAACAATCTTCTCCGGAGGCCTCAACTTGTTACTAAAGAATCTCGAGTTTCTTTCATTCCATATGGTGTAAGCCGCCGCTGCAACAAGCAATCTGCTACCCACCGCATAAATTGCTTTGGACTTTGCTCTCTGAATCAGCCCACTCGTGATTTCATCCCACGATTCCTGAACCGAGTTCATGTCAACTTTGTTCCGCACACTATGCCATACAGATCTCGAATAATTACATTGAAAAAATAGATGATCATGTGTCTCTATATCCGCATAACACAATAAACAACACATTTGGTTCATAGAACCCGTAACTCTATGCTGCCATTTTAGCATACGATCTTGTGTCCAAAGTTTCCTCCTGAAGATAAGCCAACATAAAAATGCATGTTTTGGAATATTAAACGACGACCAAACCACCTTTGACCAATCCACCGGCTCTCTTCGAGTACGAATAGACTCCCACACCTCCCTAGACGAGAAAGGAAGTAGTTTACCCTCCGAGCTCATCCACAAAACTTTATCTTTAGTATACGATAGGGTCAAAGATCGAAGCTGAAACAAGGACGGGTATACCGTCCTCCATTCTTCTGGCCAAGCCCACTCTCCATTGTGCATCGCATCAACAACTTTAGATTTAATAGAATACCCGTATCTGGCCATTTGACGATGAGTAACAACATTTTGAAGCGGACATTCAGCACTCCATTTGTCAAACCAAAGAAAAGCATTCTGTCCGTTTCCAATTTTATACCACAAAAAATCCCGAAAAACATGTCTGCATTTCATTAGCCTCTTCCAACCCCAAGGGGAGTTAGCTTGCACCGGGACATCCCATAAACTACGGCCACACATCCTATAATTACGAACCCAGTTTGTCCAAAAAGACTCTCTACCCCCTAGAAGACTATAAATATGATACGCCATTAAAGATTTGTTTACATCGGATATACGGCGTATCCCCAATCCACCCTCGAGTTTTGGTAAGCAAACCTCTTTCCACGCTACTTTTGCTCTTCCTTTAGATAGGTTACCTTGACCCCAAAGGAACCATTTCATTTTGCATTCTAGCTCCTTTATTATACTAACCGGAAGAATGAACACTGACGCCCAATAAACATGTATAGACGATAGCACCGATATCACAAGTTGGAGTCTACCAGCGAACGAAAGGAACCTGTTTTTCCAATCAACAATCCGTTTACTCATACGCTCCACCAAAACCTTGCAATCTTTGACTAAAAGCCTCGATGCCAGCAAAGGAACTCCAAGATACTTGATTGGGAGTTTCCCCTCCTCGAATGGAACAAGCTGAGCAATTCTGGCCTTAGCCGAGCTTGAGACATTACAAAAAAATATTGTGCTCTTTGCATTACTAGGAATCAGACTAAGGAATCTTGCAAGTTCTAAACGTCTAAAGTCAGTTGAACCGTGTTTATTTGTCTGTTTAAGATCCGCATGTGGATCCATATACAACCGTTGTGTAAAATTTTATTATACTTTCGAATCGGTTTGTATTATTATTACTTTAGACTTCCGCTGTGCATTGAACTGTGATTATTTGACTATAATGATATCAACTACGTCACGATACTCCCCACCAGGCCCACCGGTAATACGTGGAAATATTGGGGTGTGACAATAAGTGGACACTCACCCCAAGAGTTCCCAGGTAAGAGTGACTGGTCCGATTATGTGGATTTGTACGAACACTCTAGCCTTAGACAGAAAACTCAGAGTACAGGCATCCACCCTTCTAGATTGCACGTCTTCACATTATAAGACCCAACTTTGACGAGATTTTGAAAACTTAGAGGGTTCAAAACCTTATAATAAATCATCCTAGAACAGATGATTGGTTTTCAAAGCGAATTTGAAATTTGTGTTCTTGTTGTGGTTGTCACCTAAGGATAGGCGACGGTATTGTTTTAAGATCTAAACACAAGAATCTGGTGTTAGGGTCCTAGGAAGGTTATAGACTAGGTCAAAGCATTACTAATAACCTAATTCCCTATAACCATGAGCTCTGATACCAACTTTTCTGTCACACCCCGACCGCGTAAAACAACAAATTGCGGCGGAATCGTCGGGGAGTGTTGTAATAGAATCATTGTTTCATAACACACGGAAATTTGAAGTTTTGTTTTATTTAAAGATTAACCATTTACATTGTCTTGAAATTTAAACAAAAAAGTTAAACATAGTCTATCATTGTTATTAAGTCACTAAGGCCTCATCCAGTCCTAAGTGAGCATGCATCCTAGCAATCAACATCATTCAACAACACCTGAAACATATGTAAAAACAAAGTCAGCAAAGAAATGCTGGCGAGCACATAGGTTTTATGAGAGTGTCGGATTCATGGCTAGTTTACATGTTGCAATACCTCATTAGACTACAAGAGTCAAAAGTTAAATACCTTGTTTTGAAAAGTGTATAGTATTGCAACATATTAACCAACTCAAATCAAATTGGTTATAATTTGTAAAATCTCGTAGCCATGATTCTTAACCCAAAAACATTCATTTAAGAAAACCAATTTGTAAATCATCTCGTTAATAAAACTCGTATGGTTTATATTATTTAGAAAACATCGTTGTGTGACATCGTTTCAAAATCGTTTACTCAAGTGAACTAAATAATGCCACGGTATGTAATATGATGAAAACACTTATATATAAGAAGTATCAGCGGCGTATCTACCATGTTTTCATCACATTACACCCGTCTTGTTATCTAAACACTAACCAAAAACCAATCGTTTGTTCAATTCGTTTAACTCGTTTAAATTGTTCCAAAATCGTTTAACTCGTTTAAATCGTTTAAATCATTCTCGTTTTAATTGTGAAAACTACTTTTGGTCGTCTCGCTAATAACATCCAAACCTTCGCGACTCGCCTATCGCCAATCTCGCATTAATAAACCACCAAAGGGTAAATTAACAATCACAGATTCAGTCGTTACCCACATAACCCACACATAACCATGGGTGCAGTCTAATAACGGGATTTGTCAGATCCTCTGGTACCATAACCTAATACTGGTCGGTTCGGCCAAAATTAATGAATGTTATTTGTTATGTAATTACAACCAACAAGTTTGTCCACATTATCGAAACCGTTATTAATTTAATATAAACCAATTTAATCATTTTCGAAACCATCGTTAAAAACATCGAAATCATTTAACACATATGAATCACCCCAAAACAATCGAAAATAGTAAAATAGGGGAACTAGGTACTCACATGAGAAAGCTTAGAAGTCTTGAATAACAACCAAGCAAAGCTAGAGGGATCACGGAAATCAATAGGCACCTAATATAAGTAACTACATAAATAAACCGGACCTAAATCGGAAGATCGGATAAAATGAGGTCTTATAAACCAAATGAGTATTGGAACTCATATGATATGGTTTAACAAAACCTACAAACTAAATTGAAACCTATCCTAAGTGCTTACGACCCATTACGACCCATTAAGGTAGCTTACGCTACTTTAACGCGTCGTTCGCGCAAAAGCGCATTCGAGACGCCTAACTAGTCCTATGACAAGTATTATATGCCTTAACATGTCTAATAATGTTACATAATCAGTTTAGATATAAAAATTTAGGTTACATATGCTTAAAATGAATTTATGCGTGAAAAGGGCATTTTGGTCATTTTCCTAAGGCATATAAATCACCTATCATACAACTAACTAAACAAAGTGACCATAAGGTATAACCTCGGAAGGTTATTCCCTATACAACTATGGTCACAAAATATGTTTGGTCGGATCCTAATGAACCACCAAATGGGTCGGGTTTGAAAGTCTTAGCGGTTGTTTAGACCGCTTATCTTTCGACCCTATATAAGCACTAAACTAAAAGTGACGAGTTAAACATGTTAAAACATGTTTAACGAAGTTAGAAAACAAGTTTGATATCAAAACAAAGGGTCTTGATACCCAAGATTAGTTTGGTTGCAAAATACGCATGAATACGCATTTTGACCGAAACTATGACTCGTCACTACACCTAATCAACGTGGTAATCAGTAGGTATAGTCACAAGGGACTATAACCATCGTGATTACGCTCACGTTGCAAAGTTCAAACGAACTTTGTGTTGACCAAAGACTGGTCAAAGCAGAAAGTTAAACACTGTTTGACTTTCACGCTTGAAAAGCGATAAAAGCATGAAAGAAGCTTACAAATGGTCCAAGCTAGGAAGAACTTGATCTATAACACTCAGGTATGAAGCAAAGGCTTCAACTTAGAGCATTAATCAGATCAAGGGTGCAGAAAATAGAATGAGGGCATGGGTTTATATAGTTTTTGGTAAACCGTTAGTATCATTTCTTGCAAAAGGGGCTTCGATCTTGACCCTCTAAGTGGGCACATGGTTTTCTAAACCATGGGAACATAAAAAACAAGCAAAATCCATCAAATGGTATTGAAAAACCATGATCAAAACCATCAAATTCAGCTAAAATGACCAAATTCAATGTTTTTGTCTGACAGTCTGACGTGGGCCGCGTAGACCCAGACACAGTCTTATGCTTCCCTCCTGGGGAAGTTTGGCAGATTATCAGTTTTTGTCCCTGCAAGCCCAAAACTTGGTTTTCGATGCATTTTTGGCACGTTTAAGCCCCGTTAACCCCATTTCAAGGCTCTATAATGAATTTAAAGTATAGGGAACTTAAAATATGCTCAAAAATATCTCGGATGTCGGTTCGTTTGGTCGTACGGTTGCGTTGTTCGGTTAATTACGACGAAACACGAAAGGACGCGAAAAATGATCCAAATTGCGCGACGAATGGAATTTTATCATGCCAATCACTAAAATAAAATATTTTAATGATTACATAAATTTTTGGATGTCCGGATATATTCAGAACGTAAGATATGCGCGAAAATGCAAACTTATGCACTTTTTGACGCTTTTAGTCCCTGATTGACCAACCGTTAGGATTGTTTCTTGGAATACGAGCTTCAATCTTGGCCCTCCATGTGTACCCACTGTTTTATCATACTATGGGTGTCCAAAACTAGCTCATAGATTGAATAAACCATGTACAAAAACCAGAAAACCAGCTGTTGAATCAAAAAAATAGTTTTGCTGATCTGGGCATTAGTCTCGCCCCGCGTAAGATGAGACCTCATCTTACGCACCCCGCGAGAGCCATGTTTGGAAGATTTTCAAAACTAGTCCCTGCATGTGTTAAACTTGGATTTTGATGCATTTTTGACACGTTTAAGGCCCGTTAAGCCATTTTCAAGGCTCTACAATAATGCCAAAGTAAAGGAGGCATGAAATATGCTTGAAAATATGTCGGATGTCGGTTCGTTTGGTCGTACGATCATGTTATTCGGTTAATTACGACGAAACACGAACGGACGCGAAAAACGATCCAAATTGCGCGACAAATGAAATTTTATCAAGCCAATCACTAAAATAAAATATTTTAATGATTACAAAAATTTTTGGATGTCCGGCTATTTTCAGAACGTAAGATATGCGCGTAAATGCAAACTTATGCACTTTTTGACGCTTTTAGTCCCTATTGATCAAATAAGTTTATTTTAGCTTACCGAACCCCTCAAAGCTTATTTCTAAGCTATGTAAAGGATATTTAGGGTATGTTTAGCTTATGATCAAGTTCTGGAATGTTCGTTATGTCACACCCCGACCACGAAAATACAACAAATCGTGGCGGAAACGTTGGGGAGTGTTGTAACAGAATCATTGTTTCATAACACATGGATTGAAGTTCTGTTTTATTGAATTAAATGTATTACAATGTATTGAAACTAGAAACAAAACATAAACAATTTGTCTTTTATTGTTATTAAGTCACTAAGGCCTCGTCCATTCCTATGTGAGCATGCACCAATATCATCATCAACATCATCAACTATGGTACCTGAAACATATGTGAAAATACATCAGCATAAAAATGCCGGCGAGTACATAGGTTTTATGTGAGTGTCGGATTCATGGCTCGTTTACATTTTGAAATAACTCAAATAACTTTGTTGATTGATATTTAGAAAACCAAGCTTTGTAAAATGTTTATTTTGAAAATTTGAAATAACTAAGTTGTGACAACAGCAACTTTCTGGTAATTTTCGTACATTTAAATCAATCATTCAAGTTATACAATTATCAGTATGGAATGTCCGAACTGCATTATTACATGACATACACTTAGAATACTCATGGAATATTTATTTTTGATGCACATGAAATATTTTTATTGATTACATTTGAAACAGTTTAATCAATGCATCGAAACAACTAGAGTAGTACCTAGTAAACTAGTGTGCTGACAAAAACGTAGGATTTGCTGAAACCATCTAAATGACATCTTTAGGACTCAGACGAAAGTCCAACATCTAATATACATTAAACCCTAACTAGGAATGCAAGGGTTTGATTTAAAACCTTCCCGAAGTCCGATAACACTAAACACTGCCTGGAAAGCACTAAAAGTGACAATTTCAACACTTTTCCACAGAAATTCTGCAGAAATCAGCCTTTTAGTCTTTTTGCAACATATAAAAGTGATGTTTAACATATAACTCATATGAGGATACCTTCAGGTTTCATCTAAACCAATAATCACATCAATTCACACAACTTACACAAGCTAAATAACGACTAACGGAAACAACGCCAAACGAATATCCGAACGATATCGGATCTTTTTTTAGTGACCATCTAATATTATTTGGATCATGTTGGTCTAGTATGATCACCTAAACACCTTGAAAAATCTTGAAAAATTGTAAACCTTAAACACTTAAACATACTAATATTTTTACCACATTTTATCAAGTTTAAAACCCTTAACACTTTGAAACAAATACAAGACCCTTCCCCCCATGTTATGAACGTTTTTAAGGGGTCCCACACCCTTAATTTGGTGTTAAAAATATCTAGATATTTTGATTATTGCAAGTGGATGAAATTGGTGGATGATTATAACACTTAATCATTAAGTTACTAGCATTTTATCCATCACTTTACACCTTCATTACACACACATTAGAACACTCTCTCATCTTCATCTTTTTCACCAAGAACACCATAAAAACCCACTTCAATTTTATTACATCTTTGATGATCAACATGGAGATTAATGGAACATAAGATGATCTAAAGCATCTACAAGTTAAAGCACACTTTTTCATCCATTCAAGAGCTTTCAATCATCAAGATCTTCATCTTCTTTGCTTCTAATCATCATATAGAACATCCCTAGCCACAAGTGCTAGAAGTGAGCTTCTAAATCTATTTTTTTTTCATACTTATTTATGTATATGATGATTTAAGCACATGATATAACTAAAAGAATCATACATAATATTATGAAGATACAAAGAAGCAAAATAATAATCATGATATATATGTTTGTTTATGTTGTGATTTATGACTTATTACTTGCATATTTGATCTTGTCATGATGAATATCATAAAATAAATTGTTAGATGATGTTTAAATACATGATTTAACAAGTATACATGTTTATGTTAAAAGGGTTTTTGTTAAACATAAAGGTTTAATGGATGATCATATTCTTTGATGTTGTTAATGTATTTAGTGTTTTTTTTATTAAAAACAACACTTCTACAAAATTATGAAAACAAACATACAAGATGGGATTTTCATAAAAGTGGTTAAAACTAGAAGTAAAGCATGGATCTGAACTAATTAACATGTGTTATGATCATACCCAAAACCCTACATAATTTTGATTTCATATTGTTATGATTTTGTTATAAAATCTCATATGTTTTTGTTAAGAATGTTATGAGTAAATTGATGGTGAATTTGAAAAGAAAACGATATGTTTACTAAACATGGCTAAGTGCTTAATACAAAGATAAAATGGCCAAATTTTCTTAAAATTCATATGTTAACAAAACTATAATTTTTGGCTAAATCTTTACAAGATTAAAAAGATTGTTAAAGAATGGTTTTTGATAAAAGAAAAAGTTAGATGAATATATATTTTTGAGAAAATATATATTTGGTCATTTAACAACTTATGTGCAATATGTGATACTTGGTGTATTAGTTATATGTATCAATTAGGAACTTGAATATAATGACACAAATAAACACATGATATATTACAATCAAAGTCTTAAAAGGTTACATATAAATACGCCTTAAAAACGAGTTACGGACGATCCGAATAATCGGACACAAATTATGGTCTAATCGGATGACAGACGAAACCATAAACTTATCGCCAATCTGAGGAGTTACTACGACGCTTAGGCGATCTTTCGACGCGAATACATATAAATCACCAACAACAATATCCGGATGTTTTGAACTTAAAAAAAATTATTATGTTAACTTATACTTAGTGATTTTTATAAAAATTACTAGATATGTACAAATGGGCTTAATTTACAAATGGGTATATTTTACAAATGGGCTTAATTTACAAATGGGCTTATATTACAAATGGGCCTATATTTCACAAATGGGCTTATATTACAAATGGTCCTACATTTCACAAATGGGCTTATACATACTAATGGGTTTTGGCGAGCCCCACTCTTGGTCATGGACCCATACAGAAGAGTGCGTTTATGTCCCAGTCGAGGATAGTGGACACAAAATCGTCTAGGGTTGGTTTGCTTCCTATTTCGTCACACATATTAATGTACTTGCAAAACATTAATGATCACGATTTCATTGACGCTTTTCATACTACATTTGATACAAATACAAATACATCTCACATTTTACAAATACATCTTATATCCAGTTTGGATATAATTACAATTGAGACAAATACATATTACATACTGTTTTGATACAGATACATCTTATACAGCTAAACTGCATGAACTCGCTCAACTTTTGTTGATGTTTTCAAACTTACATGTATTTCAGGGAATTAGTGGACCAATGCAAAGATTTCAGTTCATAACCCCCACTCTTTACCATTATACATCTTTATAAAGGTTTTGGGGGTGGAAAGACATGCAAGTTTTGCAAAAGTGCACAACATTTCGATGAATGAAAATTCATATTTCTAAACCATGTTACTAATAAATTTCTAACTAACTCAAATGGTTTATGAAAGGTTCTAGCTTCTACTCTAAGATAGACTTACGATCGGAGTATCATCAGTTACGAATTCATGAGGAAAGCATACCGAAAACTGCTTTTAAAACTCGTTATAGTTATTACGAGTTTCTCGTTATGCCTTTTGGTTTAACGAAAGCAACAGTGATCTTCATGGATTTAATGAATCGTGTGTGCAATCCGTACCTCGACAAATGTCATAGTATTTATTGACGACATATTAATATACTCACGATCGACTGATGAACACGAACCACATTTGAGAACCATTTTGGAGCTACTAAAGAAGGGGAAACTATACGCGAAATTTTCCAAGTTCGAATTTTGGATTCGCGAGGTACAATTTCTCAGGCATGTAGTGAACGAGAAAGGCATTCAAGTAGACCCAGCTAAGATTGAAGCAAATGAGAATTGGGAAGTGCCCAAGACTCCAACCGGGGTCCGACAATTTTTTTGGATAAAGACAATAAATTCGCCCCAATCGAAAAACAAGAAATAGCATTACAACTTATTCTTAAGATAGTCAAGGTATGAATAATGTTCTTGAAGGGGGTCCTTGGCTGATTCGGAACAAACCTCTTTTTCTCAACACTTGGTCCCCTACAAACACTCTTAAAAAAGAAGATATTAAAAAGGTTGCGGTTTGGGTGAAATTGCATGAGGTTCCTCTAGCGGCGTATACTAATGATGGGTTAAGCATGTTGGCGTCTAAAATTGGTTCTCCTTTGCGGTTGGATTCGTATACTATTGATATGTGCAACGAGGCTTGGGGACGAAGCAGCTATGCTAGGGCCCTCATTGATATCTCTGCTGAACATGATTTTAAAGAGGTCCTAACCATGGCTATTCGTGAGTTGGATGAGAACAAGTATGTCAATGAGACTATTCGTGTTGAATATGAATGGAAACCCCCGAGATCTGCCCACTGTTGTGTATTTGGGCATGATTCTGAGGAGTGTCCAAAATGCATTCGATCGACAGTGAAACCTCCTACAAACAGTCCGAAAGTAGATGAGGATGGTTATACGGAAGTCAAGACAAAGAAGAATGTAAAGAAGAGCGGTTTTCAAGTTAACAATCAAAAGCCCAAGTTTGAATATAGACCTGTGGATAAAAAGAAAAAGGCAGTGAGTTCTTCCTACGTGAATGCGCGGTGCACTAGTTCGTCCAAGGTTCAAACACACAATTCGTTTAGTGCTCTTGGGTTTGTTGGGGGGAACGGGGGTTCCTTCCAGGGGAGATATAAAGGGGGACGTGAGCTAAATGAGGAGTCTGACGATGATGAGGTAGAGGTTGTATATGATGAAACGAATGAGTTTATGACATCGGGTACACATCCTACGTCTTCCAGTACAGGGGCAAGCACCTCTCACATAAAGTTGTCCAATGGATAGGTGGCTTCTGTTTCATGCTAAGGGGATACCGGATGGTAGCAATTTCATTTTTGATGATGGCGGTTGATGTCGTTTGTTTGATTTTGTTCGTTTGTCTACTAGTTAGTCATTATCATGATTGTAGTAGGCTAGATTGAGGTGGTAACTTGGTTTTGTTTGATTTTTTGCTTACATATATGGGGCATGTCCTGTATATGAACTAGTGGGGAACTCATCCTCACTACTTGTACTTATTTGGCGGTTGTCTATAATAGAATCACCGGGGTAACCCCTTACCCAAAAAAAAAAAAAAAACTTATTCTTAAGATTGGTGCATAGCATTTTACAATCTTATCATTATCTGAAGATACCAACGACTTTGTTGTAAACTGTCACACCCCCAAAATACCACCTAGGGAATGCCCCTGTTAGGCGTGTGACGTGCCAACAACGAGCCACTAATTACATTGAACCCACACAAATTTCAAAATAAAGTTCTCAATTATAAATAAAAATACCATCAACAAGTTTAAATGAAAGCCAACATGTTCAGCGGAAGCAAATAGTAAACCATAGTTAAATTGTTCAAAACCAATGTATACTATCAATAATCAATCACATGAATCCTTCCAGTCGACCCATGACCACTCCAGCTACTCCAGACAGCAAGTTCCAATGCAAGACATCTAACGACCTACAAGCATGCAAACAAGTGTGTCAGACGACGCTGGTGAGTTGTTTTGCTAACGAGTTTAGTTACCAGATATATGCATAAAACAGTTTAACAATTTGATTTGATGTTGTTATTAACTCGATTACCAAAATGGCTACAAGATGTATTTGCCCAACCCCAATGTCTCTATCAAAACATTTGTCATGCTTTAAGGAAATTAGCTCACGCGTATCAAGTTTACGTAACTTGTGCGTGTATATAAGCTAAACTCCTAGCCGCCCCAATCTAATGAATCCTATTGAGCTTGACCAAGCCCAACCGTGAATAGGTAGCCCATACCAGGTTCGGGTATGTGTATATGGACTCATATTAGCCGGTGTGTGTATATGTGAAGATGCAGCCCAAATAAAAACTAAGGTTCAAACATACAAATACGAACAATGATTCTCGTTTACGTTAAGGTTGAACAATAACAAATAGCAAGCTTTCACTGTAACATGTGATAAAACGTAGTGCAATAGGAATAATACCAGATTAAAAGTTACGAGGTTAGACGATACTTAACCTTGAAAGTTCGGGTTGTCACATCATCCCCAACTTGAAAGAAATTTTGTCCCGAAATTTAACAAGTATGCACAGAGAAGTGAAGTGATAAATCAAGATTGTTGCACGTTTTCCCCAGATGCCACATCATCCCCAACTTGAAGAGGAATTTCGTCCCGAAATTCACCAGTAGTGCCTGATTTAGATTGATCATTAGGAAAGAGTTGAGGTTACTTAAGCTTCATCTGATCCTCACGCTCCCACGTGAACTCAGGTCCACGTCGAGAGTCCCAACGAACTCTCACTATCGGAATACGGCTGTGCTTACGGACCTTGTGTAACATCTGTGTCTGAAATCATTGTGAACAGTTCAGTTATCAATAAAACAATGTTATTTGATCCCAATGCTTGTTTGGTTGTGTTTTACATTATTCATATTTTGACTTTTATTCAATTTCAAACTTTATATCGCTTTCTGGAGAGTTATACGCAAACTGGTGCGTAAACGTAATCAGTTTAATGCGACAAATACTCTGGAACATCAACATATACTTAAAATACCTTAAATAACCTTTACATAACTTAGAAATAAGTTTTAAAAGCTTTAGTGTGGCAAAAACAAGTTAATTCGCTTACAGGGACTAAACTTGACAAACTGCGAAAGTATGCCAATTTGAACTGTAACGAACATTCCGGAACATAACCATAAGTTAAACACACCTTAAATATCCTTTATGTAGCTTATAAATAGGCTTTGAGGGGTTCGGTGTGCTAAAATAAACTTTTGGGTCATTCAGGGACTAAAAGCGTCAAAAAGTGCACAAGTTTGCATTTTCGCGCATAACTTACGTTCTGAATACATCCGGACATCCAAAAATTTATGTAAGCACTATAATATTTTATTTTAGTGTTTGGCATGAGAAAAATCCATTCGTCGCGTCATTTGGATCGTTTTTCGCGCTTATGCGCATTCCGTCGTAATTAACCGAACAACGCAACGGAACGACCAAACGAACCGACATCCGAGATATTTTTGAGCCTGTTTTGAGTTCCCTATACTTTAACTTCATTCTAGAGCCTTGAAATGAGGTTAACGGGCCTCAAACGCATCGAAAAAGGCCTTAAACACGTGCAGGGACTAAAACTGTCATTTTTGAAACATTTCTGAAACAGGGGGGTGGTGGCGTAGCGCGAGCCCTAAGGGCCTTACCAGTCGCGCTACGCGACTGCCTAACCAGATCAGATAAGACTGATTAGTCAGCAGATTTCAGCTGATTAACTCACAACCACACACTCACACTTGCCCTTTCAGCTCATTAGGGGCCATTTTTAGTCACCACAACATTTCAACAAATGTACGCACGAGATTCGATTACGTTATTCAAGAAACGATCTTAACGGTTCGGGAAATACTATAAATACCCCACCCCCATTTGCTTCAAACTCACTAGAATCTGATCTAATGTGCTCTAAGTTGAAACCTTTGGTTCATACCTGAGCTATTTTGATCTAGATTAGCATTCGGGGACCCTTCGTAAGTATTCTTTCGTCCTTTTATTGCTTTTCGAGTCCGAAAGTCAAACTTTGTTTGACTTTCTGCATTGACCAGTTTATGGTCAATGCGAAGTTCGTTTGAACTTCGCAACGTGATTGTAATCACGATGGTTATAGTCCCTTGTGACTATGCCTACTGATTACCACGTTGTCTAGGGTCGTAAGGGTAAGCGATCTGATAAATCGCTTATACCTTCGAACCCGACCCATTTGGTCGATCATTATGATCCGACCAAACACATTAGGTGACCATAGTATATAGGGAATAACCTTCCGAGGTTATACCTTATGGTCGCTTCGTTTAAGTAGTTGTATGATAGGTAGTTTATATGCCTTAGGTAAATTACCAAAATACCCCTTTGATGCCAAAATTCATTTTAAACATATGTAACATAACTTTTGACATCTAAACTGATTTGACAACCATATTAGACATGTTAAGGCATATATTACTTGTCATAGGATTAGTTAAGCGGTCCGAACGCGTTTCACGTGAACGACGCGTTAAAGTAGCATAAGCTACCTAAACGGGTCGTAATGGGTCGTAAACATTTAGGTTAGGTTTCATTTAGTATGTAGGCTTTGTTAAACCATATTACACGAGTCTCCATACTCATTTGGTTTACGAACCCGCATTCTATTCGATCTTCTGATTTAGGTCCGGTATATTAACATAGTTACCTATATTAGGTGCCGTTTGATTCCGTGATCTCTAGCATTGCTTGGTGGTTATCTTAGGACTTCTGAGCAATCTCAAGTGAGTACATAGACCCCTCTTTTACTGTTTTCCAAACATTTTGGGGTGGAACACATGTGCCTACTTGTTACTTTCATGCTTTCCTGCTTTCACATCATATACTTGCTATGTTCATTAGTACATTGTTTTACATTACATTTCATGCTATGTATGTCCATTGTGTGCATACTTAGTACATTGTTTTACATTACATTTCATGCTATGTATGGCCATTGTGTGCATACTTAGTACATTGTTTTACATTACATTTCATGCTATGTATGCCCATTGTGTGCGTACTTAGTACATTTGTTTTCATCACATGCTTACATTTTGTTATGACATTTGGGTTGTTTACAATGGAATAATACATTCATTAACATTAGCTACTGTCACACCCCGACCACGTAGAACATACAAAACATGGCGGAAATGTCGGGGAGTGTTGTAACAGAATTAATTGTTTCAAATCCATGGCAATTGAAGTTTCGTTTTATTGATTAAAAGTGTTACAATGTCTTAACAAATAAAGAAATACAACATAATTAACTAGTCTTGCATCTTTTATTGTCACTAAAGCCCAAGTCTGCCTATGTGTATCTTGATCATCTTATGCAACAGCTCCTGAAAAACACATGTGAAAATAGGTACGTCAGCATAAAAATGCCTGTGAGATACATAGGTTTTTGTGAAAACAGAATTCATGACTTATGTTTGAGAAAATGTTTAGTCATGAACCTTGTTATTTGCTTTGTTTTGTAAATCATTTGAAAATCGATAAGATCAGATGATATGTATAAATAAGAGAATAATGTATGGTTAAATGAATAACCATGTAAAATGAGTTTGTATAAGATATGTTGTTTGTAAAACAATGTCTTGTGAAAAGTATGTTATTTGTATAAAATGTTATATGTCTCAAATTGAAATGATCCAAATAACGCTACGATATGTAATACCATACAAACACTTATATATAGGAAGTACCAGCGGCGTATCCACCATGCTTGTATCATATTACACACGACTCGTTACTTAAATCACTTACTCAAACCAAACCATCAAGATGTAATGTTTAACAATTGTAGAAATGTTTATGTATGGTCAAATACGGTTCACACAGTTCACAGATACAAACGGTTCACAGATACAAACGGTTCACAGATACAAATGGTTCACAGATACAAACTGTGACAACTGGCAAATAACTGGTAATTCCGTACAATTTAATCACTATTTATATTTCTTAATCTCATGCATTTAGCGTAATTTAATTACATAACAGTGTCGTTAATTTAATAACAAGGTTAGGACAAGAAAACATATGATAGTTTTCGTCGTATGGCGAAACCAAGCAAACAATGTCCTAAAAGTGTTGGTAGAAAGTGCTGCGTGCACTATTCACGGTTACACTATTCCATGCCAGCAAACCGTGAAACTAGACCAAAACACTGAAAAACGACACTCGGATAACATAACTGAGTCCATTTTTATAAGAAAACATTATTGTAAAAACACCTCTTGCCAAGAAACAAGACTTTCCGGTATAACACCCTAATTGTCAAAATGTCCGTTTCGGCTTAAAATATGGTATTTTTTTAATGCGTCCGAACCTAAAACAAAGCATTTCCGGGACTTAGGAATAATGTCAATTGATGTAAAACATACTAAAACAATACGATGATACCAACGGAAGATTCAAAATCACAAGTTTCCGGCGTTACATCGCTATGCGCTAAACTAGTCCGTTAGCGGTTCGAAGAACTAGTAGACGACATTTTTGGTCATGAAACAAGCAAACGAAGAATCTAGTGAGCTAGTTAAGCTAAATTTGGGACTCGGAATCATTTCATACAACTTCCGGATGCAAGAAAACAACTTGCGGAATTCCTTGTCGGTACGACATAAAAGCATCGTAGGTGAACCGGCGCTTAACCGGGAACCGTCTAAACTAGTTAAACACTATTTTAACTAGTCTAGTGAACTAGTTAATGATAAATAAAGTCCTAATCCCTAATTACCCCACTAGTGAGGTACTTAAAACCCTAAACACCCTACACCTCTTAATTACTAAAATATCTAGTTCTCTAATCAACTTTTATAAAAAAAATAAAAAAATAAATAAACATCTTACCCCCCCCCCTTACTCACGTTTTTTTTGGTGGGCCCTATGGCCTCACCAAATTGTCCTACATTTTCAAAGCAAGTATGGTCTTGATATAGTTGTTGTTGAAAGTGGGTTGCAACACCTTACTTAGATCACATCTTTTTTTTTTTTGGGTAAAGGGTTACCCCGGTGATTTTATATATTCACAACCAAACAAAACAAGTAGTGTAGAGAGCCTACACTAGTTCAATCAAGAGGCATACCTCAAGAAAGTTAACCACGCAAAAACAAAAAACAAAATAAAAGCTAATCAAAACAACCCACTAGTCTAACGAACTAGAAAAACCTCTAACTCAAGACTCTATTCAGCCATCTTCGTATCCATCATCACGAATATCCCATTCCTGCAACAGCCTAGCCGCTCCATCAGTTCTCTTCAGCCGAAGTCCCATGATTTTATACCTGACCGTATCCAATATTACTTGACATAAGTGCTCCGGTGCCCTCTTATTCACGGCAGCCATACACACACCCTTAACCAATTTCAATCTTCACTAAACAACTCATTTTATACCTTTTCAAGCCTTTACAAGATCATTCAAAGAAGGTGTATGCATGGAGAACACTTAGGAGCTTATTTTGGAGCTTAACATCTTCTTATTTCTCTTGTTTAATCACTTGCTAGATTGTGAGTCTTCTAAACATCATTTTTATGCTTCATATTACTAGTAGATTACGGAAGTACAAGTTGATCATCAAAAAGATTAATAAAAATCACACCAAAAACCCTAAACATAAAGCTAATAAACACTAAATATGAATATATTATGTGTTGATTTATGTTGTTTAGTGTTAATATGTTCTTGTGATCTTGTTGATTATGTTATCTTTGTCTAGATTAGTAGTTTAAAGTGTATGCTTATGATGATCAAGTTAATAGATTCATGTAGTATTTGATATTTGTGTTCATCTTACCATAATGAACATAAATATGTGATTTAAACATGATTATGTTTAAATCAAGAATGATCATCTACTTCAAAGATTATGAGCATTTGTATGTGAAGTTGATTAAGTAAATTTTGGGAGGATTAAACCAAGAATAATCACATTAACAAGACTTTTAGAAGACACTAATAAACTTGATTTTTGGACATAAAGCAAGTTATAATATTTTACTTTAAAAAGTAAAGTATAAAAAGTCTTGGAAATCTTCATAAAAATGTGGGAATTTTTATGAATGAAAAACAAGTTTAAACAAGTTCATATACATAATTAACTTGAAAAATGGTTAACTTTAAAGTGTTAAAAGATTTACCAAGGAAATGCTCATAATAAGCTTTGAAGGATAAAGTGTGAGATTATTGTTATAAAATGATATTTAGTGAAACTCGGTAAATTGTGGTGATTTGAGAAAATTGATCATTGATTTAAACGCGTTTTTGTAACGTGGGAAACGTCATAGTTTAGGGGAAACTATGGCGAATTTTTCTAAAAATCTAATCGCGATTAAAGAGGGGATTAAAGGGTGATTAACAATGTTAAACGCGATTAGTGGTCATAAACGTCATTATGGAAACTTTGATGGGAATATTTAATAGTTAAATATTCAAAGAAGTTCTTATGAACTTAAACATATATTTTTACAAGAATAAAGTGAGTAAAAATATAACAAAGTATAAATATAATTTTTGGTAAAAATTATATCTATTCGGAAACTTGCTAAGTACTTGCAATGTGTGCTATATATGTGTATGTATTAGATACCCATAGGGTGATCAAAATAAATCTACATACATGTTCCTACATGGTCCAAGAAATGCTAGTAAAATCGGACAAATTAAATAAAATGGCCAAAATGGAAATAATAACACTTGATGACGACAAATTGGGCGTATCGACACTACGAACAGTTACCACAATGTCGAGTCTAAAAATAACATATTTTTAGACACTAAAGCGAACGCATAACTAAGTGGGCAAAAACAGGAATCCAGAAAGTCGAAAACTATAAAAATTACCAAGTATTTTCATGTGAAAAACGAACTTATTAAGTTATATGCTTGGCGAATTTTTGGTAAAAATTTCAAGAATATATTTAATGGACTCACTAGAAAACTAGGGCTAGGCCCAATAACAAGAAAACTAGGGCTAGGCCCAATAATAATGATGACAAGCGAAAACATAATAAAGAATTCAAGATGAACAACTTGTACGAGGTCCGAAAGACCTAGTGTCTAATAAAGTTAGTACACATGTAGGTTAATTACACGTACGGACGCTCGCTACGGTATTACATACAAGGAACGCAAATTTGTGAGTTCATGTCCCTCCTTTCATTGTTTTCAATGTTTTGTTTACAAAAACATCGAGGGGAAATACATGTTAAACTATTGGTATGTTAATTACGGAGTAGGAGGCATGATCAATGTGCATAAGTAGGGAATTCACATTAATAACCATTAATCACGTAGTGACCAAGGTGCAAAAGGTGTAGATCTATTGGGCTTGAGGCACGCCCCACTCCTAGTTGTTAACCGTGGAGTGCTTTTGTTGATCCCAATGCGAACTAAGTGTCCTCGGTTTGGTTATTCTGCTTATGGCGCATTATGTCAGGGGGCTAGCTACCCACTGATAGATCTTTAAACAGACTCCATGATTTTAAATCAGAACATACCATGTTTACAAGATTAAAAAGTACTATATTTCATATGATAGCAAATACTGCGTGAACTCGCTCAACTTTTTGTTGACTTTTTAAAACTACATGTATTTCAGGAAACAGGTCTTGAGCCGGTGATTCACTATGGGATTCGGGAAAACAAATGACAACGATGGCCACTTTTGGGAGGGTTTGTCTTTTATATCCCAACTTCGTATGGGTATATAGGAGACAAAACCTCACTATGTGTTGTGTCAAAAACAATCTTTTGTTATATGTAAAATAACTTAGAACTATGCTTTGTCAAACGTTGGTGAACTTGGAAACTATGTTAAAACTTGTAATTCTTTTGTGGAAAACTAGATATATATGGCATCGTTGTTGGTTCATGTTGTTAATACATTTGGATGCAATGATTACCTTTCTTACGTCACACACAATACGCTTCCGCTACTAGCAGGGTGTGACACAAACGGTTCACATAGTCAAATGATTACAACGGTTCACATAGTCAAATAGTTATAAACGGTTCAAAATGTAATATAATGTGTTCATATGCTGGATGAGTATATGCAACAAATTGTAATGTAAAACAATGTACTAAATATGCACTAAATGGACATACATAGCATAAAATGTAATGTAAAACGATGTACTAAGTACGCACACAATGGGCATACATAGCATGAAATGTAATGAAATCATGTACTATAATGTACTAACGAACATTGTCACACCCTGGCTTTGCGGAAGCGTGGTTAATTTGGTGTGACTTCTTAATACCATAGCTTAATCATAACAAAGCTATATGAGTTAAAAACATGCAAGATCATCCATTAAGTTTTGAAAACCAAATACAATACCATTGTTTTAACGGGAACATACCCTAACAACCATAACCTTGTTCAACAGACATTACAAACTTAAACATAATATAAACATGGTTTAAGGATTGTGTCTTGTCCAGGAAAGAGACACATCCCCTAAACCCCGGATGACCTCGGAAACTAGTGCAGCGAAAAACATGCCATACCGTGCCAGATCTCGTTAATTGCCTGAAATACATGTAAGTTGAAAAATCAACAATAATGTTGAGCGAGTTCATGTGTAAGTGAGTATGTAAAACACTTGTGAGTATAGAAATAATCGTGGTATGTAGCCAATAAGGGGACTTGTGATCACCAATGGTTTGCAAGGCCACTGATATATGTGAAGTGCAAATAGGGAGACTCAAACCTAGCAGATTTCGCCACGGCATTTGTATGTGGACAAAGTCACCCCAAGGTCCGTTTCTAGTTTGGCCTGGGGCTGGGCTCGCTACACCCAGATAGATCTACCGCTCCTGTCCCTCGGTCCCGACATGAGGACTAATGGCCTCATATTGCTCCTACCCACTCACATGATCGGAATAAAACACCTCCTTACGCTAACCATACCGTATATAAAGTACTTGTAAACAAAGTAACATGTATTTCACCCCCGCAGTTAAGAAAACTGAAAACAGTTAGAGAAAAGGGGGACATGAACTCACAGTGAAGCGTCTCTACCAAGTGTCTCCAAATCTGAAAGCTGTGCGACGACCTACAAGTGCTAATTCTATTAGACGGACGGCCGTGCCTTAGCTTTATAGTTTAAGTCGTTGGGAAATAGTTAAGCAACTATTCCGTGTTTACATTTCGTATATACTTGGTAGTTAATTTCCTTCCCAAGGATGGGGGATTCAATACACGTGCGTAAGTTACGTTTTAACAATCGAGTGGTAATATAATTACCGGTGTAACTTATATATTCATGTGAAAGCGTTTGTATTATTTTGGAATCGTTAACATTTGTAAATATTAATTTTACTCTAAAAATAATATTTATGTATTTTCACAAAATAATCATAAACAGTGTTGTGACAATATATATATTTATCACGTTAATTTTTGTGAAAATCCCACCTCCGTATTTTTAGTAAATAAAGTCACGGCGAAATTTATATTTCGAAAACATGTCAAAATAATTCTAACACTTGTTGTGCAAATATTTCTAAGTGTTAGGTATTTAGAAAAATTTCGCCAGAGTTTCCTCTGTAACTGGAGGTGGCCACGCTTTCAAGCGTATCATTTTCTTTTAACAAATCAATCAATCAATGTTCTCAACATTATCAAACAACCTTTCGACATTTTAACTAGTCAACAAGTATGTAAATCGCATAATCGCATGAACTTGTAGTTTTTCCCGAATCTATAGTGTAAATCCCATTATATTTTGTGGATCTTTATATAAAGTAATTTTAACCTCGTAAAAACCTCGTTTTTAGAGAAATCCGTCTTTACAACTTCTAGTAACATTTGACAAAACTAGTCCTTTGTCGGATCTTTTCATTTCACAAGTGTTTACACACTTGTGGTTTATAAAATCATACATGTCATTGTAAGATCCATCTTTTAGAATATTTGGTTTCCTTGATATGTGGTCCTTTGAAAATACCGGGTGTAGATACGTAGATCTACTGGATTTAAACACCTTTGTACAAGTTAAAACATGTTTACACAAGTAAAGCATTTTTACACAAGTTCATGCTTCGTGTGTGGTAGAGTTTCACCTTTTAACCCTTGTA
Organism: Helianthus tuberosus; assembly: GCA_030545235.1. Lineage (NCBI taxonomy): Eukaryota > Viridiplantae > Streptophyta > Magnoliopsida > Asterales > Asteraceae > Helianthus > Helianthus tuberosus. The sequence goes on along the minus strand of CM060406.1, from coordinate 117,990,818 downwards.
TCATTCAAAAACGAGCTTATGTTAAGATACATGATCTTACTAAACCGGGTTAAACGATGATCCGAGCTACCACATCATAGATCGGGTCTAGATAATCACATATTTCAAATACTACAACTTTTACACCACTTACATGCTATTAACCACCATTTTTCATGTTTTTAGTGAACTTTAATGCTTCAACATATAAGATTCCGAGTTTTAACCGACAAAAATCCTTTTAACCACTTTAGATAAGTTCAAATATGAGATTTAAGTGTTATACCTCTAGCTCAAGGCTAGGGAAGATTCTTGGCGAAAATGGCGTGGATAAAAGCAAAAGAAAGAGGTCCTTCGCGTTCCGTTTGCTCCAAACCTCCTAATACGTGACCCTTGATGTTTGTATGATCTTGGAATGGCAAGAACTAAACTTGAAGAATGGATGGATGGATAGGGGATGCTTGGCCGTAAGCTCTAGGAGAGAAAGAGAGAGAGTTCTTGTGGTGTTGGGGTGAGGATGATTATGTTGTGTAAACTCTTGTTCTTATAGGCAAATTAAGGGGGTATTATCCAAGGGTTTTTATGTCATGTAGATATTAAACAAAGACAATTAAAATAATCACTAAGGTACAAGTGTGTCCCCCAAGGTTTGGGGCCGGTTAGGAATTGGGGGGGGGGGGTCTAGTTCGAAATCAACTAGGTGGTTAGGAAGTTTAGTTAGGTTAGTTAAGTAATTAACTCAGTTACTTGTGTGTAGTATGTTACAACGGGTGTTAGGGTAATCAGGGACCCTAACTGGCTCAGAAAAAATATAAATAGTGAAAATAATAATATTTTCATGTTCCGGGTAAAGTCCGGTTGTTCGGTTGGATAGTAATCCGTTAAAGTGCTTAATAAAGCTTTAAAGTGTCGTTATTAACATTTTTAGTGACACATCTTGTCTCCGACACTTTGGAAAGTGTCTAGTAATATTTTCCCCATGTTTTGGCACTTTACTAGTCAGCTAGAAGCTGGATTATTTATTAAAGTGCTGTGTTTTGTACTTAAAGTACGTTTTAGGCACATCCAGTCATCGTATCTTATTCCTAGAGACGCAGTTCTACAACCCTTGTATCCTACACTTACTATTGGTGTAGCAAAATATCTCAGGCTCTTACAGGCCTTAGAGGCAGTGTCTGCCTGATGCTGGCTTTATCAGCATGTTCAATAGGTTATCCGTTATCATGCTACTGTGCTTTTTGTGCATCATGTTTGTCACTATGGTTCAGTATGTAAGTATTGTAGTGACAGCAAGCAAGTATGATGCAAGTAAGTACATGTGTCAGTATTCAAGTAGCAGTTTATCAGCTAGTTCAAGCAAGCACAGTAATTAAGCAGTAATTAATCATTAATTAAATCGTACGGATACCTGGTTTAGTGCGGGTTGTCACATTCTCCCCCCGTTAAATAAATTTCGTCCCGAAATTTAAGTTCTGCTTGTAGAAGCAGGGTTCTTAGGAAAAAGGTGGGGGTATTTCTCTTTCATCCGGTCCTCACGCTCCCAGGTGAACTCAGGACCATGTCTGGCATTCCAACGTACTTTGACGAGTTTGACACTGCTCCGGCGGGTCTTGTTAACTTTCCAATCCGTGACCTCGACAGGTTCTTCAACGAAGTGGAGCGTGTCGTCAACATGAATCTCGTCGATGGGAATGGCAACGTCAACTTGAGTTGGACTTTTCTTTAGATTAGATACATGAAATGTATCGTGAACGCCATTTAGTTCAGCAGGTAGGTCCAACTTGTATGCTACTTGTCCTATTTTGTCCAAAATTCTGAAAGGACCAATGTAGTGCGGATTTAGCTTCCCACGCTTTCCAAAGCGTGCCACCCCCTTCCAGGGTGAAACTTTCAATAACACCATTTCTCCAACTTGAAAATCCACATGTTTTCGGTTCGGATCCGCATAGGCCTTTTGTCTGTGGCGAGCTGCTTCGATGCGTTTAAGAATTTGCGCAATCTTGTCTGTCGTCTCTTGGACGATCTCGGGACCAGCAAGCTGCCTATCACCTGCGTCAGACCAACAGAGGAGTGATCGGCACTTGCGTCCGTATAGGGCTTCAAATGGCGCGACACCAATACTGGTGTGATAGCTGTTGTTGTATGAGAATTCAACCAAAGGTAAATGTTTATCCCAGCTACCGCCCAAATCCATAACACACGCTCTCAGCATGTCTTCCAAAGTCTGTATCGTTCGCTCGCTCTGGCCGTCAGTTTGCGGATGGAACGCAGTGCTCAGATTCAACTGTGAGCCAAAGGCTTCTTGGAAGGATTGCCATATCCTTGACACAAACCTTCCGTCTCTAACAGAGATGATCGAGAGAGGTACTCCATGGCGTGCGACAATCTCTCTCATGTAAATTTCCGCGAGTTTACTAGTGCTGTCTTTCTCCTTGATTGGCAGAAAGTGTGCGGATTTTGTTAGGCGGTCAACTATTACCCAAATCATATCATGGCCTCTTGGCGTCCTTGGCAATTTTGTAACAAAATCCATTGAGATTTGTTCCCATTTCCACTTGGGAATCTCAGGTTGTTGCAGCAGCCCTGAAGGCTTCTGGTATTCCGCCTTAACCTTAGCGCACGTTAAACATTTGCTCACATAGACAGCTACGTCGCCTTTCATCCTAGGCCACCAATAGTAATCTTTGAGATCCTGGTACATCTTATCCGCTCCAGGATGGATAGAGTACCGTGATTTATGAGCTTCGTCAAAAATAACTTTCCTTAAATCTCCAAACAAAGGAACCCAAATCCTCTTTTCAAAACATACGTTCCTTCCTCGTTTGGTACCAGTAGCTTCTCCATCCCACGGAGATATTCTTCTTCACGGTTTCCTTCCTTAAGGGCTTCTTTTTGTGCAGCACGAATGCGCAAGGAAAGATCGTTTCGAATAATCATTTCTAGAGCCCTAACCCTTATGGGCTTGATCCTTTCCTTTCGACTTAGGGCATCGGCGACCACATTCGCCTTCCCTGGATGATACTTTATCTCGCAGTCGTAGTCGTTCAGCAACTCAACCCATCGTCTTTGCCTCATATTCAACTCCTTCTGGTTGAATATATGATGTAGGCTCTTGTGATCTGTAAAGATTGTGCACTTCGTACCATAAAGGTAGTGTCTCCAGATCTTTAGTGCAAAAACCACTGCGCCAAGTTCCAAATCATGTGTGGTATAGTTCTTTTCGTGCACTTTCAGTTGACGCGATGCATAAGCAATAACCTTGTGGCATTGCATCAACACACAACCCAATCCTTGACGCGATGCGTCGCAGTATACCACAAAATCGTCAGTACCTTCCGGTAATGCTAAGATTGGCGCATTGCAGAGCTTATCCTTCAGTATCTGGAAGGCTTCTTCCTGTTTGATTCCCCAATCAAACGTCTTATCTTTCTGCGTGAGGAGCGTCAATGGTTGAGCGATCTTTGAAAAATCCTCGATGAACCTTCGATAGTAGCCAGCCAAACCCAAGAATTGCCGAATCTCGGTTGGCGTCTTTGGCGTTTCCCAATCCTTGATCGCCTCGATCTTTGTTGGGTCCACGTGGATTCCATCTCCATTTACCACGTGCCCAAGGAATTGGACTTCGCGTAGCCAAAACTCGCACTTGGAGAATTTGGCGTACAGTTGTTCCTTCTTTAGCAGCTCCAACATGGTTCTAAGATGCTGCTCGTGTTCAGCCTTCGTCCTTGAATAAATTAAAATGTCATCGATGAATACAATTACGAACTTATCCAAGTACGGTTTGCAAACTCTATTCATTAGATCCATGAATACTGCAGGTGCGTTTGTTAGACCAAACGGCATAACAAGGAACTCGTAGTGTCCATAACGAGTTCTGAAGGCTGTCTTTGGGATACTTTCTTCCTGTATCCTTAATTGATGGTATCCAGATCGGAGATCGATCTTTGAATAAAAGCTTGAACCTTGAAGTTGGTCGAACAGATCATCAATTCTTGGCAGAGGATATCTATTCTTGATCGTCAGCTTGTTTAACTCCCGGTAGTCAATGCACATTCGAAAACTACCGTCCTTCTTCTTGACAAACAGGACCGGAGCTCCCCAAGGCGAGAAGCTTGGTCGGATAAAACCCTTGTCTAACAACTCTTGAAGTTGCGTCGACAGTTCCTGCATCTCAGACGGAGCAAGTCTATAAGGTGCCTTAGCCACAGGCGCGGCGCCCGGAACTAAGTCGATGCGAAACTCTACTTGCCTCTGAGGTGGCAGTCCAGGCAAGTCTTCTGGGAAGACTTCTGGATACTCCCTTACAACAGGGATGTCTTCGATTCTCGGCTCAGCAGCCTTCTTATCCACAATGTGTGCCAGGAAGGCAACACATCCTTTCTGCAAACACTTCCTTGCTTTCAAGCAGCTGATAATCCTCAACGGCGTCTCACGCTTTTCTCCATGAACCACAATGGTCTCACCATCCTCGGTTGGGATACGAACAACTTTCTCGTGACATACTATCTCAGCCTTGTTTCCTGATAACCAGTCCATTCCTACCACCACATCGAAGCTTCCCAACTGGACTGGTAGTAGATCTAGAGTGAACTCACGTTCTCCCAATTCAATCACACAACCTCTGATGACTTCATTGGCTTCTACTAACTTCCCATTGGCTAATTCGATCGAGTAAGGAATATCTAACTTACTAGCGGCTAGACCAAGCATATTCTTAAATTATAACGACACGAAGCTATAATCGGCACCAGCATCGAACAAATTAGATGCAAAAGTTTTGGTTGTTAGAGAACGTACCAGAAATCACACCTGGATCCTGGCATGCCTCACAAGCTCCGATGTTGGATCTTCTTTCACGGTCTTGTTTCAACTTCGGGCATTCCCTCTTAAAATGTCCAATGTCCCTACAATGGAAGCATCCTAGCATTCGGCCATTTCCTTTCCCATTTCCACCTAGAGCGTTGTTACTGTTTTCTCCTTGTATGGGACTCTTCATCCCACAACCTCCCTTGTTGTGTCCTTTTCTCCCGTACCTAGGCTTCTGACATCCACAATCATGGTGATACTTGCACCCAGCACATCTTGGTTTAGTTTCTAAGTAAATCTTATCATTGGCTTGTTTGTTGTTAGGGCAATCTTTCTTGAAATGCCCTTTGTCCCCGCAGTCAAAGCAACCTCGAATAGATCTTTGTTCATCATTATTCGTTCGGGTATCTTCGGTGAGCTTCCTTTTGTTCTTTCCGGACGACTCTACCTGAGTCTCCTTGTCGGGGTTTGCAAGTGTTTCTAGTCTAATTGCTTCCGTAACGAGTGACAAACCCATCTTACTTGCAACAATAGTTGTTGGTGGCGTAGATGCTGTCATCAAGCTCAAAACTTGAGGCGCCAGTTCCCAAATGAATTGTTCCAACTTCTTCAGTTCTGGTTTTACCAGGTACGGAACAACTCGTGACAGATCATGAAGTCGTTGCACGTACTCCAACACCTTCGGACCTTCCATCATTAGGCTCCGAAATTCATCTTCCCACTTCTGGGTTTCCGTTTGGGGGCAATACTTCTTATGCATCATTCCTTTCAACTCATCCCAAGTTAACGCGTATGCTGTAGTTAGGCCCATTATTCGAACCTGAAGATTCCACCATAATCGAGCTCCATCTTGAAACAACTCAGAAATGTATGGGACTTGTTGTTCTGGCGTACAGCCACTCATTCGAAAGATGGATTCCATACTTTCCATCCATTTTACAAAAGTTATGGCACCCCCAGTGCCGTCGAACTTCGGAGGCTTGTAGTTGAGGAAGTGCCAGTAGGAACAACCGTTATTTTCTGAGGTGCCTTTGCTGGGTTCGGAGCGTAGGGCCTCGTGCTGTGCTATAGCTGTAGCAATTATCTCTTTAAGTTCTGCCTCAGAGGTGGGCATGCGCATTTCGCGTCTTGGCGGCATCTTCTAAAAGATGTTTCACATAGGTTAGGTCATAGCAAGTGAAGTGTACGTATGCATTCAATAATACCAACACATAACATCTCATGCTATCAACAGATCAATCACATAACATCTTATGTTATAGGACATAAACGATAGATTGAATCATCACAAGTGATGAGAATACTGCGATTGTATTGCCATAATTCGAGACCACAAAGTAAAGCTTACAAGTACACCACTATATCATACAACATCAATGACTTAGTAGGGGACGACCCTAGACAAGTCGTGCGATTGCTGGACCTGTTCAGGAGTCTCTGGTTCGTCCATTCTCAAATTCCAGGACTCCACGTCAAGTTTCTGAATTTCAGTCCTAAAACAACATTTCTTCTCAATCGTTTCCTTGAGCTCGTCCCAGCTCAGTGTGTAAGCAGCGTCTGCGCCAAGGGTCTGAACCTGGAGGTTCCATTAAGAGAGTGTGCCATCTAGAAATATCCCCGAGATGTAGGTAACACTCTGTTGGGGCGATCAGTTACTCATCCTTAGAATAGAGTCGGTCTTTTCGGACCAACGAACAAATGCAACGGTGCCTCCTGTTTTATCAAAGTTCAAAGGCTTGCAGTTCAGGAACTGTTTATAGGTGCAGCCAGTTGGATGGCCATTTCCAGTAATGCCATCGTTGTACTTAGAGCGGAGGGCTTCATGTCGTGCATTTATCGGTGAGATGCGTTCTTGCAGCTCGGCTTCTGTCCTTGGTAACGTACTGGTGTTTGTGTCATGTCTAGGTGACATTCCCTTTTGTCGAAGTGGTGTGAAGCGGGTTAGACAACGTTTCAATTGTCTATGAGGTGTATATAGCAACATAAGCCATCATGTAATCACCCAATTTCACACGCAAATATACTCACTGTATAATGGGGAAGTAAATTTCTGAGCCTTCACATAGGCTTGCCAATTTGGCTTGTTGCTCGTAATAGAATGAACTCGAGGCTACATCGCCTTGGTCATTCGCGTTTAAGTTATTTCCTGCTGCATTGGTTATCATTAGCTTGACCCGCAGAGTCCACCAGGATTCATGTGCACTACAATATCGTTATTACGTGGGCCCCCGTAATAATAAATCGTCTTGCACAGTTACCCCAAATTTTCTCTCATCCAAGCAGATGATCAATCAAGGAGCAACGGCAGGTGCATCGGCATGAACAGGGTCATGCTCCAATGCGGGGTCAGGAGCAACGCCTGGCTCAGGGGCCACGGCTAGCTCCGAATCAAAAACTCCATCTCAAAATCAGCTGGATCAACAAACACAGGGGTCGACAGGGCTACAGGATCCCCCCAAGGGCTGGTCTAAGTGCATGAACTCAATGTCATGGTCTGGATCAACACCAGGCGGAAAAACAGAATTGTCCTCATTATCGCGATCAAACTCAAATCTGTGTGCGGGATCCGGTGCAGCTGATGATGCCCTATCAGGGTCGGCGTCGTGTAAGTGGTGCTGCATTCCCTGTATGTGCGAAGATGCGGATGTTAGAAACTCAAATGAGTCTGGGATAGGGGAATGGTCATGAGTTTCCCCTACAGGAGCGTCCGCATGTAGTAGTCTAATACCAGCAGTAATAAGGCCTTGCCCTCAAGTGGGTCCTCCTCCAATAGGTTTGACATCTTCGTCAGAGACAACGTTGGGGGAGGGCATATCAACAACGGGATAAGCGGCAAGGGGCATAGGAGCAGGGATCACCGCAAGTGGCAAATTCCCAACAAGATGGCCATCAGTAGGCTCTGCTACGACTTCAGGCAGTGCAAAAGGGCTGAAAGTCGTCATTGTCTGTGCCGGTAGTATCGGAATTGTACACCTCGTGCTTCGACGAAACTATGTCATCTGATACTATGGCCATGGGATTCGTAGTGTCCATCTTTCTAGTACTTGATGAAAGCATGACGTTTGTAACACAAACACATTTACGTATAATAATCAATCATATAATCAGTTAATCACATAGTCACCAAGTAAGCATTCAAATCATTCTCCTAGTCCCACTAGCCTCCCAGCCTCTCAGACTGCTCTTCCTAGTCCCACTAGCCAATTCTCCTAGTCTCACTAGCCAGTTCTCCTAGTCCCACTAGCCAATTCTCCTAGTCCCACTAGCCAACTTCCTCGATCTCTCAGACCGAGCCTCGGCCTCTCAGACCGAGCCTCAGCCTCTCAGACTAAGCCTATAATAATGAATAAAATGTGCTCAACATTTGTTTGTAAAAACGTTTTGGATCTGGACTTAAGTGGTATGCAGTAAAAATGTTTTCGTGAGAGCCCTAGTGATCATAGTCTAGACTCGAGAAAGAATCCTAGTTCGCTATGATCAGAGCTCTGATACCAAGCTGTCACACCCTGGCTTTGCGGAAGCGTGGTTAATTTGGTGTGACTTCTTAATACCATAGCTTAATCATAACAAAGCTATATGAGTTAAAAACATGCAAGATCATCCATTAAGTTTTGAAAACCAAATACAGTACCATTGTTTTAACGGGAACATACCCTAACAACCATAACCTTGTTCAACAGACATTACAAACTTAAACATAATATAAACATGGTTTAAGGATTGTGTCTTGTCCAGGAAAGAGACACATCCCCTAAACCCCGGGATGACCTCGGAAACTAGTGTAGCGGAAAACATGCCATACCGTGCCAGATCTCGTTAATTGCCTGAAATACATGTAAGTTGAAAAATCAACAATAATGTTGAGCGAGTTCATGTGTAAGTGAGTATGTAAAACACTTGTGAGTATAGAAATAATCGTGGTATGTAGCCAATAAGGGGACTTGTGATCACCAATGGTTTGCAAGGCCACTGATATATGTGAAGTGCAAATAGGGAGACTCAAACCTAGCAGATTTCGCCACGGCATTTGTATGTGGACAAAGTCACCCCAAGGTCCGTTTCTAGTTTGGCCTGGGGCTGGGCTCGCTACACCCAAATAGATCTACCGCTCCTGTCCCTCGGTCCCGACATGAGGACTAATGGCCTCATATTGCTCCTACCCACTCACATGATCGGAATAAAACACCTCCTTACGCTAACCATACCGTATATAAAGTACTTGTAAACAAAGTAACATGTATTTCACCCCCGCAGTTAAGAAAACTGAAAACAGTTAGAGAAAAGGGGGACATGAACTCACAGTGAAGCGTCTCTACCAAGTGTCTCCAAATCTGAAAGTTGTGCGACGACCTACAAGTGCTAATTCTATTAGACGGACGGCCGTGCCTTAGCTTTATAGTTTAAGTCGTTGGGAAATAGTTAGGCAACTATTCCGTGTTTACATTTCGTATATACTTGGTAGTTAATTTCCTTCCCAAGGATGGGGGATTCAATACACGTGCGTAAGTTACGTTTTAACAATCGAGTGGTAATATAATTACCGGTGTAACTTATATATTCATGTGAAAGCGTTTGTATTATTTTGGAATCGTTAACATTTGTAAATATTATTTTTACTCTAAAAATAATATTTATGTATTTTCACAAAATAATCATAAACAGTGTTGTGACAATATATATATTTATCACGTTAATTTTTGTGAAAATCCCACCTCCGTATTTTTAGTAAATAAAGTCACGGCGAAATTTATATTTCGAAAACATGTCAAAATAATTCTAACACTTGTTGTGCAAATATTTCTAAGTGTTAGGTATTTAGAAAAATTTCGCCAGAGTTTCCTCTGTAACTGGAGGTGGCCACGCTTTCAAGCGTATCATTTTCTTTTAACAAATCAATCAATCAATGTTCTCAACATTATCAAACAACCTTTCGACATTTTAACTAGTCAACAAGTATGTAAATCGCATAATCGCATGAACTTGTAGTTTTTCCCGAATCTATAGTGTAAATCCCATTATATTTTGTGGATCTTTATATAAAGTAATTTTAACCTCGTAAAAACCTCGTTTTTAGAGAAATCCGTCTTTACAACTTCTAGTAACATTTGACAAAACTAGTCCTTTGTCGGATCTTTTCATTTCACAAGTGTTTACACACTTGTGGTTTATAAAATCATACATGTCATTGTAAGATCCATCTTTTAGAATATTTGGTTTCCTTGATATGTGGTCCTTTGAAAATACCGGGTGTAGATACGTAGATCTACTGGATTTAAACACCTTTGTACAAGTTAAAACATGTTTACACAAGTAAAGCATTTTTACACAAGTTCATGCTTCGTGTGTGGTAGAGTTTCACCTTTTAACCCTTGTATCATTCAAAAACGAGCTTATGTTAAGATACATGATCTTACTAAACCGGGTTAAACGATGATCCGAGCTACCACATCATAGATCGGGTCTAGATAATCACATATTTCAAATACTACAACTTTTACACCACTTACATGCTATTAACCACCATTTTTCATGTTTTTAGTGAACTTTAATGCTTCAACATATAAGATTCCGAGTTTTAACCGACAAAAATCCTTTTAACCACTTTAGATAAGTTCAAATATGAGATTTAAGTGTTATACCTCTAGCTCAAGGCTAGGGAAGATTCTTGGCGAAAATGGCGTGGATAAAAGCAAAAGAAAGAGGTCCTTCGCGTTCCGTTTGCTCCAAACCTCCTAATACGTGACCCTTGATGTTTGTATGATCTTGGAATGGCAAGAACTAAACTTGAAGAATGGATGGATGGATAGGGGATGCTTGGCCGTAAGCTCTAGGAGAGAAAGAGAGAGAGTTCTTGTGGTGTTGGGGTGAGGATGATTATGTTGTGTAAACTCTTGTTCTTATAGGCAAATTAAGGGGGTATTATCCAAGGGTTTTTATGTCATGTAGATATTAAACAAAGACAATTAAAATAATCACTAAGGTACAAGTGTGTCCCCCAAGGTTTGGGGCCGGTTAGGAATTGGGGGGGGGGGGTCTAGTTCGAAATCAACTAGGTGGTTAGGAAGTTTAGTTAGGTTAGTTAAGTAATTAACTCAGTTACTTGTGTGTAGTATGTTACAACGGGTGTTAGGGTAATCAGGGACCCTAACTGGCTCAGAAAAAATATAAATAGTGAAAATAATAATATTTTCATGTTCCGGGTAAAGTCCGGTTGTTCGGTTGGATAGTAATCCGTTAAAGTGCTTAATAAAGCTTTAAAGTGTCGTTATTAACATTTTTAGTGACACATCTTGTCTCCGACACTTTGGAAAGTGTCTAGTAATATTTTCCCCATGTTTTGGCACTTTACTAGTCAGCTAGAAGCTGGATTATTTATTAAAGTGCTGTGTTTTGTACTTAAAGTACGTTTTAGGCACATCCAGTCATCGTATCTTATTCCTAGAGACGCAGTTCTACAACCCTTGTATCCTACACTTACTATTGGTGTAGCAAAATATCTCAGGCTCTTACAGGCCTTAGAGGCAGTGTCTGCCTGATGCTGGCTTTATCAGCATGTTCAATAGGTTATCCGTTATCGTGCTACTGTGCTTTTTGTGCATCATGTTTGTCACTATGGTTCAGTATGTAAGTATTGTAGTGACAGCAAGCAAGTATGATGCAAGTAAGTACATGTGTCAGTATTCAAGTAGCAGTTTATCAGCTAGTTCAAGCAAGCACAGTAATTAAGCAGTAATTAATCATTAATTAAATCGTACGGATACCTGGTTTAGTGCGGGTTGTCACAAACATAGCAGGTGTATGATGTGAAAACAGGAAAGCATGAAAGTAACAAGTTGGCACATGAAACCAGATAGGGGCGAATTGGGCGACTTGGGCGATTTGGGGGTTTCCTTGAAACCCTAGACGAATTCAATCAATTTCTTGGTCTGGATTGATCTTGGTTTGTATCTAAGGATTCCGTTTTCGTTTTCTTTAGGTTCCAATCAATTGAAATCAGACTAAGTTTTGTGTTCTAGGGTTCTGATTTCTCTAATTCGTTTTTTTCTAATTCGGTTCATGATTGTTCTTGGAGCGACGGCATTATTCCGATTGTTCTGGCAGATTCAGTTCGTTCCAATTGTTTGCTGAATAGGGTTACGGCTGAATCAATCTTTAGGGTTCCTCCTGGTTCCGATTAAGGTTTTGCGGCTGCCTATTATTCTGATTAGGGATTGCGGCTGCATATATTACGGTTTGCGGCTGCCTATTCATCTGATTAGGGTTTCGGCAAGTGTATTGGTGTTTGACTGCTACTAGGGTTTTTTCAGGCGGCTTGTTTCTTGAACGAATTCTGGCTGCTAGGGTTCAGTTTTATGGATGAGCGTTTGAAACCTGGTGGAAGGCCACCACTGTCATATAAAGAAATAGCGGATCGACTTCTTGATGTTGATGGGAACAATATTCAGCCGAGACGTGGTATCAACATCATCGATGAACTTACTAAGGTCACGGCTCCGGTTCAAGTGGATAAGTTGTTTTCGCCAACAACAGGTGTTCATGGAGTGAATTTATCAACTCCATTGGCTGGTAACTTGATTTCAAAAGTTTCTGAGGCTGCAGAACCTTTATCATTTGCTAGGGTAGTGAACACTGCAAAGGAGAATGTAAAGGTTAATTTTCGGATGATGGAATCTAGCGAGTCGGTTGATGGAGCTGATGTCGTCATTCCATTGTCTTCGGTTAAACAAGTCACTGACAGGTATGCTAACACGTTGTATGGATATTTTCTGGGTAAAAGGCTGGCTTTTCCTGTGGTGGATTATTTTGCAAAGAACAACTGGGTTAAATATGGTCTTTCTAGACTAATGATGAATGCGAACGGGTTCTTTTTCTTTAAATTCAAAACAAAGGAAGGGATGGATAAATTGGTGGAGGATGGGCCTTGGATGATTAGAAATGTTCCCATAATTTTGAAGGAGTGGTCGACCTCTGTCAAGTTGGAAAAAGAAGATATAAAGGCTATCCTAGTTTGGGTTAAGATGCATGAAGTGCCGTTAGCAGCATATACTGAGGACGGTTTTAGTTTGCTTGCTTCTAAGATTGGGGTGCCTAAGATGCTAGATTCGTACACTGCTACAATGTGTGTTGAGTCATGGGGAAGAAGCAGTTATGCTAGAGCTCTCATTGAAGTTCAAGTCGGGGCTGACCTAAAGAGGAGTGTTACAGTTGCAATCCCATCTTTAGAGGGTAATGGTCACTCAATGGTGGAGGTTAAAATCGAATATGATTGGGAGCCTTTAAGGTGCTCATCTTGTTGCGTGTTTGGTCATGAGGATAACTCGTGTCCAAAGAGCCTTCAGGTCGTTTCGAGTGGGGATTCTGGAAGGAAAATTGATGATTTTCAGGTTGTGGGTGCAAAAAAGAAGAAAGTTACTAACCAAGGTCTTCACATGAAAAATCAGAAGCCTAAGGTAGTGTACAGACCAGTTGTAAACCCTAAACCAAACTCGTCCTTGAAGAAGCCGATGAACAATCAGGTATCAACGTCAAACCCCTTTGATGCCCTTAAGGATGATGATGGTGGTCAGGGAGGTAGTACTGTGGGTCGTATAGAGAAGAAGGACCAACAGACGAGTGATAGGCAGGATTCGGATGAAGAGGAGGTCGTTGAAGTCTACAATGAAACTAGTGAATTTATGACATCGGGTACTCATCCTTTTTCTTCGAAAGCAGGGGCAAGCACCTCTTCCACAAAATTCTCAAATGGATAGGCCATTTTTGGTTCGTTTGAAGGGGTTGCCGGTTGGTGGCAGCTTTTTCTTTGATGATGGCGGTTGAGGATTTTGTTTTGTTTTTGCATCGTTTTTGTCTACTAGATCTTTTTCATGATGTATAGTAGGCTAGGTTATGGGGTGTCATAGTTACTTTGTTTTGCTTTGTCATACATATATGGGGCATGTCCTATATATGAACTAGTGTGGAACACATCCTCACTACTTGTACTTATTTGCGGTTGCATTTTAATAGAATCACCGGGGTAACCCTTTACCCAAAAAAACAAGTAGGCACATGTGTTCCACCCCAAAACGTTTGGAAAACAGTAAAAGAGGGGTCTATCTACTCACCTGAGATTGCTCAGTAGTCCTTGAGTGACAACCAAACAATGCTAGAGATCACGGATATGAAACGGCACCTAATATAGGTAACTATGTTAATAACCGGACCTAAATCGGATGATTGGATAGAATGAGGGTTCGTAAACCAAACGAGTGTGGAGACTCGTATAATATGGTTTAACAAAGCCTACATACTAAATAAAACCTAACATATGTGCTTACGACCCATTACGACTCGTTTAGGTAGCTTATGCTACTTTAACGAGTCGTTCGCGTGAAACGCGTTCGGACCGCCTAACTAGCCCTATGACAAGTGTTATATGCCTAAACATGTTACATAATCAGTTATGTGACAAAAGTTTAGGTTACATATGCTTAATTACCAATTATACATGAAAAGGGTATTCTGGTAATTTACCTAAGGCATAAAAACTACCTATCATACAACTACTTAACGAAGCGACCATAAGGTATAACCTCGGAAGGTTATTCCCTACCTACTATGGTTACCTAAAGTATTTGGTCGGATCCTAATGATCGACCAAATGGGTCGGGTTCGAAGGTATAAGCGATTTATCAGATCGCTTACCCTACGACCCTATACAACGTGGTAATCAGTAGGCATAGTCCCAAGGGACTATAACCAACGTGATTACACTCACGTTGCGAAGTTCAAACGAACTTCGCATTGACCATAAACTAGTTAACGCAGAAAGTCAAACAAAGTTTGACTTTCAGACTCGAAAAGCAATAAAAGAACGAAGGAATACTTACGAAGGGTCCCCGCAAGATTCGAACCCGATTCACTCTCAGGTAGGAAGCATATACTTCCACTTAGAGAGTGTAGAATCAGATTCAAATGTGAGGGAAATGGGTAAAACAAGGTGGGTATTTATAGATTTCGGTTCACCGTTAGGATCGTTTCTTGGAGAAGAGGGAATGATCTAGCCCGTACACTTGTCGGAATGTTGTGGTAACTGATTTTGGCCACCACAAGAGTTTAACAAGTGGCACTTGACCTTTGGAGAATGTTTAGGGGCAGATAACAGCAGCAAAAATCGATTTGCTGCATCTGGACACTGCTTGCGCACCGTAACAAATAACCCTTACGGTGCGCAAGGGCCAAGTTTGGCAGATTTACCATTTTGGTCCCTGTTGTGCTATAAGGTCATTTCCGACGCGTTTAAGGCCCGTTAACCCCATTTCAAAGCTCAAAAATGAAGTTAAAGTATAGGGAACTTAAAATGTGCTAAAAAATATCTCGGATGTCGGTTCGTTTAGCTGTACGATTGCGTTGTTCGGTTAATTACGACGGAATGCGCATAAGCGTGAAAAACGATCCAAATGGCGTGACGAATGGATTTTTCTTATGCCGAACACTAAAATAAAATGTTTTAGTGCTTACATAAATTTTTGGATGTCCGGATGTATTCAGAACGTAAGTTATGCGCGAAAATGCAAACTTGTGCACTTTTTGACGCTTTTAGTCCCTGAATGACCCAAAAGTTTATTTTAGCACACCGAACCCCTCAAAGCCTATTTCTAAGCTATGTAAAGGATATTTATGGTATGTTTAACTTATGGCCATGTTCCGGAATGTCTGTTACAGTTCAAATTGGCATACTTTCGTAGTTTGTCAATTTTAGTCCCTGTAAGCGATTTAACTTGATTTCGGCATACCAAACCTTCCAAAACTTATTTCTAAGTTATGTAGAGGTTATTTAAGGTATGTTAAGTCCATGTCACTATTCCGGAGTGTTTGTTGCATTAAACTGGTTATATTTACGCATTAGTGCGCGTATAACCTTCCAGAAAGCGATTTAGAGCTTGAAATCGAACAAGAGTTGATATGTGCAAAAGATACACATATTTATACAAGTCCAAAGTATGAAATACAATATGTCATTGGTTTGGCATTTGTTTGATGGTTGAAGTGACACAGGTGTCACAGTCTCCCCTACTTTAGGAAATTTCGTCCCGAAATTTATTCGTAGGAGTCTATTTATGGCTTTGTGTCAAATAACCACCAGAGATATGAAAGGCATAATCCTGACATTTCCTTAACGGACATTCTTCAGAACGAAAATGAACAGACGAAGTCATTTTCCTCAACGAGTATTCTTCAGAAGCGGAAATGAAGGAATAAACAAACGGGGATTCATTTCCTCAACGGGCAATCTTCAGAAACGTAAAATGAACTTACGGAGTCATTTTCAACGGGTGTGTCATCAGAAATGGAAATGAAAAGGAGAAACAAACGGATATTCATTTCCTCAACGGACAAATCTTCAGAAACGAAAATGAACAAACGGAGTCATTTTCAACGGGTGCTTCCTCAGAAATGGAAATGAAAATGATAGACAAACGGATATTCATTTCCTCAACGGACAAATCTTCAGAAATGAAAATGAACAAACGGAGTCATTTTCAACGGGTGCTTCCTCAGAAATGGAAATGAAAATGATAGACAAACGGATATCCATTTCCTCAATGGACAATCTTCAGAAACGAAAATGAATAAACAGAGTCATTTTCAACGGGTGCTTCCTCAGAAATGGAAATGATAGACAAACGGATATTCATTTCCTCAACGGACAATCTTCAGAAACGTAAATGAACAAACAGAGTCATTTTCAACGGGTGCTTCCTCAGAAACGGAAATGAATAGAGTTAACTTCTAGGCACATGACAAAGCTCGCTGTGGTTTCTGTGCACTAAATTCCATAATTATGTATGCATCCATAATTACGTAATTCCTTGCACAGTCCGCACAGTTTGTCTTGTAATGTTCATAAGCACATAATCACATAGTTGTTTAACTTGGTTATTAATTTGTTATCGATTGAGAATGGATATGGAAACCAGTCGATGGACTTCAATGTCCTCTGGGATCTATCTGAAGAGATAGGAAGATCTCCCAAAAATTCGATTTTGTTTTCAAAGAAACGTAATAGTCGAATTAAGGAACACAACAATTTTAGGATTCACGGAAATACCCTTAGGTACCCTATTAAGGATTTATAGTGGTACTTTGGGTATTCGTTCAGTGTTGTAACTTGCGCCTTGTACTTCGTTTTCCTTAGAAGAAACGGGTACTTAGGAATTTCGTGGAAAATGCAAGAGATCATAAAGTGGAAGAAAGTTTGGGGTTAGTCTGTCCTTCAAGGAATACGGTTCCTTGATTGTCGGTATTATAAGAGATATGTTGTTTATACATACAACCACATAAATACATTGTAATGTAAATATAAGATTTATTTATAAACAATGATAACAACTGTTTCATGGACCTTGACAACAAAAGAAAATAATACATAAGACGTGATTATTTCTAAACGATGTTGTCGGTCAGATGCTCATCCCTGTGCTGGATTTGCATTAGCAAGCTTTGGGCAATTTCTTCGGAAATGACCCATCTTGCCACAGTTGAAGCAAGAACCTGGTAGAAAACGGCCTTGAGCGGTATTGTTGCCAGCTTGGTTTGGTGCAGCTGCAGCTGGGCAGACTCTTGCTGTATGGCCTATAAGCCCACAAGTTTGGCATTTGCGGCACTTTACATTGGCATGATGATGGAGGCTACATTGGTTGCACAAGGATGCAGTTCCATTGTATGGCTTCCTAGCAGGGGGTTGAGCTGGTTGGTTGGGGACGGCTTGATCATTGTGAGTAACCATGGCGAAGTTCTGAGAAGCCTTTCGCTTCTTTGACTTTTTAGGGGATCCAATCTGTTCATCCATGGTCTTTGATTCCTCGATTGGGTTCGATTCCTCGACTGGTTTCTTGTCACCTTTTCGGAAAAGTTTACCTTTCCTGATCTTTGATTCAGTCAAGGTTGCAGATAGCTCAATGGCCTGTCTAACTGTAGTAGGGTTGCTGCCAGTCACAATGTCTTGTATTGAGTTAGGGAGGCCATCAATGTACTTTTCTATTGCCTTATCCAAAGGCGTGACCATGTTTGGGCATAACAGACTCAACTCCTCATAACGGTCCGTGTAGGCTCGATGCTCACCGCTGTCTTGCTCAAGATTGTCGAATTCCCTTTCCAAGGCCCTGATCTCGTGACGAGGACAGAATTCCTTCATCATAAGGGCCCTAAGTTCAGCCCATGTCTGTGCTAGAGCAACTTCTGCACCACGATCTCTCATAACCCCGTTCCACCACGTAAGGGCTCTCTTCTGGAACACACTCGAAGCAAACTCGACCTTGCGATTGTCAGGACACTGCACGTGGCGGAAAGTATTCTCAATGCTCTCGAACCATTGAAGAAGCCCAGTCGCTCCCTCAGAACCACTAAACTTGAGTGGTTTCGCCGAGTTAAAACTCTTGAAATTGCATGGGCCATTGTTGTTGTTGTTGGCTTGATTCCATTAAGCAAAGAGGTTTGGGAATTGAGCAGCCATTTGCTGCGCAATGATTTCTGCCAATTCGGCAGTCGCTATCTGGCTTTCGCGTCGAGGAGGCATTCTAAAAGAGGAAACATGAAAGGAAACGAGTGAGAGAATTAGACGAAAAGAATGAGATGAAACAAATTTGATGAAAGCAAGGATAGTGGTCATTTGTTTGTTACTACAAAGCAACAAACTACCCCGGTGATTAAATAGGTCAAAAACAATGTATCGCGAAGACATGCTCGCCTATAAGTGAACACTCATCCCAAGAATTCCCAGGTAAGCACAACTGGTCTCGCGTCTGATGAGATGTATACGAAGTGCTTGCCTAGACAGAAAACCCAGAATACAGGCATTCACCCTTCCAGTTTGCACGTGTTCACATTATTTAAAACCCAAAACCTTGACGAGATTTTGAAAATTCAAAGGGGTTCAAAACCATATAACAGAGGGTTCAAAACCTTGTAATCAATCATCCTAGAACAGATGATTAGTTTTCAAAGCGGTTTTGAAATTTATGTTCTTGTTGTGGTAGTCGCCTAAGGATAGGTGACGGTATTGTTTATGACTAAACGCAAATAAACTCGCGTTAGGGTCCTAAGAAGGTCATAGACTAGGTCAAAGCATTACTAATAACCTAATTCCCTATAACCATTGGCTCTGATACCATCTTTTCTGTCACACCCCGACCACGTAGAACATACAAAACGTGGCGGAAATGTCGGGGAGTGTTGTAACATAATTAATTGTTTCAAATCCATGGCAATTGAAGTTTCGTTTTATTGATTAAAAGTGTTACAATGTCTTAACAAACAAAGAAATACAACATAATTAACTAGTCTTGCATCTTTTATTGTCACTAAAGCCCAAGTCTGCCTATGTGTATCTTGACCATCTTATGCAACAGCTCCTGAAAAACACATGTGAAAATAGGTACGTCAGCATAGAAATGCCTGTGAGATACATAGGTTTTTGTGAAAACAGAATTCATGACTTATGTTTGAGAAAATGTTTAGTCATGAACCTTGTTATTTGCTTTGTTTTGTAAATCATTTGAAAATCGATAAGATCAGATGATATGTATAAATAAGAGAATAATGTATGGTTAAATGAATAACCATGTAAAATGAGTTTGTATAAGATATGTTGTTTGTAAAACAATGTCTTGTGAAAAGTATGTTATTTGTATAAAATGTTATATGTCTCAAATTGAAATGATCCAAATGACGCTACGATATGTAATACCACACAAACACTTATATATAGGAAGTACCAGCGGCGTATCCACCATGCTTGTATCATATTACACACGACTCGTTACTTAAATCACTTACTCAAGCCAAACCATCAAGATGTAATGTTTAACAATTGTAGAAATGTTTATGTATGGTCAAATACGGTTCACACGGTTCACAGATACAAACGGTTCACATAGTCAAATGATTACAACGGTTCACATAGTCAAATAGTTATAAACGGTTCAAAATGTAATATAATGTGTTCATATGCTGGATGAGTATATGCAACAAATTGTAATGTAAAACAATGTACTAAATATGCACTAAATGGACATACATAGCATAAAATGTAATGTAAAACGATGTACTAAGTACGCACACAATGGGCATACATAGCATGAAATGTAATGAAATCATGTACTATAATGTACTAACGAACATAGCAGGTGTATGATGTGAAAACAGGAAAGCATGAAAGTAACAAGTAGGCACATGTGTTCCACCCCAAAACGTTTGGAAAACAGTAAAGAGGGGTCTATCTACTCACCTGAGATTGCTCAGTAGTCCTTGAGTGACAACCAAACAATGCTAGAGATCACGGATATCAAACGGCACCTAATATAGGTAACTATGTTAATAACCGGACCTAAATTGGATGATTGGATAGAATGAGGGTTCGTAAACCAAACGAGTGTGGAGACTCGTATAATATGGTTTAACAAAGCCTACATACAAAATGAAACCTAACATATGTGCTTACGACCCATTACGACTGGTTTAGGTAGCTTATGCTACTTAAACGCGTCGTTCGCGTGAAACGCGTTCGGACCGCCTAACTAGCCCTATGACAAGTGTTATATGCCTAAACATGTTACGTAATCAGTTATGTGACAAAAGTTTAGGTTACATATGCTTAATTACCAATTATACATGAAAAGGGTATTCTGGTAATTTACCTAAGGCATAAAAACTACCTATCATACAACTACTTAACGAAGCGACCATAAGGTATAACCTCAGAAGGTTATTCCCTACCTACTATGGTTACCTAAAGTATTTGGTCGGATCCTAATGATCGACCAAATGGGTCGGGTTCGAAGGTATAAGCGATTTATCAGATCGCTTACCCTACGACCCTATACAACGTGGTAATCAGTAGCCATAGTCCCAAGGGACTATAACCAACGTGATTACACTCACGTTGCGAAGTTCAAATGAACTTCGCATTGACCATAAACTGGTCAACGCAGAAAGTCAAACAAAGTTTGACTTTCAGACTCGAAAAGACTCGAAAAACAATAAAAGAATGAAGGAATACTTACGAAGGGTCCCCGCAAGATTCGAACCCGATTCACTCTCAGGTAGGAAGCATATACTTCCACTTAGAGAGTGTAGAATCAGATTCAAATGTGAGGGAAATGGGTAAAACAAGGTGGGTATTTATAGATTTCGGTTCACCGTTAGGATCGTTTCTTGGAGAAGAGGGAATGATCTAGCCCGTACAGTTGTCGGAATGTTGTGGTAACTGATTTTGGCCACCACAAGAGTTTAACAAGTGGCACTTGACCTTTGGAGAATGTTTAGGGGCATATAACAGCAGCCAAAATCGATTTTCTGCATCTGGACACTGCTTGCGCACCGTAACAAATAACCCTTACGGTGCGCAAGGGCCAAGTTTGGCAGATTTACCATTTTGGTCCCTGTTGTGCTATAAGGTCATTTCCGACGCGTTTAAGGCCCGTTAACCCCATTTCAAAGCTCAAAAATGAAGTTAAAGTATAGGGAACTTAAAATGTGCTAAAAATATCTCGGATGTTGGTTCGTTTAGCCGTACAATTGCGTTGTTTGGTTAATTACGACGGAATGCGCATAAGCGCGAAAAACGATCCAAATGGCGTGACAAATGGATTTTTCTTATGCCGAACACTAAAATAAAATGTTTTAGTGCTTACATAAATTTTTGGATGTCCGGATGTATTCAGAACGTAAGTTATGCGCGAAAATGCAAACTTGTGCACTTTTTGACGCTTTTAGTCCCTAAATGACCCAAAAGTTTATTTTAGCACACCGAACCCCTCAAAGCCTATTTCTAAGCTATGTAAAGGATATTTATGGTATGTTTAACTTATGGCCATGTTCCGGAATGTCTGTTACAGTTCAAATTGGCATACTTTCGCAGTTTGTCAATTTTAGTCCCTGTAAGCGATTTAACTTGATTTCGGCATACCAAACCTTCCAAAACTTATTTCTAAGTTATGTAGAGGTTATTTAAGGTATGTTAAGTCCATGTCACTATTCCGGAGTGTTTGTTGCATTAAACTGGTTATATTTACGAATTAGTGCGCGTATAACCTTCCAGAAAGCGATTTAGAGCTTGAAATCGAACAAGAGTTGATATGTGCAAAAGATACACATATTTATACAAGTCCAAAGTATGAAATACAATATTTCATTGGTTTGGCATTTGTTTGATGGTTGAAGTGACACAGGTGTCACAGCTACGCCGTTCGTTAGTAGGTAGTGGTACCATAGGAATTGACAACTCCCGTTCCTGAAATCCTGGGTTTGTTTGTGTCACACCCCGACCGCGTAAAACAACAAATCGCGGCGGAAACATCGGGGCGTGTCGTAACAGAATAAATTGTTTCATAACCATGGTATACAAAGTTGTATTTTATTTATTAAACAAGGGTGTTACATTGTCTTGAACAGTAAACAAAAGAGTTTATAACATAATTAAACTTAGTCTAGCATCATTTTAAGTCTCTAAGGCACAGGTCCGCCCTAGTGTCATGATCATCATCCTACGGAAAAGCACCTGAAAACACATGTGAAAATAGGTACGTCAGCATAAAAATGCCTGTGAGATACATAGGTTTGTGAAAATAGGATTCATGACTTGTATTTGAGAAAATGTTTAGTCATGAACCTTGTAATTTGCTTTGTCTTGTAAATCATTTGAAAAACGATAAGATCAGTTGATATGTATAAGTAAATGTAAGGTTAAATGAATAACCATGTAAAATGAGTTGTATAAGATAAATTGTTTTGTAAATCAATGTCGTGTGAAAATATGTAATTTGTATAAAAATGTAATATGTCTATACTGAAATGATTTAAATAACGTTACGCTATGTAGTATTATACAAACACTTATATATAGGAAGTACCAGCGGCGTATCCACCATGTTTGTATCATATTACACACGTATCGTTACTCAAATCACTTACCCAAACAACCACCAATGTAACTTGTTCATGTACAAACCAATTGTCAAGTGTTATTGTGTAAACCATATCAAAACGTCAATGCCCAATGTAAACCACCAAATGTGTATATTAATGTCAAAATGTTTATGTTCAATGTAGATCATGTAATGTGTAACCAAAATGTCATGTATGGTAAGTGAAATGTATCAACTAAACCATATGTAAAATGCACAACAACAAGGTATTGAAGTAAAACATAGTTTAAATCAAAGTCACGTTGTGTGTAACAAATGCATGCCATACTGATACAAACATTTATGCGGTATTGTTAAAATGCATACATCCAAGCCTTGAGACTGTGGCGATAAACCCTTAAACAAATTAAAGGTTTATCTAAGTTATGTATATCGAATTCGGTCATTCCTTTCATCCCCTTTCCCTGGGATGTCCGGAACGGGAGTTGTCAATTCCTATGGTACCACTACCTACTAACGAACGGCGTAATTAATGTTAATGAATGTATTGTTCCATGTTAAACAAACCAAATGTCATAACAAAATGTAAGCATGTGAAAACAATGCACTAAGTATGTACTCAAATGAACATACATAGCGTGAAATGTAATGTAAAACGATGTACTAAGTAATGCACACAATGGGCACACCTAGCATGAAATGTGATGTAAAACAATGTACTAAGTAATGCGCACAATGGGCACACCTAGCATGAAATGTAACGTAAAACAATGTACTAAGTAATGCACACAATGGGCACACCTAGCATGAAATGAAATGTAAAATAATGTACTAAGTAATGCACACAATGGGCACACCTAGCATAAGATGTAATGAAATCATGTACTATAATGTACTAACGAACATAGCATGTATATGATGTGAAAACATGAAAGCATGAAAGTAACAAGTAGGCACATGTGTTTCACCCCAAAACAGTTTAGAAAACAGTAAAAGAGGGGTCTATGTACTCACTTGAGATTGCTCAGATGTCTAAAGATAACCACCAAGCAATGATATAGATCACGGAATCAAACGGCACCTAATATAGGTAACTATGTTAATAAACCGGACCTAAATCGGAAGATCGGATAGAATGAGGGTTCGTAAACCAAATGAGTATGGGAACTCATGTAGTATGGTTTAACAAAGCCTACATACTAAATGAAACCTAACCTAAGTGCTTGTGACCCATTACGACCCGTTTAGGTAGCTTATGCTACTTTAACGCGTCGTTCGCGTGAAACGCGTTCGGACCGCCTAACTAGTCCTATGACAAGTAATATATGCCTTAACATGTCTAATATGATTGTCAAATCAGTTTAGATGTCAAAAGTTATGTTACATATGTTTAAAATGAATTTTGGCATCATAGGGGTATTTTGGTAATTTACCTAAGGCATATAAACTACCTATCATACAACTACTTAAACGAAGCGACCATAAGGTATAACCTCATAAGGTTATTCCCTATATACTATGGTCACCTAATGTGTTTGGTCGGATCCTAATGATCGACCAAACGGGTCGGGTTCGAAAGTATAAGCGATTGTTTAGATCGCTTACCTTACGACCCTATATAAGCACTAAACTAAAAGTGACGAGCTAAGCATGCTAAAACATGCTTAACTAAGTTTAGAAAACAGGTTTGGTATCAAAACAAACGGTTTTGATACCCATAAGTAGTTTGGTTACAAAATACGTAAGAATACGTATTCTGACCGAAACTATGGCTCGTCACGGAGCCTAGATAACGTGGTAATCAGTAGGTATAGTCACTAAGGACTATAACCATCGTGATCACGCTCACGTTATGAAGTTCAAACGAACTTCGCATCGACCATAAACTGGTCAATGCAGAAAGTCAAACAAAGTTTGACTTTCGGACTCGAAAAGCAATAAAAGAACGAAAGAATACTTACGAAGGGTCCCCGAATGCTAATCAAGATCAAAATAGCTCAGGTATGAAACAAAGGTTTCAACTTAGAGCACAAATGATCAGATTCTTGTGAGAAATGTGTGCAAATGTGATGGGTATTTATAGATTTCGGGTAACCGTTAAGATCGTTTCATGAAAACCGTGCTCGAATCTCATGCGTACATTTGTCAAAATGTTATGGTTACTGAAAATGGCCTATTAAGAGCTGAAAGGGCAAGTTTAGAACTTGTGGTTGTGGTTTAATCAGCTGACTGTTTAGTCTGATCTGTTCTGCAGGTTGCCTTACGGACCTCAAAGCTGCCAATGTTGAGGTCCGTATGGTAACAACTTTGGCAGATTTACAGTTTTGGTCCCTGCAGTGCAATCAGCCCATTTTTGACACGTTTAAGGCCCGTTAACCCCATTTCAAAGCTCTAAAATGAAGTTAAAGTATAGGGAACTTAAAACATGCTCAAAAAATATCTCGGATGTCGGTTCGTTTAGCCGTACGGTTGCGATGTTCGGTTAATTACGACGGAATACGCATAAGTGCGAAAAACGATCCAAATGACGCGACGAATGGATTTTTCTTATGGCGAACACTAAAATATAATATAGTCATGTTCACATAAATTTTTTTTGGATGTCCGGATGTATTCAGAACGTAAGTTATGCGCGAAAATGCAAACTTGTGCACTTTTTGACACTTTTAGTCCCTGAATGACCCAAAAGTTTATTTTAGCACACCGAACCCCTCAAAGCCTATTTCTAAGCTATGTAAAGGATATTTAAGGTGTGTTTAACTTATGGTCATGTTCCGGAATGTTCGTTACAGTTCAAATTGACATACTTTCGCAGTTTGTCAAGTTTAGTCCCTGTAAACGAATTTACTTGTTTTTGCCATACCAAAGCCTTCAAAACTTATTTCTAAGTTATGTAAAGGTTATTTAAGGTATGTTGAGTATATGTTGATGTTCCGGAGTATTACTCGCATTAAACTGAGTACGTTTACGCACTAGTTTGCGTATAACTCTCCAGAAAGTGATGTAGAGTTTGGAATTGAACAAAAGTCAAAACATGAAAAAAAGTAAAACACAATCAAACAAACATTGGGATCAAATAACATTGTTTTATTGATAATAGAACTGTTCATAGTGATTACAAGCACAGTTGTTACAGTTTGGATTGGAAGGAATGATCGAATTCGATATACATAACTTAGATAAACCTTTAATTTGTTTAAGGGTTTATCGCCACAGTCTCAAGGCTTGGATGTATGCATTTTCACAATACCGCATAGATGTTTGTATCAGTATAGCATGCATTTGTTCCACAAAACATAACTTTGATTTAAACTATGTTTTACATCAATACCTTGTTTTTGTGCATTTTACATATGGTTTAGTTGATTTATTTCACTTACCATACATGATATTTTTGGGTACACATTACATGATCTACATTAAACATAAACATTTTGACATTGATATACACATTTGGTGGTTTACATTGAACATAGACATTTCGATATGGTTTACACATTAACACATGACAATTCATTTATACATAAACAATTTACATTGGTGGTTGATTTGAGTAAGTGATTTGAGTAACGAGGCGTGTGTAATATGATACAAGCATGGTGGATACGCCGCTGGTACTTCCTATAAACAAGTGTTTGTATGATATTACATGTCGTAGCGTTACTTAAATCATTTTAATATTTGACATATTACATTTTACATAAACAAATTATTTTCACAAGACATTGATTTACAAAACAACTTATCTTATACAAACTCATTTTTACTTGGTTATTCATTTAACCTTACATTATTCTCTTATTTATACATATCATTGCTTTTTAATGATTTACAAAACAAAACAACTTACAAGGTTCATGACTGACTGTTATTAAACAATTTTTCCTAAACTTATAAGTCGTGAATCCTATTTTCACAAAACCTATGTATCTCACAAGCATTTTTATGCTGACGTACCTATTTTCACATGTGTTTTCAGGAGCTTTTCCATAGGATGATGATCGTGACACTAGGGCGGACCTGTGCCTTAGAGACATAAAATGAAGATAGGCTTAGTTTAATTATGTTCTGAACTCTTTATTTCCTGTTTAAGACAATGTAACTCTTATGTTTATAAATAAAATACAACTTTGAATGCCATGGTTATGAAACAATTAATTCTGTCTCAACACTCCCCGACGTTTTCCGCCACGTTTTGTATGTTATACGTGGTCGGGGTGTGACAGAAGAGTTGGTATCAGAGCCAATGGTTATAGGGAATTAGGTTATTAGTAATTCTTTGACCTAGACTATAACCTTTCTAGGAACCTAACACAAGTTATCTTGTGTTTAGATCTTAAAACATGCACATCACCTATCCTTAGGTGATTATCAAAACAAGAACCCAATTTTCCGAAACGATTTTTGAAAAAAAAAACAATCTTCTGTTTTTGGATAATTTATTACATGGTTTTCAACCCTCTTTTGTAAGGTTTTGAACCCTTCCAGTTTGACTAAATTTTTGGCCTTGTGCCTTCAAATTTTCAAAATCTCGTCAACGTTTTGGGTTTTAAATAATGTGAACACGTGCAAACTGGAAGAGTGAATGCCTGTATTCTGGGTTTTCTGTCTAGGCAAGCACTTCGTATATATCTCATCAGACGCGAGACCAGTTGTGCTTACCTGGGAATTCTTGGGATGAGTGTTCACTTATAGGTGAGCATGTCTTCGCGATACATTATTTTTGATCCATTTACTTTGATTAGTCACTGTATGTCATTTGTTTGCTTGGTAATGCGGACGAATGACCACCATCTTTGCTTCTGTTAATTTTGTTTCATCTCATTCTCTTCATCCAAACATCTCACTCGTTTCCTTTCATGTTTTCCTCTTTTAGAATGCCTCCTCGACGCGAAAACCAGATAGCAACTGCCGAACTGGCAGAAATCATTGCGCAGCAGATGGCTGCTCAATTCCCAAACCTCTTTGCTCAATGGAACCAAGCCAACAACAACAACAATGCTCCATGCAAATACAAGGATTTTAACTCGGCTAAACCACTCAAGTTTAGTGGTTCTGAAGGAGCGACTGGGCTTCTTGAATGGTTCGAGAGCATTGAGAATACTTTTCGCCACGTGCAGTGTCCTGACAATCGCAAGGTCGAGTTTTCTTCGAGTGTGTTTCAGAAGAGGGCTCTTACATGGTGGAATGGGGTAATGAGAGACCGTGGTGCAGAAGTTGCTCTAGCACAGACATGGGCTGAACTTAGAGCTCTTATGATGAGGGAGTTTTGTCCTCGTCATGAACAACGAGCGTTGGAGAAGGAGTTTGATGACTTGAAACAAGATAGTGGCGAGCATAGGGCATATACTGATAGGTTTGAGGAGTTGAGTCTGCTTTGCCCGACTATGGTTACCCCACTCGACAAGGCTATCGAAAGGTACATCGACGGCCTACCTGACTCAGTGCAAGACATCATTACTGGTAGTAACCCTGCCACACTCCGTCAAGCGATCGAGTTATCAGCGACATTGACTGAGTCGCAGATTCGGAAGAATAAATTACACAGGAAGGGTGACAAGGGCAAGAAACAGTCGTCTGACAAGGAAGATAGCAAGAAAGGTCAAAACAAGAATGGAAAGGATTCTGGTTCATCAAAAAGAGCAAGGAAGCGTAAGGCTTCCCAAAACTATGCTGTCACTGCCCAAGCTAACCAGGCAGCTCCCAACCAACCCGCACAGCCTCCAGCGAAGAAGCCCTATTCAGGGAATGCACCTTTGTGCAATAGATTCAACAGTCACCATCAGCCGCAACATCAGTGCCGTTTCTGTACTAACTGTGGGAAGTCAGGTCATTTTGCCGATGTTTGTCTGTTTGCTCAGAATCGCGCAGTTCAGAACCCGGCTCAACAAGTTGCTCAGCCTCTTGCTCAGCAACAGGGTCAAGCTGCACGACCACACTACCCACCAGGTGCTTGTTATAACTGTGGGGATCTGACCCATTACAGAAACCGGTGCCCAAGGCTGGCTAACCAAAATCAGAATGCAAACCAGAATCAGGCTCAGGCTCGAGGGCGAGCTTTTAACTTGAATGCCCAAGAGGCGTAGGCGGACGATAATGTGGTGAACGGTACGTTCTTTATTAATAATCAGCCTGCATCTGTTCTTTTTGATACGGGTGCCGATAAGAGTTTTGTGTCATTGTCTTTTGAGCCAATGCTTCACGTGTCTAGAAGGAAACTAGGTAAACCTTTGACAGTAGAGGTTGCTAGTGGTGAACCCATTGTTCTTGATTCTGTTCTTCACAACTGCCAGTTAAACCTTAACGACCATCTTTTTCCTATTGACCTCACGCCAATGCAACTTGGAAGCTTCGACGTTATAGTGGGTATGGATTGGTTAGCCAAGCATCACGCAGAAGTGGTTTGTTTCGAGAAGATTGTTCGTGTGCCGCTGTCGACAGGCGAGATCCTACAGGTTCGTGGTGAGAAGCCTGCCGGTGGTCTCAAACTCATGTCTTGGTTTAAAGCTCGGAAGTATCTGCGAAAGAATTATGTGGCCTTCTTAGCACATGTTACAGCAGATAAAGGCAAGGGTAAGTCTATTTCAGATATTCCTGTCGTTCGGGATTATTCTGAAGTTTTCCCTGAAGAGTTACCTGGTCTACCCCCAGCACGCCAAGTCGAGTTCCGCATTGATCTCGTACCTGGTGCAAATCCCATTGCCAGAGCTCCATATCGTCTTGCTCCATCTGAGATGCAAGAGTTGTCTAAGCAACTTCAGGATCTCTCTGACAAAGGTTTTATACGTCCTAGCTTTTCACCCTGGGGTGCTCCCATTCTTTTTGTCAAGAAGAAGGATGGATCCTTTAGGATGTGTATCGATTATCGTGAGCTTAACAAGCTTACCATCAAGAATCGATATCCCCTACCTCGCATAGATGATCTCTTTGATCAGTTACAGGGCGCTTCTTATTTTTCGAAGATTGATCTACGTTCCGGATATCATCAACTTCGTGTGCATGAAGAAGATATTCCCAAGACGGCGTTCCGCACTCGGTATGGGCATTACGAGTTCACAGTCATGCCATTCGGTTTGACTAATGCTCCTGCTGTTTTCATGGACTTAATGAATAGGGTCTGCAAACCTTATTTGGATCAGTTCGTCATTGTTTTTATTGACGACATCTTGATTTATTCTAAGATGCGAGCTGATCACGAGCAACATCTTCGTCTTACTCTGGAACTCCTAAAGAAAGAGCAACTTTTCGCCAAATTCTCCAAGTGTGAATTCTGGCTTAAAGAAGTTCAATTCTTAGGACATATCATCAACGAACAAGGTATTCATGTAGATCCCTCCAAGATCAGTGCGATTAAGGATTGGGATGCGCCTACTACTCCTACTGAGGTTCGTTCTTTTCTTGGTCTAGCGGGTTATTATCGCCGCTTCATTGAAAATTTCTCGAAAATTGCAGTTCCTCTAACTGCTTTAACTCAGAAGAACAAGCCCTTTGATTGGGGATACAAACAAGAGGAAGCTTTTCAAAACTTGAAGCAGAAGCTTTGCGACGCGCCTGTTCTGACTTTGCCTGAGGGCAATGATGATTTCGTCGTTTATTGCGATGCATCTAAACTGGGTCTTGGCTGTGTTCTGATGCAAAGGAACAAAGTCATAGCATATGCATCGAGGCAGTTGAAGATACATGAGAAGAACTACACCACTCATGATCTTGAGTTGGGTGCAGTTGTTTTCGCTCTAAAGATCTGGAGACACTATTTGTACGGTACAAATTGTGTGGTTTTCACGGACCATAAAAGTCTTCAGCATATCTTCAACCAGAAAGAACTCAACATGAGGCAACGACGTTGGGTTGAGCTTTTAAACGACTATGACTGCGAAATTCGCTACCATCCTGGTAAGGCGAATGTCGTAGCTGATGCATTGAGTCGTAAGGAACGTACTAAGCTTCATTGTGTACGTGTTCAATCTGTTATTCAAGCTCGATCTGATATCCAAGCACGCATATCTCAGGCTCAACAATCTTGTGTTTCACAAGGTTTGATGGATAGGGAATTTCCCTATCACATAACACCTGATCTAGAACTGAAGGACAATGGATCGTACTACTTCATGGACCTTTTGTGGGTCCCAAGCCAGGATGATCTCCATACCTTGCTTATGGATGAAGCCCATAAGTCTCGTTATTCTATTCATCCGGGCTTAGATAAGATGTATAAAGATCTTCGTATTCAGTATTGGTGGCCTGGTATGAAGAAAGACATTGCCTTATACGTATCAAAATGCCTTACTTGTCTTAAGGTTAAGGCTGAACATCAGCGTCCTTCGGGTTTATTGGTGCAACCAGAGATCCCAGTTTGGAAATGGGAAAACATTACTATGGATCTCATTATTAAACTTCCACGCACAAAGAA
The DNA here is from genome assembly GCA_030545235.1 of Helianthus tuberosus. Classification (NCBI taxonomy): domain Eukaryota; kingdom Viridiplantae; phylum Streptophyta; class Magnoliopsida; order Asterales; family Asteraceae; genus Helianthus; species Helianthus tuberosus. Next base: position 117,959,717 of record CM060406.1, on the reverse strand, counting down.
AGGTCATGATGCCATCTGGGTAGTCGTTGATCGTCTTACTAAGTCAACGCATTTCTTGCCAATCTGTGAGGATTTTCCTGCTGACAAACTTGCTAAAATCTATGTGGATGAAATTGTAGCTCGACATGGTGTTCCTTTGAACATCATTTCTGACAGAGATGCTCGTTTCACTTCTCATTTTTGGAGAACCATGCAATCTGCTATGGGGACCCAACTTAATCTGAGCACAGCTTATCATCCGCAAATGGATGGTCAATCTGAGAGAACAATCCAGACTCCAGAGGATATGCTTAGAGCTTGTGTGATCGATTTTGGTGGTAGTTGGGATTCACATCTTCAGTTAATTGAATTCTCCTACAACAACAGTTATCACACCAGCATCAAAATGGCTCCTTTCGAGGCTCTCTATGGTCGAAAATGTCGTTCACCAGTCTGCTGGAATGAGATCGGCGAGGCTCAACTTACTGGACCTGCCCTCATTTTAGAGACAACTGACAAGATTAAGAAAGTACGTGATAACCTTCAGACAGCTAGAAGCCGTCAAAAGAGTTACGCGGACCCAAAACGCAAGCCCTTGGAATTTCAAGTCGGTGATCGAGTATTACTTAAGGTCTCACCTTGGAAAGGTGTGATCAGATTTGGAAAGAAAGGAAAACTTGCACCTAGATATGTTGGACCATTCAAGATCGTCGAAAGAATCAGTAAGGTAGCCTACAGACTTGAGTTACCTCCTGAACTTGGAAATGTTCATCCAACTTTTCACGTGTCCAATCTCAAGAGGTGTTTAGCTGATGAGAACCTCCACATACCGCTTGACGAAATTCGTGTTGGCAAAACACTGAAATTTGTTGAGAAGCCAGTGGAAATCATAGAACGTGAAGTCAAGTGGCTCAAACGCAAGCGCATTCCTTTGGTCAAAGTTCGCTGGGAAGCTAAACGTGGACCCGAGTTTACTTGGGAACGCGAAGATCAAATGAAGGCGAAATATCCGCATCTTTTTCCACGAGTTTCCTCTAAATAAATTTCGGGACGAAATTTCCACAAGTAGGGGAGACTGTAACATCTGTGTCTGAAATCATTGTGAACAGTTCAGTTATAAATAAAACAATGTTATTTGATCCCAATGCTTGTTTGGTTGTGTTTTACATTTTTCATGTTTTGACTTTTATTCAATTTCAAACTCTATATAGCTTTCTGGAGAGTTATACGCAAACTGGTGCGTAAACGTAATCAGTTTAATGCGACAAATACTCCGGAACATCAACATATACCTAACATACCTTAAATAACCTTTACATAACTTAGAAATAAGTTTTAAAGGCTTTAGTGTAGCAAAAACAAGTTAATTCGCTTACAGGGACTAAACTTGACAAACTGCGAAAGTATGCCAATTTGAACTGTAACGAACATTCTGGAACATGACCATAAGTTAAACACACCTTAAATATCCTTTATGTAGCTTAGAAATAGGCTTTGAGGGGTTCGGTGTGCTAAAATAAACTTTTGGGTCATTTAGGGACTAAAAGCGTCAAAAAGTGCACAAGTTTGCATTTTCGCGCATAACTTACGTTCTGAATACATCCGGACATCCAAAAATTTATGTAAGCACTATAATATTTTATTTTAGTGTTTGGCATGAGAAAAATCCATTCGTCGCGTCATTTGGATCGTTTTTCGCGCTTATGCGCATTCGGTCGTAATTAACCGAACAACGCAACGGTACGACCAAACGAACCGACATTCGAGATATTTTTGAGCATGTTTTGAGTTCCCTATACTTTAACTTCATTCTAGAGCCTTGAAATGAGGTTAACGGGGCTCAAACGCATCGAAAAGGCCTTAAACACGTGCAGGGACTAAAACTGTCATTTTTGAAACTTTTCTGAAACAGGGGGGTGGTGGCGTAGCGCGAGCCCTAAGGGCCTTACCAGTCGCGCTACGCGACTGCCTAACCAGATCAGATAAGACTGATTAGTCAGCAGATTTCAGCTGATTAACTCACAACCACACACTCACACTTGCCCTTTCAGCTCATTAGGGGCCATTTTTAGTCACCACAACATTTCAACAAATGTACGCACGAGATTCGATCACGTTATTCAAGAAACGATCTTAACGGTTCGGGAAACACTATAAATACCCCACCCCCATTTGCTTCAAACTCACTAGAATCTGATCTAATGTGCTCTAAGTTGAAACCTTTGTTTCATACCTGAGCTATTTTGATCTAGATTAGCATTCGGGGACCCTTCGTAAGTATTCTTTCGTCCTTTTATTGCTTTTCGAGTCCGAAAGTCAAACTTTGTTTGACTTTCTGCATTGACCAGTTTATGGTCAATGCGAAGTTCGTTTGAACTTCGCAACGTGATTATAATCACGATGGTTATAGTCCCTTGTGACTATGCCTACTGATTACCACGTTGTCTAGGGTCGTAAGGGTAAGCGATCTGATAAATCGCTTATACCTTCGAACCCGACCCATTTGGTCGATCATTAGGATCCGACCAAACACATTAGGTGACCATAGTATATAGGGAATAACCTTCCGGGGTTATACCTTATGGTCGCTTCGTTTAAGTAGTTGTATGATAGGTAGTTTATATGCCTTAGGTAAATTACCAAAATACCCCTTTGATACCAAAATTCATTTTAAACATATGTAACATAACTTTTGACATCTAAACTGATTTGACAACCATATTAGACATGTTAAGGCATATATTACTTGTCATAGGACTAGTTAAGCGGTCCGAACGCGTTTCACGCGAACGACGCGTTAAAGTAGCATAACTACCTAAACGGGTCGTAATGGGTCGTAAACATTTAGGTTAGGTTTCATTTAGTATGTAGGCTTTGTTAAACCATATTACACGAGTCTCCATACTCGTTTGGTTTACGAACCCGCATTCTATCCGATCTTCCGATTTAGGTCCGGTATATTAACATAGTTACCTATATTAGGTGTCGTTTGATTCCGTGATCTCTAGCATTGCTTGGTGGTTATCTTAGGACTTCTGAGCAATCTCAAGTGAGTACATAGACCCCTCTTTTACTGTTTTCCAAACATTTTGGGGTGGAACACATGTGCCTACTTGTTACTTTCGTGCTTTCCTGCTTTCACATCATATACTTGCTATGTTCATTAGTACATTGTTTTACATTACATTTCATGCTATGTATGTCCATTGTGTGCATACTTAGTACATTGTTTTACATTACATTTCATGCTATGTATGGCCATTGTGTGCATACTTAGTACATTGTTTTACATTACATTTCATGCTATGTATGCCCATTGTGTGCGTACTTAGTACAGTTGTTTTCATCACATGCTTACATTTTGTTATGACATTTGGGTTGTTTACAATGGAACAATACATTCATTAACATTAGCTACGCCGTTCGTTAGTAGGTAGTGGTAGCATAGGAATTGACAACTCCCGTTCCCGAAATCATGGGTTTGTTTGGATTGGAAGGAATGACCGAATTCGATATACATAACTTAGATAAACCTTTAATTTGTTTAAGGGTTTATCGCCACAGTCTCAAGGCTTGGATGTATGCATTTTCACAATACCGCATAGATGTTTGTGTCCGTATAGCATGCATTTGTTCCACAAAACATAACTTTGATTTAAACTATGTTTTACATCAATACCTTGTTTTTGTGCATTTTACATATGGTTTAGTTGATTTATTTCACTTACCATACATGATATTTTTGGGTACACATTACATGATCTACATTAAACATAAACATTTTGACATTGATATACACATTTGGTGGTTTACATTCAACATAGACATTTCGATATGGTTTACACATTAACACATGACAATTCATTTATACATAAACAATTTACATTGGTGGTTGATTTGAGTAACGAGGCGTGTGTAATATGATACAAGCATGGTGGATACGCCGCTGGTACTTCCTATAAACAAGTGTTTGTATGATATTACATGTCGTAGCGTTACTTAAATCATTTCAATATTTGACATATTACATTTTACATAAACAATTTTTTTTTTGGGTAAAGGGTTACCCCGGTGATTCTATTATAGACAACCGCCAATGAAGTACAAGTAGTGAGGATGAGTTCCCCACTAGTTCATATAGAGGACATGCCCCATATATGTAAGCAAAAAAAACAAACAAACCAAGTTACCACCTCAATCTAGCCTACTACAATCATGATAATGACTAACTAGTAGACAAACGAAAAAAAATCAAAACAAACGACATCAACCGCCATCATCAAAAATGAAGTTGCTACCAAACGGCAGCCCCTTAGCATGAAACAGAAGCCACCTGTCCATTAGACAACTTTATGTGAGAGGTTCTTGCCCCTGTACTGGAAGACGTAGGATGAGTACCCGATGTCATAAACTCCTTCGTTTCATCATATACAACTTCTACCTCGTCATCATCAGACTCCTCATTTGGCTCACGTCCCCCTTTATATCTCCCCTGGAAGGAACCCCCCGTTCCCCCCAACAAACCCAAGAGCACTAAACGAATTATGTGTTTGAACCTTGGACGAACTAGTGCTCCGCGCACTCACGTAGGAAGACCTCACTGCCTTTATCTTTTTATCCACAGGTCTATATTCAAATTTGGGCTTTTGATTATTAACTTGAAACCCGCTCTTCTTTCCATTCTTCTTTGTCTTGACTTCCGTATAACCATCCTCATCTACTTTCGGATTGTTTGTAGAAGGTTTCACTGTCGATCGTAAGCATTTTGGACACTCCTCAGAATGATGCCCAAATACACAACAGTGGGCACATCTTGGAGGTTCCCATTCATACTCCACCCGAATAGTCTCAGTAACATATTTGTTTTCATCCAATTCAGGGATAGCCATGGTTAGAGCCTCTTTTAACTCATGATCAGCTGATATTTCAATGAGAGCCCTAGCATAGCTGCTCCTTCCCCAAGCCTCATTACACATATCACTAGTATACGAATCCAGGCGCATAGGGGATCCAATTTTTGATGCCAACATGCTTAAACCATCATCAGAATATGCCACTAGCGGAACATCATGCAATTTGACCCAAACTGCAACCTTTTTAAATTCTTCTTTTTTAAGGGTGTTTGTAGGAGACCAAATGTTGAGAAACATAGGTTTGTTACGGATCATCCAAGGCCCCCCTTCAAGAACAGTATCCATACCCTTTCTATCTTCAAACTTGAAGAAAAAGAAACCATTTGAATTCATCATAGTTTTCTGAAGACCATGTTTCTTCCAATTTGTTCTGACAAAATATTAAACTACTGGATATGCAATCCTATCCCCCAGGAAATAACCATAAAGAGTATTAGCTAACATGTTGTTAACCTGGCGAACCGAATCAATCGGAAGCACTACATCCACTCCATCCAATGATACATCTGAATTTAGAGGTCGAAAATTAACTTTAGGAACTTGATCAGCCGCATCATTGGCCTTCCTAGTGTTTTCATCTTCATTCTGATTCTGAATTGAAACACCACCCCGCTTAACCTGCTTGACCTGTTCATTTAGGACCACATCCGCATAAGATTGGACATGAGCATTATCATCCTGATTTTGATTTTGAACTCGAGTAGGACTAACATCATTCACCGGTAACACAAATGCTACCTTTCTCTTGTCAAAGACCTTCGCATAGTTCTGATTGGGAGAATCAGAACAGCCAATAACATGTTCAGTATCATTAAGCGGCAGCTTAAAACATACCTTCTTACTCGGCATATCAGGAACCCTAGCCGCCATAAGTGACGTTTGTCTTGGCTCAAATGTTTTACCGTCAATGGTCTTAATTTTTTTCGCAAACACATTTGAGTTTTCTGCATTTTGGCCATCCATAACAGCAGCAAAAGAACGGCAAACGAACAGCAAATGAACGGCAATCGATCAGCAAATATCAGAACTGATTGGCAGATGAACGGCAACCGATCAGCAAATGATTCACCGAAAGAATTAACGGTCAGCCGCTCAAACTTGTGAACTGAATTCCTTAGAGATGTCGGCCAACAATCAACAACCCTAATCTGATTAAAACATAATATGTATGACGGCTGAACCAAACAACAAAGAAACCTGACAAACCCTAGCAGCCGTCAGACACAAATTCGATCAAGAAAGAATGAATCAGATGAAGAAAACTATGCAGCAACCCTCGTAAATGCAGTAAACACAATCTCTCTTTGTGTACCCAAACCCGATAATCAACAAAACGAAAATACCAAATGGCAGCCAAGTGTAGAGAAGAAAAAGCATAACCCTAATCACTAAGAAACGAATCACAGAATGATAATACTTAATTGTAAAGGTAAATCAGAATTCATGAGAATCGAATCACACAAACAATCCCTACGATCATCAAGTAAGACGAATTTTAGGTCAATGTAGAAAGGGGGCGTTTTTTCTCCATTAGAGAGAGAGAACTAGGGTTTTTTTAGAGAGTTAAACAAATTATTTTCACAAGACATTGATTTACAAAACAACTTATCTTATACAAACTCATTTTTACTTGGTTATCCATTTAACCTTACATTATTCTCTTATTTATACATATCATTGCTTTTTAATGATTTACAAAACAAAACAACTTACAAGGTTCATGACTGACTGTTATTAAACAATTTTTCCTAAACTTATAAGTCGTGAATCCTATTTTCACAAAACCTATGTATCTCACAGGCATTTTTATGCTGACGTACCTATTTTCACATGTGTTTTCAGGAGCATTTCCGTAGGATGGTGATCGTGACACTAGGGCGGACCTGTGCCTTAGAGACATAAAATGAAGATAGACTTAGTTTAATTATGTTCTGAACTCTTTATTTCCTGTTTAAGACAATGTAACTCTTATGTTTATAAATAAAATACAACTTTGAATGCCATGGTTATGAAACAATTAATTCTGTCTCAACACTCCCCGACGTTTTCCGCCACGTTTTGTATGTTATACGTGGTCGGGGTGTGACACCTTGACTTCCTGATCCATAATTTCTATTGGTTCTTTGACAAACTGCAACTTGTCGTCGATCTTCAGCTCTTGAAACGGTACGACCAATGTTTCGTTAAACAAACACTTCTTTAATTGCGACACATGGAACACATCATTAACATTCCCCAATTTAGCAGGTAACTCGAGGTTGTAAGCCACTTTACCGATCCGCTCCAGGACTTTGAATGGCCCAACATAACGTGGATTTAGCTTGCCGCGTTTCCCAAAACGCACCACGCCCTTCCAGGGTGAGACCTTCAACATGACACGATCATTAACTTCGAATTCCAAAGGTTTTCTACGCTTATCGGCGTAGCTTTTCTGACGATCACATGCTGCTGCGATACGATTCCTGATCTGAACAATCTTTTCTGAAGTTTCAAGAACAAGCTCAGGACCTGTGATCTGGCTGTCACCCACCTCAGCCCAACAAAGAGGAGAACGACATTTCCATCCGTACAATGCTTCAAACGGAGCTGCCTGGATGCTGGTGTGGTAGCTGTTATTGTAGGAGAACTCGATCAACGGCAGATGTTTCTCCCAGCCCTTACCAAAATCAATCACACATGCTCGCAGCATGTCTTCAAATGTCTGGATTGTTCGCTCGCTCTGACCATCCGTCTGTGGGTGATATGCAGTACTCATGTCAAGACGAGAGCCAAACGATTTATGCATCAACTGCCACAAATCAGAAATGAAACGCGGGTCACGATCAGAGATAATAGAAGTCGGCGCTCCATGCCTAGAAACCACTTCTTTCAGATAAACCGCTGCAAGCTGTGAGAACTTATCTGTTTCTTTAATCGCTAGAAAATGCGTTGACTTCGTGAGACGGTCAACAATCACCCAAATAGTATCGTTTCCGGCCAGAGTTCTAGGTAGCCCTGTGAGAAAATCCATAGCAATCTGCTCCCATTTCCACATGGGTATCTCTGGCTGCTGAAGTAGACCCGAGGGTTTCTGATATTCCACCTTGACTTTAGCACAAGTCAAACACTTACTCACGTATGTCGCTATGTGAGCCTTCATTTTTGGCCACCAATACATGACCCTGAGATCATGATACATTTTGTCTGAGCCCGGGTGAACATAATACTGAGACTTGTGCGCTTCGTCCATCAAAAGTTCTTGAAGATTACCATACAGAGGAACCCATACCCGCTCCATAAAATAACGAATGCCGTCAGATCTCTCCACAAGTTGCTTTTCCATGCCCCGCAAGTACTCAGCCTCGATGTTCTCTTCCTTCAATGACTCGATCTGAGCGGAACGAATCTGAGAAGGTAAACCAGAGTGAATAGTAAGCTGTAGAGCGCGAATACGCTTAGGCTTCGTCTCCTTTCAGCTAAGGGCATCAGCTACAACGTTAGCTTTACCCGGATGATACTTGATGGCACAATTGTAGTCGTTCAGTAGTTCTACCCAGCGACACTGTCGCATATTCAATTCCTTCTGGTCGAAGATATGCTGAAGGCTTCTGTGATCGGTGTAGATGGTGCATTTGGTACCGTACAGATAGTGCCTCCAGATCTTCAACGCAAAAACCATGGCTCCTAACTCCAAGTCGTGAGTCGTATAATTCTTCTCATGTACTTTCAACTGTCGAGAAGCATATGCTATCACCTTGTTGCGTTGCATCAATATGCAACCAAGACCCTGAATCGAAGCATCACAATAAACCACAAAATCCTCAGTACCCTCAGGTAGAGACAAAATCGGTGTGCTGCATAGTTTCTGCTTCAAAAGCTGGAAAGCATCCTCCTGCTTCGTTCCCCAAGAATAAACTACGTTCTTCTGTGTCAAGGAGGTGAGAGATTGAGCGATCTTCGAGAAATCCTGAATAAACCAACGATAGTACCCTGCAAGACCAAGAAATTATCACACCTCCAAAGGATTCTTCGGTGCCGCCCAATTCCTAATAGCATCAATCTTAGCAGGATCCACGTGTATCCCCTTTTCGTTAACAATATGCCAAAGAAAGTGTACTTCTTGAATCCAGAAATCACACTTAGAAAACTTCGCGTAAAGCTGCTCCTTCCTCAGGAGCTCCAAGACAAGACATCGATGTCGCTCATGGTCCTCCTCACTCTTGGAGTAGATCAAGATGTCGTCGATGAAGTCAATAATAAAGTCGTCAAGATACGGGTTGCACACGCGGTTCATGAGGTCCATGAAGACCGCTGGTGAGTTAGTCATCCCAAATGACATAACTAAAAACTCGTAATGCCCATAACGCGTCCTAAAAGCCGTATTTGGGACATCCTCCTCTCTGACTCTCACCTGATGATAGCCCGACCTTAAGTCGATCTTCGAGTAAAAACTAGACCCTTGCAACTGGTCAAACAAGTCGTCAATGCACGGTAAAGGGTAGCGATTCTTGACTGTCACCTTGTTGAGCTCACGATAATCTATGCACATTCGAAAGGACCCATCCTTCTTTTTCACAAACAGCATTGGGGCTGCCCAAGGCGAAGAGCTGGGTCGGATAAAACCCCTATCCAACAACTCTTGGAGTTGATTCGACAACTCCTGCAACTCTCCTGGCGCAAGACGATAAGGAGCACAAGCAATCGGGGCTGCTCCTGGCGCGAGGTCAATCTGAAATTCCACCTGACGATGCGGAGGTAAGCCAGGGAGTTCTTCAGGAAATACATCGGGAAATTCATGAACAACTGGAAGGTCCTCGATCCTTCTCTCATCAGAATGCGAGTCAGTAACAAGAGCTAAAATAGCAGGGTAGCCCTTACGCAGACACTTCTGAGCCTTCATCGCCGAGATAATACCAACCATTGCACCACTATGATGACCCTGAACCGATAAAAATTCTCCGCTAGGGAGAGGAATACGTACGATCTTTTCCTTACACAGAATCTCAGCTTGGTGTTTAGACAACCAATCCATACCAACCAATATATCAAAACTACCGAGGGTAACAGGAAGGAGATCAATATCAAACACTTGACCCACGAGATCTTGTTTACACCCCAAAAGGACATGGGAAGCTTCTATCGTTTTACCATCGGCTAATTCTACTACGTGCTTAACCTCTAAAGGTGTTGGAGTTAACCCTAATCGCTGACTAAACTCTAGGGACACATAACTCCAATCGGCACCAGAATCAAATAACACAAAAGCAATAAAGTTGTTCACAGAAAATGTACCAGTCACGACATTGCCGTCGCTCCTAGCATCACCAGCACCGATCATGAATACTCTTCCCCGAGCAGCGTTGCCCCCATTGTATCCGTTGTTGTTGTTCCCAGCATTGTTGTTGTTATTGGCATTCTGATTCAGCTGAGGGCAATCCCGCTTGATGTGGCCCTCATCCCCGCACTGGAAACACCCTTTCTTAAAACCATGATTCTGCTGAGGTTGTTGCCTTTGCTGTCGCTGGTGCTGCTGATTTTGCTCTTGCTGCTGCTTTGGTTGTGGGGCTCTACAGTCTTTGGCCTCATGGCCCACTTTCTCACACCTACGGCAAGTCCGGACACACTGTCCATAATGATGATAGCCACACTTGTTGCATTGTGGCTTCTTTCCAACATAAGAGCCCTGATTCTGACTGCTGCCCTGGCCTTGATTAACTGAAGAAGACTGACTGAAACTGCGGGTGTTGCTGTTATCAGGCCTTTTCTGAGATTGACTTGCACTGGTTGCTTTGTCAGTATCGTTCCACTTGCGCTTGTTATCACTAGTAGGTGTGGTTGTAACACCTGTGCCTCCACGGCCATCAAACAAATGCCAAACCAATGAAATATTGTATTTCATACTTGGGATTTGTAAAAATATGTGTATCGTTTACACATATCAACTCTTGTTCGATTTCAAACCCTAAATCGCTTTCTGGAAGGTTATACGCGCACCGATGCGTAAATATAACCAGTTTAATGCAAAAAAACACTCCGGAATAGTGAAATAGGCTTAACATACCTTAAATAACCTTTACATAACTTAGAAATAAGTTTTGAAGGCTTTGGTATGGCAAAAACAAGCTAATTCGCTTACAGGGACTAAACTTGACAAACTGCGAAAGTATGACGATTCGTACTGGAACAGACATTCCGAAACATGACCATAAGTTAAACACACCTTAAATATCCTTTACATAGCTTAGAAATAGGCTTTGAGGGGTTCGGTGTGCTAAAATAAACTTTTGGGTCATTCAGGGACTAAAAGTGTCAAAAAGTGCACAAGTTTGCATTTTTGCGCATAACTTACGTTCTGAATACATCCGGACATCCAAAAATTTATGTAAGCACTAAAATATTATATTTTAGTGTTCGCCATAAGAAAAATCCATTCGTCGCGTCATCTGGATCGTTTTTCGCGCTTATGCGCATTCCGTCGTAATTAAGCGAACATCGCGTTCGTACGGCCAAACGAACCAATGTCCGGCATATTTTTGATCATGTTTCATGTCCACAATGTTTAGGCATCATTTTAGGGCCTTAAAGTTGGCTTTATGGGCCTTAGAAGTGCCGGAAATGGGCTTAAACACGTGCAGGGACTGAAACTGTCATTTTTCAAACATGTTTGCTGATCAGAAGGGCCAGGCGGCCCACATTGTGTTTGTCTGATCCTGAAGCGGGCCGCGTCCGCATATCAGACCAGATTCAATGTTTTTTTCAGCAAGTTGCAGCTGTTTAATCCTCCACCACACATTCCAAAATGCTTAGTCAGCTGATAAGGATCACTTTGAGCTACCATAAGGTCCCGACACTTGTACGGGTAGGATTAAGGCACGTTTTCCATGAAACGATCTTAACGGTGGACCGAATACTATAAATACCCCACCCCCCATGCTTCAAAATCACAAGAACTTTGATTTGAGAAACTCTAAGTTGAAACTATTGTTTCATACCTGAGATTTTTGAATCGAAGTTAGCATTCGGGGACCCTTCGTAAGTATTCTTTCGTTCTTTTCCTTATTTTATTGCTTTTCGAGTCAGAAAGTCAAACTTTGTTTGACTTTCAGCGTTGACCAGTAATGGTCAATGCGAAGTTCGTTTGAACTTCGCAACGTGAGTGTAATCACGTTGGTTATAGTCCCTTGGGACTATGCCTACTGATTACCACGTTGTCTAGGGTCGTAGGGTAAGCGATCTAATAAATCGCTTATACCTCGAACCCGACCCATTTGGTCGATCATTAGGATCCGACCAAACACATTAGGTGACCATAGTAGGTAGGGAATAACTGTGACAACCCGTACTCTCGACCGTGATCGTCGAGAGGAGTAATCTATTTTAGTAAGTATTATTATTATTATTATTTGTTTATTGGATAATGATAACGCGTGACGAACGATTTATTTAATTATGCAACTAGTAAATTTTAATCGGGCTTGTTGGCTTTAGCTTGACATTTAATCCATACACTTGGGCTAGGCCCAAGCCCACTCCCTAAACCTAAACCCTACCCTATATATATACACTATTATAAACCCACCCCTCTTATTTGTTTTCAAAAACCCTAACCTCAAAATATGTTCAGCCGCACATCCCACCATCTCGCCTATCCCCTGTCCGATCAGATCCGTCTCCGGCGGTCGGAGATACATTCCGGCCAACCAACCAAACACCCCCTTTCTTTTATACCATCACACCTACAACTCACCATCCACCTCACGCCACCCTTACACGCTTACATATGAACTCGAGAGAGAGAATCGGAGCTGTAGAGAGAGAGGGAGCAAAGATGGAGCCGGCGACGGCAGCGCCGGCGTGATGACGGCAGCGGTGCTCTGATTTCCGACGGGTTTCACCAGTAAGAAAACCCTCCCCGTTTCTTCTCATTTTTGTTTCTTTTCTGCGTTATGAAGATGATTTCTTTTGCTGATGGGACGAACGGCAACGGAACTGGCGGAGCCGGCAACCATACCGGTGACGGTCGGTGACCGGTTTCACTGTGGCAGTAGACGATGGCTCGGGTGAAGCCAGCTGGGTTCAGTATTCGGTTCAGGGTGTCTCGGGTCAGATTGGGCGCAGTCCGGTAAGTAGAATATCATCCTCGAATGTTTGTGTTTTGACTCTTGATATCTATAAGTGTTTATGCTTGAATGAAATAGAATGTGAACTTGTGTAAGATTTGAAAATGGACACCTGTTGAAGTGGTTTTGTATTATTTTGGTATCTTGTTAACCTGATAGTTATTTAAATAGTTGTGCTGTTGTGAGTCTTGGCTTAAAACTCCTGTATGTAGACTAATTGGAGTTAAAAGGATGATATATCTAGGAGTAATTGTTATAAAGATCCGGGTATTGTTTGATGATAGTTGTTAACTGTTAAATCAAAAACTAGTGTTAAAATGTTTGGTGATTTTGGTCGATACGTAAACAAGAATACGTAAGGAAACTGGGTTTTTCATTTGAAGGTACAACTACACCTGCCTATGGTACAACTTGGTTATGCGCATGTTGAATGGTTAGGGGTAAATTGTGATGTTAGTTAAATGTTTAAAGAAACTAAGGATGAGGATGATAACTGTTAGAATTATATGGGTGTTAAAATTTGGAAGCTTGACTCTGTATGTTCATGGTGATACAATCTCATAAGCTTAAGTTACAACATAAGTAATGCATGATTTCTTTTAATTTGAGAATAACATGTCATGTGAGTGAGCTCAGTTTGTCGTTTATGGTTTGATTCAAAAAGGTGAAATGATTAGGTAATATTACCGTATAACTAGGGTTGCACATTTAAGATCCAGGCCCCACCACTTGTTTTGTAATTTTGAATATGAATCGCACAAGGAACAAGGGCCCCACAGTTGCACAAAATTGGTTTCTTATAAAACCTGATCGCACAAGTCATTTATTTTGGGCCTTTCTTAAAATATACAAACTGACTTTTAGTTTGGGCCTCACTGGTCTTGGGCTCGATCTAATAGGCCGCACAAATTGTATGCCGCACACATTTAATATATGTCGCACACCTCATTTGCACAAAACGCGAATGCACAGTAGCTTGACCGCTCACTTCCCATCGGCCGCACACTTTCGTGCGGACCGCACATTGGGTAGTGGGCCGCACAGTCCTATTGGGTTTAGCTTAACGGGCCGCACACTTAATAGGCCCAAATGACTTTTTAAGTCGCACGCTTCTATATGTCGCACACTCATCACTGTTCCATGATTATCTTGTGCGAACCGCTTATAAATGGATTATTTATGGTTAAGTGTTATACGATGACTGTTACTTGTACACTACTTGATGAATACGTGTTAGATACGTGTAGCTTATACGTGATTACTTGTTTACCGTCCTAACGAGTGGTAACCATAATAGGGTATGGTTGACCAACCTAACACAAGTAAATTGTCTGCCGAGCAAACCAAGGTGAGTTCACAACTAATAAAGCATGCGTTCCCGGTGGTTGGGAAACAGAAACTTAAACAACGCTATCCCCTCGTAAGGGATACAAACATACTTCTCTCCCCTTAAATGGGACTTTTAGTTAATTACTGTTTATACTGATGCAACAAGCAACACTAAACAAAACTCTATCACTCAAGTCCTCACTTCTTAATACCGATTAGTCGCCGGGGTCAGGCGAACGGGTTATTAGTTGATAGCGCTATTTAGGTCTCACCAACCTCACACCGTGCCCGCGTATGGGATCGGGCGTGAACTAATGTACTCTGGCAACCGTCAATGATGATAGAACATTGACAAACGGGGCACTCTACGGAAACGTACGGATGAATAGTATTCGGTATTGTAAAAACAGTTTAGTCGCTTACTTATGGGGTAGCTCCCCATCGCATGTATAAACGGATAAATTAACTGGTGAAACAAGTTTTTGGTAATTAAAACTGGACAACTCGTGGACTCGCCAACATTATGTTGATACCCTACTGCATGCTTTGCAGGTTGCTCGATACAGTTTAGGACGGACATTGCAATCGGCTGGAGTGCGTGGTTTGTAAGTTCATAACTATTAAACTTGTGGTTTTAAATTACGATATGTATTCTTTTCCTTTCCGCTGCAACTTAAACTATGTTTTGAAAAATTTAAATTGGTCGCTAATTATACCATTACTTATAATAATAACCAGACAGTTCAAAATAATTAGTGGCTGGATCCTGGTCATGTCACACGCCTCGCGGTGGTACTCCGCATGTGGATTTTGAGGGTGTGACAGAGGCGTGAACTAATGTACTCTGGCAACCGTCAATGATGATAGAACATTGACAAACGGGGCACTCTACGGAAACGTACGGATGAATAGTATTCGGTATTGTAAAAACAGTTTAGTCGCTTACTTATGGGGTAGCTCCCCATCGCATGTATAAACGGATAAATTAACTGGTGAAACAAGTTTTTGGTAATTAAAACTGGACAACTCGTGGACTCGCCAACATTATGTTGATACCCTACTGCATGCTTTGCAGGTTGCTCGATACAGTTTAGGACGGACATTGCAATCGGCTGGAGTGCGTGGTTTGTAAGTTCATAACTATTAAACTTGTGGTTTTAAATTACGATATGTATTCTTTTCCTTTCCGCTGCAACTTAAACTATGTTTTGAAAAATTTAAATTGGTCGCTAATTATACCATTACTTATAATAATAACCAGACAGTTCAAAATAATTAGTGGCTGGATCCTGGTCATGTCACACGCCTCGCGGTGGTACTCCGCATGTGGATTTTGAGGGTGTGACAGATTGGTATCAGAGCCATTGGTTATAGTGAACTAGGTTTAAGATATAAAATATTTTTAAGATGAAAAAAAAATGTTTTATATGAAAACCAGACTATAACTGTTCTTTAATGAAAACCACAACGACACCACACTCCGGATTGCAAGGTTCGTCAGATTCAGGTACTCACATAGTAATTATAGTCATCGGCATTTACTTGTGTACACATATATGTGTAAATGTGTATGAATATATTTAGCATATGTGTGTAAATATGTAGCTGTATTCAATACTGTGGATCATACGAAAACTACGCAAACCTGATGTGCGCTAAGCAGGAGTGGATTCTCCTAACCTTGATTCAAAACCATGATACTCTTAGGGCAAGGAACCAGTTATTTCAAGTCCTCGCCCACATATTTCTTGACGTCACCACTAGGCAATGACGAATCGACGCGGGAAACGTTCACACGATGTACTTGCTTACAGGAAAGGCCTGCTACGAAGCACGTAGAGAAGTTACGAGAACGAATCGACGAAGAGGAGCCACCCCTACATCATGGGATATTAGAAGGAACGACGACGTCATTCGCATCCTTTTTACTTACGTATTTCTTTTCCCGACTTAAGTGGTGAGACTCATTCCCTCATCCGACCGATCGCCTGGATTCTTGAAGCGTTCTAGTAAATCTACACTTTTCGGGTTTCTGTTTGCGCGTCTCGAACACAAAAAGCATGCGTGGTGTATGTTCCTCACTGTAGTGCCAGCAATCGTATCACTTTTTCCATCGACCACAAAGTTATTCCCCCTAATTCCTCGTTACATGGTAAATCCTTATTCAAGTTCAACCTTATACCTTAGCACGCCCCAAAACCCAGCAAAGTGATATCTTTCTTACAAACCGGCGTATTTGAAAGCCTGACGCAACGAAGACACAAACCAGTCAACCCACCGACGAGCATAGTGATCTAGGTACTTACCTTATCCTTCAATTGCCAGAGTCGTTATTCTTTGATGACGTTTCAGATTCTATGAATAATTTCGCTAGCTTTCGTACGAACCAACAATTATCGCTTAGGGGCGGTATCCTCGCTTCCGGCGTTTCTTTATCACGACGTCCACATTTCTTCGTATAAGAACCTTGACCAGATCCCTCTTCAGTTTGGTGAATTCAACAAACTCGACCTTTAGTCAACAAACTTCTTATCCCTTGAAATTCAACAACGTGTTACTTCAATCGTACTTACCCGAAAATCCTGTTTTCGCAGTTTCACACCGAACCCCCCCCCCCCCGACGACGCAATCGCTACTCCGAACTCGTTCATTCACTCGAACTTGATTTTTTACCAACCTGAGAAATCACATCTTGCCAGACGTCTCAGTAGACCCTGAAACCTACAGACCCGCACGACGACCATTCCATCTCTAGCTACTTCATTTTGCGCTAACCTCATCGACGTAACACCCCTTAATAGCAAGCAACGCCAACTACCTCATCGACATCAGATAAATCCCTATTGCCGATCCCAAAGCCTTTATGTTTGTCTCAAGTTAAACGCGTCAATTGGGTTATCTCGCTACTCGTATTATGTTTCACGGATTCCATGATCTTTATCCTACTCTACTCTGCACAAATCTCCGTTTGGACGAATTACTTTCTACAAACGTTACTCGTTGGATCAACGAGCCAAAGATACCCCGGAGGTAAAGGGTATCGCAAGCACTGTTCTTCGAACTCGATACGATTTACACCTAGTTGCGACACTCGAATTTATTCCATCTTATCAAAATTCAACGCTTGTTTCTTTCGACGACGTCTGAACCTACTCCGAAAACCAGTGGGAATCAGGATAACTCCTACACTTTACTCTGGTACTTCTACTACGCAAACCACCTTGCGCTAAGTTTTCAATGCATGACTTTCTAACGTCGCAAGGACCGTTCGAAATTACCTAAAGGATCGGTAAGGTAGCTTCGCAGACTAAACATGCCTAGAGAGCTGAGTGCGGTACACGTCTTTCGCGTGCCTAATCTGAAGAAGTGTTTGTCAGATGAAACATTCGTTGTTCCTTTTAGGAACTCGTGATCAGCAACAAACTACGCTTCGTTGAGGAACCGGTCGAGATCGAGGATCAAGAAGTCAAAACCCTCAAACGTAGCCAGATACCTAATATACGAGTTCGTTGGAACTTGCGCCGTGGCACAGAGCTTACCTGGGAACGGGAAAACAAGATGATGCGCATGTATCCCCAGTTGTTTACAAACATTACTCCCAGCACTGAGGCTACAATGGAATTTCGAGGAGAAATTTCAAACCAACAGGGGGTGATGTGACGCCCCACGAAAGCGTTTAAACCCACTAGCTTGTCAGTGGCTGCGCGCTAAATTTCGGGACGAAATTTCTTGAACTTGGGGATAATGTGACACTTCGAGCTTTCCGCGTGATTTCATCTTTATGTTATAATTAGTTTGATGGAATTCTATACTAGATGAAATACGTACAACTCTGTGAATCTAATGCTATGTGGGTTTTTTTTTTCGTGCTATGTGACTGTATGTGTTATGTGGCTCGCATATTCGTTCTGTGGGCTTTCGTGAGACTGCTTGTATCTACGTATGGTAATGGAGTCTATGTATACATATAGAGCGAATCGTATTTCTTAGCTTAAATTTCGAGGACGAAATTCCTGTAACATGGGGAGAATGTGACAACCCGTACTCTCGACCGTGATCGTCGAGAGGAGTAATCTATTTTAGTAAGTATTATTATTATTATTATTATTTGTTTATTGGATAATGATAACGCGTGACGAACAATTTATTTAATTATGCAACTAGTAAATTTTAATCGGGCTTGTTGGCTTTAGCTTGACATTTAATCCATACACTTGGGCTAGGCCCAAGCCCACTCCCTAAACCTAAACCCTACCCTATATATATACACTATTATAAACCCACCCCTCTTATTTGTTTTCAAAAACCCTAACCTCAAAATATGTTCAGCCGCACATCCCACCATCTCGCCTATCCCCTGTCCGATCAGATCCGTCTCCGGCGGTCGGAGATACATTCCGGCCAACCAACCAAACACCCCCTTTCTTTTATACCATCACACCTACAACTCACCATCCACCTCACGCCACCCTTACACGCTTACATATGAACTCGAGAGAGAGAATCGGAGCTGTAGAGAGAGAGGGAGCAAAGATGGAGCCGGCGACGGCAGCGCCGGCGTGATGACGGCAGCGGTGCTCTGATTTCCGACGGGTTTCACCAGTAAGAAAACCCTCCCCGTTTCTTCTCATTTTTGTTTCTTTTCTGCGTTATGAAGATGATTTCTTTTGCTGATGGGACGAACGGCAACGGAACTGGCGGAGCCGGCAACCATACCGGTGACGGTCGGTGACCGGTTTCACTGTGGCAGTAGACGATGGCTCGGGTGAAGCCAGCTGGGTTCAGTATTCGGTTCAGGGTGTCTCGGGTCAGATTGGGCGCAGTCCGGTAAGTAGAATATCATCCTCGAATGTTTGTGTTTTGACTCTTGATATCTATAAGTGTTTATGCTTGAATGAAATAGAATGTGAACTTGTGTAAGATTTGAAAATGGACACCTGTTGAAGTGGTTTTGTATTATTTTGGTATCTTGTTAACCTGATAGTTATTTAAATAGTTGTGCTGTTGTGAGTCTTGGCTTAAAACTCCTGTATGTAGACTAATTGGAGTTAAAAGGATGATATATCTAGGAGTAATTGTTATAAAGATCCGGGTATTGTTTGATGATAGTTGTTAACTGTTAAATCAAAAACTAGTGTTAAAATGTTTGGTGATTTTGGTCGATACGTAAACAAGAATACGTAAGGAAACTGGGTTTTTCATTTGAAGGTACAACTACACCTGCCTATGGTACAACTTGGTTATGCGCATGTTGAATGGTTAGGGGTAAATTGTGATGTTAGTTAAATGTTTAAAGAAACTAAGGATGAGGATGATAACTGTTAGAATTATATGGGTGTTAAAATTTGGAAGCTTGACTCTGTATGTTCATGGTGATACAATCTCATAAGCTTAAGTTACAACATAAGTAATGCATGATTTCTTTTAATTTGAGAATAACATGTCATGTGAGTGAGCTCAGTTTGTCGTTTATGGTTTGATTCAAAAAGGTGAAATGATTAGGTAATATTACCGTATAACTAGGGTTGCACATTTAAGATCCAGTCCCCACCACTTGTTTTGTAATTTTGAATATGAATCGCACAAGGAACAAGGGCCCCACAGTTGCACAAAATTGGTTTCTTATAAAACCTGATCGCACAAGTCATTTATTTTGGGCCTTTCTTAAAATATACAAACTGACTTTTAGTTTGGGCCTCACTGGTCTTGGGCTCGATCTAATAGGCCGCACAAATTGTATGCCGCACACATTTAATATATGTCGCACACCTCATTTGCACAAAACGCGAATGCACAGTAGCTTGACCGCTCACTTCCCATCGGCCGCACACTTTCGTGCGGACCGCACATTGGGTAGTGGGCCGCACAGTCCTATTGGGTTTAGCTTAACGGGCCGCACACTTAATAGGCCCAAATGACTTTTTAAGTCGCACGCTTCTATATGTCGCACACTCATCACTGTTCCATGATTATCTTGTGCGAACCGCTTATAAATGGATTATTTATGGTTAAGTGTTATACGATGACTGTTACTTGTACACTACTTGATGAATACGTGTTAGATACGTGTAGCTTATACGTGATTACTTGTTTACCGTCCTAACGAGTGGTAACCATAATAGGGTATGGTTGACCAACCTAACACAAGTAAATTGTCTGCCGAGCAAACCAAGGTGAGTTCACAACTAATAAAGCATGCGTTCCCGGTGGTTGGGAAACGGAAACTTAAACAACGCTATCCCCTCGTAAGGGATACAAACATACTTCTCTCCCCTTAAATGGGACTTTTAGTTAATTACTGTTTATACTGATGCAACAAGCAACACTAAACAAAACTCTATCACTCAAGTCCTCACTTCTTAATACCGATTAGTCGCCGGGGTCAGGCGAACGGGTTATTAGTTGATAGCGCTATTTAGGTCTCACCAACCTCACACCGTGCCCGCGTATGGGATCGGGCGTGAACTAATGTACTCTGGCAACCGTCAATGATGATAGAACATTGACAAACGGGGCACTCTACGGAAACGTACGGATGAATAGTATTCGGTATTGTAAAAACAGTTTAGTCGCTTACTTATGGGGTAGCTCCCCATCGCATGTATAAACGGATAAATTAACTGGTGAAACAAGTTTTTGGTAATTAAAACTGGACAACTCGTGGACTCGCCAACATTATGTTGATACCCTACTGCATGCTTTGCAGGTTGCTCGATACAGTTTAGGACGGACATTGCAATCGGCTGGAGTGCGTGGTTTGTAAGTTCATAACTATTAAACTTGTGGTTTTAAATTACGATATGTATTCTTTTCCTTTCCGCTGCAACTTAAACTATGTTTTGAAAAATTTAAATTGGTCGCTAATTATACCATTACTTATAATAATAACCAGACAGTTCAAAATAATTAGTGGCTGGATCCTGGTCATGTCACACGCCTCGCGGTGGTACTCCGCATGTGGATTTTGAGGGTGTGACAATAACCTTCCGAGGTTATACCCTATGGTCACATCGTTTGAGTAGTTGTATGATAGGTAGTTTATATGCCTTAGGTAAATTACCAGAATACCCTTTTCATGTATAATTGGTAATTAAGCATATGTAACCTAAACCTTTGTCACATAACTGATTATGTAACATGTTTAGGCATATTCTACTTGTCATAGGACTAGTTAGGCGGTCCGAACGCGTTTCACGCGAACGACGCGTTAAAGTAGCATAAGTTACCTAAACGGGTCGTAATGGGTCGAAAGCACTTAGATTAAGGTTTCATTTGGTATGTAGGCTTTGTTAAACCATATGACACGAGTTTCCATACTCGTTTGGTTTACGAACCCTCATTCTATCAAATCCTCCGATATAGGTCCGGGTTATTAACATAGTTACTGTCACACCCCGACCGCGTAAAACAACAAATCGCGGCGGAAACATCGGGGCGTGTCGCGACAGAATTAATTGTCTCATAACCATGGCACACAAAGTGTATTTTATTTATTAAACAAGGGTGTTACATTGACTCGAAACAGTAAATTAAGAGTTCAGAACATAATTAAACATAGTCTATCTTCTTTTAAAGTCTCTAAGGCACAGGTCCGCCCTAGTATCATGAACAACATCCTATGGAAAAGCACCTGAAAACACATGTGAAAATAGGTACGTCAGCATAAAAATGCTTGTGAGATACATAGGTTTTGTGAAAATAAGATTCATGACTTTTGTTTGAGAAAATGTTTAGTCATGAACCTTGTTATTTGCTTTGTCTTGTAAATCATTTGAAAACAATAAGATCAGATGATATGTATAAGTAATTGTCAGGTTAAATAAATGACCATGTAAAAAAATGTGTTTGTATAAGATAAGTTGTTTTGTAAATCAATGTCTTGTGAAAAGTATGTTATTTGTATAAAATGTTCTATGTCTCAAACTGAAAAGATTCAAATAACGTTACGCCATGTAATACCATACAAACACTTATATATAGGAAGTACCAGCGGCGTATCCACCATGCTTGTATCATATTACACACGCATAGTTACTTAATCACTTAATCAAACCAAACCAATGTAAGAAGTCTATGTTTAAACCAATTGTCAAATGTATTGAATAATATGTCAAAGCGTTTATGTCAAGATGTAAATCATGTCAAAATGTCTATGTCAAATATCCATGTCAAATGTCTATGTCAAATATCCATGTCAAATATCCATGTCAAATGTCTATGTCAAATATCCATGTCAAATGTCTATGTCAAAATGTCATGTATGGCAAGTGAAATGTCACAACTAAACCATATGCACAAAAACAAAGTATTGAAGTAAAACTTGGTTTAAATCAAAGCTATGTTTTGTGTAAATGCATGCAACTATTTAATATGAACATTTATGCGGTATTGTGAAAATGCATACATCCAAGCCTGGCGACTGTGGTGATAAACCCTTTAAACAAATTAAAGGTCTATCTGTCTTATGTCAACGAATTCGGTCATTCCTTTCTGTCCCCTTACCCTGGGATGTCCGGAACGGGAGTTGTCAATTCCTATGGTACCACTACCTACTAACGAACGGCGTAGCTAATGTTAATGAATGTATTGTCCCATGTAAACAAACCAAATGTCATACCAAAATGTAAACATGTGAAAACAATGCACTAAGTATGTAATCAAATGAACATACATAGCGTGAAATGTCATGTAAAACGATGTACTAAGTAATGCACACAATGGGCACACCTAGCAGGAAATGTCATGTAAAACAATGTACTAAGTAATGCACACAATGGGCACACCTAGCAGGAAATGTCATGTAAAACAATGTACTAAGTAATGCACACAATGGGCACACCTAGCAGGAAATGTCATGTAAAACAATGTACTAAGTAATGCACACTATGGGCACACCTAGCAGGAATGTCATGTAAAACAATGTACTAAGTAATGCACACAATGGGCACACCTAGCAGGAAATGTCATGTAAAACAATGTACTAAGTAATGCACACAATGGGCACACCTAGCAGGAAATGTCATGTAAAACAATGTACTATAATGTACTAACGAACATAGCAGGTATATGATGTGAAAACAGGAAAGCATGAAAGTAACAAGTAGGCACATGTGTTCCACCCCAAAACAGTTTGGAAAACAGTAAAAGAGGGGTCTATGTACTCACTTGAGATTGCTCAGTTGTCTAAAGATAACCACCAAGTAATGCTATAGATCTCGGAATCAAACGGCACCTAATATAGGTAACTATGTTAATAAACCGGACCTATCTCGGAAGACTGGGTAGCATTAGGGTTTGTAAACCAAATGAGTGTCGGAACTCACGTGATATGGTTTAACAAAGCCTACATGCTAAATGAAACTTAACATAATTGTTTACGACCCATTACGACTCGTTTAGGAAGCTTATGCTACTTTAACGTGTCGTGCGCGTGAAACGCGTTTGGACCGCCTAACTAGTCCTATGACAAGTATTATATGCCTAAACATGTTAAATAATCAGTTATGTGACAAAAGTTTAGGTTACATATGCTAAATTACCAATTATGTATGAAAAGGGTATTCTGGTAATTTACCTAAGGCATATAAACTACCTATCATACAACTACTTAAACGTCGTGACCATAAGGTATAACCTCGGAAGGTTATTCCCTACACTATGGTCACCTAAAGTATTTGGTCGGATCCTAATGATCGACCAAACTGGGTCGGGTTCGAAGGTATAGGCGATTTATCAGATCGCCTACCCTACGACCCTAGACAACGTGGTAATCAGTAGGCATAGTCCCAAGGGACTATGACCATCGTGATTACAATCACGTTGCGAAGTTCTAACGAACTTCGCATTGACCATTACTGGTCAATGCTGAAAGTCAAACAAAGTTTGACTTTCTGACTCGAAAAGCAGTAAAAATAAGGAAAAGAACGAAAGAATACTTACGAAGGGTCCCCGAATGCTAACCCAGATCAAAATAGCTCAGGTATGAAACGAAGGTTCCAACTTAGAGCCCAAATGATCAGATTTGTGGGTTTTTAAGCCAAAGGGGGGTGGGTATTTATAGAAAAAGTAGAGCCGCTAGGATCGTTTCTTGAATATCGTGCCACGATCCGAGCCGTACACTTGTCACAAAGTTGTGGTGGCTAGAAACTTGTTCTTATCCGCTGACTAGACCCGTTTAGAATGTGTGGACACGAATCGATCAGCTGCAACTTGCTAAAAAGACATTGAATCTGGTCCAGATCACTCACTCGCGTAGCGCGACGGGTAGAGCCTTAGGGCTCGCGCTACGCGACTGTCTCCCAGTTCCAGAATTGTTTCAAACTTGGCAGAAATGGTCCCTGCACGTGTTTAAGCCCTTTTTCGATGCGTTTGAACCCCGTTAACCTCATTTTAAGGCTATAAAATGAAGTTAAAGTATAGGGAACTCAAAACATGTTCAAAAATATCTCAGATGATGGTTCGTTTAGTCGTACGAACGCGATGTTCGCTTAATTACGACGGAATGCGCATAAGCGCGAAAAACGATCCAAATGACGAAACGAATGGATTTTTCTTAAGGCGAACACTAAAATATAATGTAGTCATGCTTACATAAATTTTTGGATGTCCAGATGTATTCAGAACGTAAGTTATGCGCGAAAATGCAAACTTGTGCACTTTTTGACACTTTTAGTCCCTGAATGTCCCAAAAGTTTATTTTAGCACACCGAACCTCTCAAAGCCTATTTCTAAGCTATGTAAAGGATATTTAAGGTGTGTTTAACTTATGGTCATGTTCCGGAATGTTCGTTACAGTTCAAATTGACATACTTTCGCAGTTTGTCATATTTAGTCCCTGTAAGCTAATTAACTTGTTTTTGCCATACCAAAGCCTTTAAAACTTATTTCTAAGTTATGGAAAGGTTATTTAAGGTATGTTGAGTATATGTTGATGTTCCGGAGTATTTCTCGCATTAAACTGAGTACGTTTACGCACTAGTTTGCGTATAACTCTCCAGAAAGTGATGTAGAGTTTGAAATTACATAAAAGTCAAAACATGAAAAATGTATAACATAACAAAACAAACATTGTGATCAAATAACATTGTTTTATTGATAACGGAACTGTTCATAGTGATTACAAGCACAGTTGTTACAGTTACCTATATTAGGTGCCGTTTGATTTCCGTGATCTCTAGCATTGCTTGGTGGTTATCTTAGGACTTCTGAGCAATCTCAAGTGAGTACATAGAACCCTCTTTTACTGTTTTCCAAACTGTTTTGGGGTGGAACACATGTGCCTACTTGTTACTTTCATGCTTTCCTGTTTTCACATCATATACATGCTATGTTCGTTAGTACATTATAGTACATGATTTCATTACATCTTATGCTAAGTGTGCCCATTGTGTGCATTACTTAGTACATTGTTTTACATTACATTTCATGCTAGGTGTGCCCATTGTGTGCATTACTTAGTACATCGTTTTACATTACATTTCATGCTAGGTGTGCCCATTGTGTGCATTACTTAGTACATCGTTTTTCATTACATTTCACGCTACGTATGTTCATTTGATTACATACTTAGTGCATCGTTTTCACATGCTTACATTTTGGGTATGACATTTGGTTTGTTTAACATGGAACAATACATTCATTAACATTGATCATGCCATTCGTTAGTAGGTAGTGGTACCATAGGAATTGACAACTCCAGTTCCGGACATCCTGGGTATGGGGATGAAAGGAATGACCGAATTCGATATACATAACTCAGATGAACCTTTAATTTGTTTAAGGGTTTATCGCCACAGTCTCAAGGCTTGGATGTATGCATTTTAACAATACCGCATAGATGTTCGTATCAGTATATCATGCATTTACACAAAACATAGCGTTGATTTAAACCGAGTTTTACTTCAATACTATGTTCTTGTGCATATGGTTTAGTTGATACATTTCACTAGCCATACATATCATTTTGGTTACATATTACATGATTTACATTGATCATGCATTTACACAAAACATAGCGTTGATTTAAACCGAGTTTTACTTCAATACTATGTTCTTGTGCATATGGTTTAGTTGATACATTTCACTAGCCATACATATCATTTTTGTCACACCCCCAAAATCCACACGCGGAGTATCACCGCTTGGAGGCGTGACTGACCAGGATCAAGCCACCAATCATATCAAACATAATGAGTATCAAATGTCATTAAAACCAAACGATATGAAAGGTGTTCAAACAAAACATGTTAAGTGTATAGCGAAAGCATAAAATGTAAACCCAGCGTAAGTAGTAAGTTCAAATGTTTAAATGTGTCATCATAAAATTCACAATCCGTGCCCACAACGACCTGCTTCTCCCTGTGCAAGCTCCATATGTACCTAAGGTCCTGCAAGGCATGCAGCAGAGAGTCAACAACTAGTTGAGCGAGTTCACAGTTAATAGTTCAGTAATAGTAATAGTATGAGTAGCATTATGTTCGTTCGTTAAGCCATGTATCGTATTATTTTCCATCGCGGGCCTCTCGGCATGTATGCGAAGATTTGGGGTAATACTCCCAAATATCCTAGACTTTGTATATTTGTATCGCGGCCACCCTGGCATTACTTGCGAAGTTTTAGTATCTATAGTTCGCGGGCCTTCCCAAGGCATGTGTGCGAATGATTAGTCATAATATCGCAGCCAATCCCTGGCGTGTGTGCGAAGATCAGTTCAAATGGGTATACAAGTCTAGCCGTATCTTATCTTTACTCTTCCTCTCCCGAGGACCATATCATTAGGTTCGATTAACTAAGTACGTACGAATAAATCATTCAATCCCATTCCCACCCTGGGAACCCCATGCCTTGGCTGTGTGAACTCACCTTGGTTTGCTCGGTATGCTAAGTATGTGCTCAAAGTAAATCAATCACGTCCTAGAGTATGCACGTATACAAAAATCAGTTTGTGTTCAAGTTGTTCATGTATAAACAAGTACCACGTATTCACAATCATATACAAGATGGTTACACTTAACAGCAGTTAACTAACCCGGTTAACTTCTAAACAGAATTAAAGTAAGTTACTGTGCTGATTACACATTTGGCGAAACACATATATTGGCGAGACACTTAGGTTGACGAAACACATATCCTGTTTCGTCGAGTCTCGTTTGGCGAAACAAGATTTTTATCTCGTCGACTTTCCTTGGCGAAACACATTCTGTTTCGCCGAGATTTCTGTTTCGTCAACCATCAATTACGTCATATCAGTTACGAAATCATACAGAAACCCTAATCATCCTAGCAGCCGTCATCAATAACAGAAATCATATGGAGATCGATGTGCACATAGAATCATCATAACTCAATCATCAAAGAATCATCGTCTAGCATGAACCCTAGTTCTATATTTCAACAAATCGATTAACATAATACATCATAACATTAAGCCCTATTAGATCATGCACTCAGAATACTAGGTTTCACATCGAGTTATATATTTGATTAATCATTCATACAGAGATCAAAAACATCATATCCATATATACATAACAGTTTAATCAAGTGCAAGGGATATTAATACGCAATGCTTATGAACCCTAATCACATCATGTTTCACATAAGATTGCATAACCGATTCGTCAAGCATAACCACAACTTATTCCAGAAATCGTTATAAACACAAAAATATATCGAGTGATCAAAGCATAAATGAAACCGATTTAACGAGCATGCAAGTAACCGAGATGGATGACACGAACGTTTGATCGTTCACGAGTGCTTGAGGGATTACACAGGGCTGCCGTCAAAGTGGGGAGGGTTCTAGGGTTTCAGTTTTTGCTAAGGTGTGGCAAATGAGGTGGTTCCGTATCACTTATACACGCATACAAGTTTTGGGCCCGTAATGGGCTTCGCAAATTACTGGGCCGGCGAAACAGTTTGTTTCGTCGAGTTCGGTTTGGTGAAACAGGCTTGTTTCGTCGAGTATGTTCATGGCGAATCACAACTCTGTTTCGTCGAGTTGTTTGATGGTAAATAATTCCAAGTGCTCTTATAATAATCCATACTATATTTTACAACAACAATAAATCACATATATGCACAAACGTAGCACGTTTCATTAAAACTTAACATGTATGGTTACAAATCAAACAAGTCAAACAACTAAACAGTCAAGGTCAACGTGCATTAAATGCGAATAAAGAATGTCGGAAATTCGAGTTGTCACAATTTTGGTTACATATTACATGATTTACATTGATCATGCATTTACACAAAACATAGCTTTGATTTAAACAAAGTTTTACTTCAATACTATGTTCTTGTGCATTTCATCTATGGTTTAATTGATACATTTTCACTAGCCATACATATTATTTTGGTTACATATTACATGGCTTACATTTGACACATAAACACTTTTGACATTGGTTATACATTACATGATTTACATTAGACATGAACATTATACATTGTTGGTTTGGTTTGAGTAAGTGATTAAGTAACGATGCGTGTGTAATATGATACAAGCATGGTGGATACGCCGCTGGTACTTCCTATATATAAGTGTTTGTATGGTATTACATATTGTAGCGTTATTTGAATCATTTCAGTTTGTGACATATAACATTTTATACAAATAACATACTTTTCACAATACATTGTTTTACAAACAACTTAACTTATACAAACTCATTTTACATGGTTATTCATTTAACCATGCATTATTCTCTTACTTATACATATCATCTGAACTTATTCATTTTCAAATGATTTACAAAGACAAATCAAATTACAAGGTTCATGACTAAACATTTTCTTAAACAGAAGTCATGAATCTTATTTTCACAAAACCTATGTACTCGCCGGCATTTTTATGCTGACGTACCTATTTTCACATGTGTTTCAGGAAATGAAGCATAGGATTGATCAAGATACACTTAGGCGGACATGGGCCTTAGTGACAATAAAAGATGCAGACTAGTTAAATTTTGTTGTGTACTCTTTACTTCTTGTTTAAAGACAATGTAACTCGCTTGTTTGATGAATAAAACGAAACTTAAATTTCCATGGTTGTGAAACATTAATTCTGTTACAACACTCCCCGATGTTTCCGCCACGTTTTGTATGTTCTACGTGGTCGGGGTGTGACAGAAAAGATGGTATCAGAGGCAATGGTTATAGGGAATTAGGTTATTAGTAATGATTTGACCTAGTCTATAACCTTCTTAGGACCCTAACGCGAGTTTACTTGCGTTTAGTCATAAAACAATACTGTCACCTATCCTTAGGCGACAACCACAACAAGAACATAAATTTCAAAACCGCTTTGAAAACTAATCATATGTTCTAGGATGATTGATTACTAGGTTTTGAACCCTCTATTGTAAGGTTTTGAACTCTCTATTATATGGTTTTGAACCCCTTTGAGTTTTCAAAATCTCGTCAAGGTTTTGGGTTTTAAATAATGTGAACACGTGCAAACTGGAAGGGTGAATGCCTGTATTCTGGGTTTTCTGTCTAGGCAAGCACTTCGTATACATCTCATCAGACGCGAGACCAGTTGTGCTTACCTGGGAATTCTTGGGATGAGTGTTCACTTATAGGCAAGCATGTCTTCGCGATACATTATTTTTGACCCATTTACTTTGATTTGTCACCATCTCATTTGTTCGCCTTAGGTAACAAACAAATGATCACAACTTTCATTCGTTACCATTCTGTATTGATTATCCAATAACCTTTCACTTGTTTCTTCCTATGACTTTCATTTCCTTCTAGAATGTCTATTCCTCTCAGCACTGGTCAAACGTCCGAGCGAACAACCAAATTTGTCCAGCATATAGGCGAAGTGATTCAGAAGACTGTGGATTTAGGCATTGCCATGGCTCGTCTCAACAATGAAGCCTCTCGTCTCGACAACGAAGCCACTCAAGAGCCACTGAAGGAAGCAGAAGTCAAGCCTGCACCAAGATCAAGGAAGCGTAAGGCTTCAAGGAAACCCGCAGCAGTTATACCAAATCAAGCAGGGCCTAGCCAGAAGGCAACACCACCTGCTAAGAAGCAATACAAGGGAACGGCACCATTATGCAACAAATGTAAGGGGCATCACCAAGCTCACTTACAGTGTCATCGGTGTGTATCATGTGGAAGAGTTGGTCACCTGGCAAGTGTTTGTCGATGTAACCCGAACCAAGGTGGTCTAACTCAACCCCAAGTCAACCTAACTCAAGCTCGTTTTCCGCGTGGTACTTGCTACAACTGTGGCGATACGAGCCATTTCAAGAACAACTGCCCGAAGATAGTCAGTGCAAATCCAACCCTTGGATGAGCATTCGGCTGAACAAAGGATGTTGCTGTCTTATGCCTTTGTTTCTTTTGTTTTCGTGTATTGTGAAACAATATGTCTTGTTCATAAATAAAAGTTGTTGATCACAATTCTGATATACAAGTATAATAACAAGTGTTTATAGCATTTCCCTATAATACCTGCATTAAGGAACTATGTTCCTTACAAACTACTCTTGTGATTCTCTCTTTCAAATGATCGCTCATGAGTCCCTCAAAAATTTTTAAGTACTCGTTTCGTTCTAGGAAACGAAGTACATGAAATAAAGTGAAATTATGAGCAATCGGGCTTTTTACACATCTGTATCTTTGAATCCTTGGTTGGATAACTAAGGGTATTTTCAAATTTTATACCCATTATGTTTTGATTTTTCAACATACACAGTACAAGTTTTTCAACCCAATCTTCATGATCTCAAAACATTTCATATAGTTTGAAAACAATTTTTCTAGATACATTGTCTATGTTATTTCAAAAACATTGGCCATGTTATCAAAACCAACCTTTCTAATTTCGAAATATTTCGTATAGTCTGAAGACAATATTAACACAATACATTTTCTTATCAAGTGCATGATTTCGAAAAGCATCATCCATGTCTTTCAAAAACCTTATACATAATTTCAAAATTCATCTCGCATGATTTTAAAACATTTTTAAATATATCTATCTAATACACCTACTTTATGATTTTAAAAGTATTATATATAAGGTTTCAAAAACGTTAAACACATTTTTCTTAAAAGAACCCCATGCATAGTTTTCAAAAATATTTTCCTCATACATTGACTTAACCTTAAAATTCTGCTTCATATGTCGCCTTGACATATCATGTGACAACCCGAGTTTCCAAGGTCTTTCCTCACATCTACGTTTTCTTAATTCGTTACGTGCATCGGTTATCTGTTTTGTCCTTTTCTAATTAAGTGATTAATTGATTTAATGCTAGTTATGGACTTTGTGAACTGTGTAATGTGTTTATTATATGTGTATGTGTTATGCATATTTTATTATTGAGTTTAATCGCAAAATTATAAACATGGAACCTTGCCAACAAATCTTTTATGAAAACACTCCTTGGCCGAAAACACTATATGTGTTTTCGTCCCCAACGAAATCAAAGTGGGCTTTGGCCCAATTACGAATGAATATAGGATTTGGTTATTCGGTGTGTATATTTGATAACTAGCAAACCCTAATCACCTCTCATTCTCTCTCGCCCTCCTTTGAAAACTCGACGACAACCTTGAGCATTCGAACCCGTGCATCGATCGACTTATTGTTCCTTCTGTTAAGGTTAGCGATCAACTACTGATTACTGTTTGGTTTCAAACAAGATTTCTATTTATTGGCTTTATGAAATTACTGTTAGCATATAACGATTGTGGTCATGTGATTTGAATAGTGTTGTATGGTGATGATCTGACAAGTATATGGTGTGATAATGAACGATGAATCTGGTTATACTGTAAACATGATCATAACTATAATAGATCTAGTAATGGAATGATTATATGAGTTGGTTTGGCTGATTTCTATGCATGTGACTAGTCTCTATAGTGCAGCCAAATAAATAAACATCATATGGTCGACTACTGTGCTTCAAAATGCATGAGATCTCATAGGATATACATGTAAAATGGCGGCTACTATTGTCTTTAATGCATGTGAGATGTCTTGGAAACATAATCAATTGGATAAGGATCCTTCATACATTGTCAGCCATTATTCTCATTCTTGCATGTGCTTGTTAGTAGAACTAGGCTTGTTATATGTATTTTTTTATATATAGTGGATAGATCTCAGTGCATAAAATATGATAATCATATTAATTCTATGTGGGATGATGACTTGTTATGACAGAATGATTATGTAGGCATGATTGTTTGATGATCATTAGAGTTTAGGGATTCATAACCTGCTGATGTTGATGGGGTGCCAACGAAAACACAAACCCAACGAAATCCCTTGGGATTTTGTCACCTAGGGGATTTCGCCAATTAGGGTTTTTGTTGAAATGTTTTGTTTAGTTAACTTTGTTAGTTTATTTCGTTAAGTAGGTAACCCTGTTAATTGATCACTCAGTTTATCAAACCTGTAAAGATATTAACTCTTTTTTTTTTTGGTAAAGGGTTACCCCGGTGATTCTATTATAGACAACCACCAAATAAGAACAAGTAGTGAGGATGAGTTCCCCACTAATTCATATACAGGACATGCCCCGTATATGTAAACAAAAAAACAAAACAAAACAAGTTACCACCTCAACCTAGCCTACTACAATCATGATAATGACTAACTAGTAGACAAACGAAAATAACAAACAAACGACGTCAACCACCATCATCAAAAATGAAATTGCTACCATCCGGCAGCCCCTTTGCATGAAACAAAAGCCACCTATCCATTGGACACCTTTATGTGAGAGGTGCTTGCCCCTGTACTGGAAGACGTAGGATGTATACCCGATGTCATAAACTCCTTCGTTTCATCATATACATTCTCTACCTCATCATCGTCAGACTCCGCATTTAGCTCATGTCCCCCTTTAGATCTCCCTTGGAAGGAACCCCCGTCCCCCTCAACAAACCCAAGAGCACTAAAAGAATTGTGTGTTTGAACCTTTGACGAGCTAGTCACTGCCTTTTTCTTCTTATCCACAGGTCTATATTCAAACTTGGGCTTTTGATTGTTAACTTGAAAACCGCTCTTCTATACATTCTTCTTTGTCTTGACTTCCGTATAACCATCCTCATCTACTTTCTGATTGTTTGTAGGAGGTTTCACTATCGATCGAATGCCTTTAGGACACTCCTCATAAATATGCCCAAAAACACAGCAATGGGCACATCTCGGTGGTTCCCATTCATACTCCACCCTAATAGTCTCAGTAACATATTTATTCCCATCCAAATCAGGAATAGCCATGGTAAGAGTCTCTTTCAAATCTTGATCAGCCGAAATTTCAATAAGAGCCCTAGCATAGCTGCTCCTTCCCCAAGCCTCATTACACATATCAATAGTATACGAATCCAGCCGCACAGGATTCCCAATTTTTGAAGCCAACATGCTTAAACCATCATCAGAATATGCCACTAGAGGGACATCATGCAATTTAACCCAAACTGCAACCTTTTTAACTTCTTCTTTTTTAAGAGTGTTTGTAGGGGACCAAATGTTGAGAAACATAGGTTTGTTACGGATCATCCAGGGACCCCCTTCAAGAACAACATCCATACCCTTTCTGTCTTCAAACTTGAAGAAAAAGAAACCATTCGAATTCATCATAGTTTTCTGAAGACCATGTTTCTTCCAATTTGTTCTCACAAAGTGTTCAACTACTGGATACGCAATTCTATCCCCCAGAAAATAACCATAAAGAGTGTTAGCTAACCTGTCGTTAACCTGGCGAACAGAATCAATCGGAAGCACTACATCCACTCCATCCATTGAGACGTCTGAGTTTAGTGAACGAAACTTGACTTTAGGAACTTGTTCAGCCGCATCATTGGCCTTCCTAGCAAATTTATCATCATTCTGTTTCTGAATTAAATCACTACCACGCTTAATATCCCCATGCTCGACCTGTTCATTTAGGACCACATCCGCATAAGATTGGACATAAGCATTATCATCTTGTATCTGATCTTGAACACGAGGAGGACTAACATCCTTCAACGGTAGCACAAATGCTACCTTTCGTTTGTCAAACACCTTTGCATAAATCTGATTAGGAGAATCAGAGCTGCCAATAACATGCTCAGAATCATTAAGCGGCATCATAAAACATACCTTCTTATTCGGCAATTCAGCAACCCTAGCCGGCATAAGTGAAATTTGTCTAGGCTCAAAAGGTTTACCATCAATGTTCTTAATCTTTTTCACAAACACATTAGAATTTTCAGCATCTTGGCCATCCATTATTGCTGGAACCCTACCGAGATGTTGCTGAATAATCAGCGAACATAAACAATCAGCGAACGAACTTAATCAGCCAACTAATCAGCTAAGAAAAGCTTAATCAGCAACAAACTTAACCAGCGAACATAATAATCAGCGAATGGATGTTACTGGAACAAGCAACCACTCCGCAGAGCTGAAAAACCCTAGCAGCCGTCAAGAACAAATCGATCAAGAAGGGATGATTCAGATTACAAAAGCAGCAAAACAATCTCTCTTTGTATACCCAATCCAGATTAGCAACGAAAGCAAACAACCTGCGGCAGCCAAGTGTAGAAGAAACCTAAAAACCAACCCTAATCTTGAACAAAAACGAATCAAAGAATGATTATATTGAATCGTAAGTGTAATCAGAATTGATGAGACTCTAATCACACAAAACAATCCCTACAATCATCAAGAAAAACAAGTTTTAGGTCAAGGAATCAAGAGGGTCGATTTTCTCCATTAGAGAGAATTCTGGCTATGTAAAAAACGAGTTTTAGGTCATAAATATATTAACTCTTTTAGTTCAAGTAAGCTCAATTGTGTATTAATTCTGTTAGTTGTTAACACGGTTAATCATGTCAACTATGTACAGTAGGTTAATTGTGTTATGTTAACTGTGTTATGTAAGTTATGTTTGTTATGAACGATAACTCTATTGACTCTGATTAACTTTGTTATGCATGTGAGCTATGCCAAGTGTATAAATCCAGCTAAACTCAGTAACTTAGTTAAACCCATGAACACCGTTAGTTATGTTAGTGGATGATATTGATATATTAAACTGTGGAAGCCGTTATGTGAAACACGAATCGTATGCATGTGATTAACTGTTGTGTAATGCTTGACCTTAACAGCCAAACGCACCTTGTGGTGTTAATTGCATGTGAAACTTTATGAACATGTACTGACTGAGCATACGTGCATAAATATAGGATTTGACTGATTAATTGTGAGCACTTAACTTAGCATACCGAGCAAACCAAGGTGAGTTCACACTAGCCAAGGCATGGGATTCCCAGGGGTTGGGAATGGGATTGAATAAACTACTCGTACAACTATTACTATTAAACAAATTATTACTGTCCTCGGTTGAAGGGCACGTACGTAAAACCTACGTACAGTTATACTTACTACTGTCCTCGGGTTGAAGGGCACGTACGTAAAGCCTACGTACACGATCTTAAGACCATCACCTCTATCAAAGGAAGTCCCTCAATTATCGACTTAATCGCCGAGGCCTAGGGCGAGCGGGTCATTAGTTAATAGCGCTATTAGGTTTAACAAACCTCACACCGTGCCAGTAGGACGGGCGTGTACTAATGGACTATGGGCAAAGGGTCAATGCTGATAGACATTGACTTAGGGCACCTCTTATATTTTCGTAGCAGTCGATACGCGTGGTCTTGTAACACATGGGAAGCCCCCACTAATCATCGCACGCATGCCTGGACTGGCAGCAAGGATTAACGCGATACATGGTTTACAAAACGAATACATACGATTTATGAAATGAATACTTTAACCAAACAATTATCTGTGAACTCGCTCAACTTTGTTGTTGATTCGTTGCTACATGCCTTGCAGGTCATTAGGTACCCATGGAGCTTGCACAGGGAGGAACAGTCGTTGTGGAACATGGCGATGTGTGCCATGCTTTAGACTTTACCTTATTCATATTTAATATTTGCTATGTGTAACAACTGTGCTTGTAATCATTATGAACAGTTATGTTATCAATAAAACAATGTTATTTGATCACAATGTTTGTTTTGTTATGTTTTACATTTTTCATGTTTTGACTTTTGTTCAATTTCAAACTCTACATCGCTTTCTGGAGAGTTATACGCAAACTAGTGCGTAAACGTACTCAGTTTAATGCGAGAAATACTCCGAAACATCAACATACACTCAACATACCTTAAATAACCTTTACATAACTTAGAAATAAGTTTTAAAGGCTTTGGTATGGCAAAAACAAGTTAATTCGCTTACAGGGACTAAATATGACAAACTGCGAAAGTATGTCAATTTGAACTGTAACGAACATTCCGGAACCTAACCATAAGTTAAACACACCTTAAATATCCTTTACATAGCTTAGAAATAGGCTTTGATGGGTTCGGTGTGCTAAAATAAACTTTTGGGTCATTCAGGGACTAAAAGTGTCAAAAAGTGCACAAGTTTGCATTTTCGCGCATAACATACGTTCTGAATACATCCGGACATCCAAAAATTTATGTAAGCACCAAAATATTTTATTTTAGTGTTTGGCATAAGAAAAATCCATTCGTCGCGCAATTTGGATCGTTTTTCGCGCTTATGCGCATTCCGTCGTAATTAACCGAACATCGCGATCGTACGACCAAACGAACGTTGGTGACCGACCGGATAATATTTAAATCCCACAAATATTCTGTTATGATTAAAATCTTATTTTAATCAGGTCCGTGTTGAAAAATAAATTAAAACGCCTAAAAACGTTATTTTTCAAAGTTTAAGCGCGTACCGTGTGTTTCTGCGCAACACAGTGCTTCTACTGCAAAACGCAGACAACGCAGCCAGTCCTGGCAACTGAAATTTATTTCAGTAATAACTTGGCGAGTTTATTTTTATAGAGTAATAAAAATAATTTAGAACGCCATAAACCGGGATTTAAACGCTAGATAAAATACCCGGTACCCAGTTAAATACCCGTCTTAGCCATATACTAGGAATATGCTTGGCATATGCTTGGAATATGCTAAGGTATATGCTTGGAATATGCTAAGGTATATGCTAGGAATATGCTTGGAATATGCTAGGAATATTCTAGGAATATTCTATATGGAAAAACTATAAATACCCACCATATGTTTCATTCATAATCACTAGAAATTTGATTTGAGAAACTCTAAGTTGAAACACTAGTTTCATACCTGAGATTTTCGAATCGAGTTTAGCATTCGGGGACCCTTCGTAAGTATTCTTTCGTTCTTTTCCTTATTTTTACTGCTTTTCGAGTCAGAAAGTCAAACTTTGTTTGACTTTCAGCGTTGACCAGTAATGGTCAATGCGAAGTTCGGTTGAACTTCGCAACGTGATTGTAATCACGATGGTCATAGTCCCTTGGGACTATGCCTACTGATTACCACGTTGTCTAGGGTCGTAGGGTAGGCGATCTAATAAATCGCCTATACCTTCGAACCCGACCCATTTGGTCGATCATTAGGATCCGACCAAATACATTAGGTGACCATAGTAGGTAGGGAATAACCTTCCGAGGTTATACCCTATGGTCACATCGTTTAAGTAGTTGTATGATAGGTAGTTTATATGCCTTAGGTAAATTACCAGAATACCCTTTTTCATGTATAATTGGTAATTAAGCATATGTAACCTAAACCTTTGTCACGTAGCTGATTATGTAACATGTTTAGGCATATAACACTTGTCATAGGACTAGTTAGGCGGTCCGAACGCGTTTCACGCGCACGACACGTTAAAGTAGCATAAGCTTCCTAAACGGGTCGTAATGGGTCGTAAACAATTATGTTAAGTTTCATTTAGCATGTAGGCTTTGTTAAACCAAATGACACGAGTCTCTACACTCGTTTGGTTTACGAAACCTCATTCTATCCAATCATCCGATTAAGGTCCGGTTATTAACATAGTTACCTATATTAGGTGCCGTTTGATTCCGAGATCTATAGCATTACTTGGTGGTTATCTTTAGACAACTGAGCAATCTCAAGTGAGTACATAGACCCCTCTTTTACTGTTTTTCCAAACTGTTTTGGGGTGGAACACATGTGCCTACTTGTTACTTTCATGCTTTCCTGTTTTCACATCATATACTGCTATGTTCGTTAGTACATTATAGTACATGATTTCATTTCATTTTATGCTAGGTGTGCCCATTGTGTGCATTACTTAGTACATCGTTTTACATGACATTTCATGCTAGGTGTGCCCATTGTGTGCATTACTTAGTACATCGTTTTACATGACATTTCATGCTAGGTGTGCCCATTGTGTGCATTACTTAGTACATCGTTTTACATGACATTTCACGCTATGTATGTTCATTTGATTACATACTTAGTGCATTGTTTTCACATGCTTACATTTTGGTATGACATTTGGTTTGTTTACATGGGACAATACATTCATTAACATTAGCTACGCCGTTCGTTAGTAGGTAGTGGTACCATAAGAATTGACAACTCCCGTTCCGGACATCCCAGGGAAAGGGGACAGAAAGGAATGACCGAATTCGATGTTATAAGACAGATAGACCTTTAATTTGTTTAAAGGGTTTATCACAACAGTCGCAAGGCTTGGATGTATGCATTTTCACAATACCGCATAAATGTTCATATTAAATAGTTGCATGCATTTACACAAAACATAACTTTGATTTAAACCAAGTTTTACTTCAATACTTTGTTTTTGTGCATATGGTTTAGTTGAGACATTTCACTTGCCATACATGACATTTTGACATAGACATTTTACACAAAGACATTTGACATGGATATTTGACATAGACATTTGACATGGATATTTGACATAGACATTTGACATGGATATTTAACATAGACATTTGACATGGATAATTGACATAGACATTTGACATGATTTACACTTGACATATTATTCAATACATTTGACAATTTGTTTAAACATAGACTTCTTACATTGGTTGGTTTTGTTTGATTAAGTGATTAAGTAACGATGCGTGTGTAATATGATACAAGCATGGTGGATACACCGCTGGTACTTCCTATATATAAGTGTTTGTATGGTATTACATGTCGTAACGTTATTTGAATCATTTCAATATTGAGACATAGAACATTTTATACAAATAACATACTTTTCACAAGACATTGATTTATAAACAACTTATCTTATACAAACACATTTTTACATGGTCATTTATTTAACCTGACATTACTTATACATATCATATGATCTTATTGTTATTCAAATGATTTACAAGACAAAGCAAATTACAAGGTTCATGACTAAACATTTTCTCAAATACAAGTCATGAATCCTATTTTCACAAACCTATGTATCTCACAGGCATTTTTATGCTGACGTACCTATTTTCACATGTGTTTTCAGGTGCTTTTCCATAGGATGTTGATCATGATACTAGGGCGGACCTGTGCCTTAGAGACTTTAAAATAAGATAGACTATGTTTAATTATGTTCTGAACTCTTTAATTTCCTGTTTGAAACAATGTAACACCTTTGTTTATAAATAAAAGACAACTTTGTATACCATGGTTATGAAACAATTTATTCTGTTGCAACACGCCCCGATGTTTCCGCCGCGATTTGTTGTTTTACGCGGTCGGGGTGTGACTAATTAGGTTATTAGTAATGCTTTGACCTAGACTATAACTTTTCTAGGAACCTAACGCAAGTTATCTTGTGTTTAGATCTTAAAACATGTACATCACCTATCCTTAGGTGATTAACAAAACAAGGAACCAAAATTTTTCCGAAACGATTTTTGAAAAACAATCATCTGTTTTTGAATAAATTTTTACAAGGTTTTGAACCCTCAATTGTAAGGTTTTGAACCCTCTGTTATATGGTTTTGAACCCTTTTCAGTATTGGTTTTTGGCCTTGTGCCTTCAAATTTTCAAAATCCCGTCAAACGTTTTGGGTTTTAAATAATGTGAACATGTGCAAACTGGAAGGGTGAATGCCTGTATTCTGAGTTTTCTGTCTAGGCAAGCACTTCGTATACATGTCAACCAGACGCGAGACCAGTTGTGCTTACCTGGGAATTCTTGGGATGAGTGTTCACTTATAGGCGAGCATGTCTTCAATATACATTATTTTTGACCCATTTACTTTGATTAGTCGCTGTGTGTTGTTTGTTTGCTCTGTGATGCGGACGAATGACCACCATCTTTGCTTTTGTTGATTTTGTTTCATCTCATTCTTTTCATCCAATCATCTCACTCGTTTCCTTTCATGTTTTCCTCTTTTAGAATGCCTCCTCGACGCGAGAACCAGATAGCTACTGCCGAGCTGGCAGAAATTATTGCGCAGCAGATGGCTGCTCAATTTCCAAATCTCTTTGCTCAATGGAATCAAGCCAACAACAACAACAATGTTCCATGCAAATACAAGGATTTTAATCAGGCTAAACCACTCAAGTTTAGTGGTTCTGAAGGAGCGACTGGGCTTCTTCAGTGGTTCGAGAGCAGTGAGAATACTTTTCGCCATGTGCAGTGTCCGGATAATCGCAAGGTTGAGTTTGCTTCGAGCGTATTTCAGAAGAGGGCTTTGACATGGTGGAACGGGGTTATGAGGGATAGGGGTGCAGAAGTTGCTCTTGCACAGACCTGGGCTGAACTTAGAGCCCTTATGATGAGGGAATTCTGTCCTCGTCATGAGCAACGAGCGTTGGAGAAGGAGTTTGATGAGCTGAAGCAAGATAGTGGTGAGCATAGGGCTTATACTGATCGGTTTGAAGAGTTGAGTCTGCTTTGCCCAACAATGGTCACCCCACTTGACAAGGCTATCGAAAGATACATCGACGGCCTACCTGACTCGGTACAAGACATTCTTACTGGTAGTGAACCTGCCACACTTCGTCAGGCGATCGAATTATCAGCAACATTGACTGAGTCGCAGATCCGGAAGAACAAGTTACACCGGAAGGGTGACAAGAGCAAGGAACAATCAGCTGACAAGGTGGATAGCAAGAAAGGTCAAAACGGGAATGGAAAGAACTCTGGTTCTTCAAAGAGGGCAAAGAAGCGTAAGGCTTCCCAAAACTATGCTGTCACTGCCCAAGCTAATCAAGCAGCTCCCAACCAACCCGCACAGCCGCCAGCAAAGAAACCCTATACAGGGAATGCACCTTTGTGCAATAGATGCAACAGTCACCACCAGCCGCAACTTCCATGCCGTTTCTGTACTAACTGTGGGAAGTCAGGCCATCTTGCCAATGTTTGTCGGTCTGCTCAGAATCCCGCGGTTCAGAACCCGGCTCAACAAGCTGCTCCGCAACAGGGTCAAGCTGCACGACCACAATACCCACCAGGTGCTTGTTACAATTGTGGGGATCTGACCCACTATAGGAATCGGTGCCCAAGACTGGCGAACCAGAACCAGAACCAGAATCAGGCTCAGGCTCCGGCTCGAGGCCGAGTTTTTAACATGAATGCCCAAGAGGCACAGGCTGACGATAATGTGGTGAACGGTACGTTCTTTATTAATAATCAGCCTGCATCTGTTCTTTTCGATTCCGGTGCCGATAAGAGTTTCGTGTCTTTGTCCTTTGAACCAATGCTTCGAGTGTCTAGAACGAAACTAGGCAAATCTTTGACAGTAGAGGTTGCTAGTGGTGAACCCATTATTCTTAATTCTGTTCTTCGCAACTGCCAGTTGAATCTTAACGACCATCTTTTTCCTATCGACCTCACGCCTATGCAACTCGGAAGCTTCGACGTTATTGTGGGAATGGATTGGTTATCCAAGCATCACGCAGAGATAGTTTGTTCTGAGAAGATGGTTCGTGTGCCGCTTTCGACAGACGAGATTCTGCAGGTTCAAGGTGAGAAGCCTATCGGTGGTCTCAAACTCATGTCTTGTTTTAAAGCTCGGAAGTATCTGCAGAAGAACTATGTGGCTTTCTTAGCACATGTTACAGAAGATAAAGGCAAGGGTAAGTCTATTTCAGATATTCCTGTCGTTCGGGATTATTCTGAAGTATTCCCTGAAGATTTACCTGGTCTACCTCCAACACGCCAAGTCGAGTTCCGCATTGATCTCGTACCTGGTGCAAATCCAATTGCTAGAGCTCCATATCGTCTTGCACCATCCGAGATGCAAGAGTTGTCTAAACAGCTTCAGGAGCTCTCTGACAAAGGCTTTATCCGTCCCAGTTTTTCACCTTGGGGTGCTCCCGTTCTTTTTGTAAAGAAGAAGGATGGATCCTTTAGGATGTGTATCGATTATCGTGAGCTTAACAAACTTACCATCAAGAATCGATATCCTTTACCTCGCATTGATGATCTCTTTGATCAACTACAGGGCGCTTCTTATTTTTCGAAGATTGATCTGCGATCTGGATATCATCAACTTCGGGTGCAAGAAGAAGACATTCCGAAGACAGCGTTCCGTACTCGTTATGGGCATTATGAATTCACAGTCATGCCATTCGGTTTGACTAATGCTCCTGCTGTTTTCATGGACTTAATGAATAGGGTCTGTAAACCTTATTTGGATCAGTTCGTCATTGTTTTTATTGACGACATCTTGATTTATTCTAAGACGCAAGCTGATCACGAGCAACATCTTCGTCTTACCCTTGAACTCCTAAAGAAAGAGCAACTTTTCGCCAAATTCTCCAAGTGCGAATTTTGGCTTAAAGAAGTTCAATTTTTGGGGCATGTTATCAACGAACGGGGTATTCATGTAGATCCCTCCAAGATCAGTGCGATTAAGGATTGGGATACACCTACTACTCCTACTGAAGTTCGTTCTTTTCTTGGTCTAGCGGGTTATTATCGCCGCTTCATAGAAAACTTCTCGAAGATTGCAGTTCCTCTAACTGCTCTAACTCAGAAGAAAATGCCCTTTTATTGGGGAAACAAACAAGAGGAAGCTTTTCAACACCTGAAGCAGAAGCTTTGCGATGCGCCTGTTCTATCATTGCCTGAGGGTGATGATGATTTTGTTGTGTATTGTGATGCATCAAAATTGGG
Source organism: Helianthus tuberosus (assembly GCA_030545235.1). Lineage (NCBI taxonomy): Eukaryota > Viridiplantae > Streptophyta > Magnoliopsida > Asterales > Asteraceae > Helianthus > Helianthus tuberosus. Next base: position 117,916,404 of record CM060406.1, on the reverse strand, counting down.
TCTTGGCTGTGTTCTTATGCAAAGGAACAAAGTCATAGCCTATGCATCGAGGCAGTTGAAGATACATGAGAAAAACTACACTACTCATGATCTTGAGTTGGGTGCAGTTGTCTTTGCTCTCAAGATCTGGAGACACTATTTGTACGGTACAAAATGTGTGGTTTTCACTGACCACAAAAGTCTTCAGCATATCTTCAACCAAAAAGAACTCAACATGAGACAACGACGTTGGGTTGAGCTTTTAAACGACTATGACTGCGAAATTCGCTACCATCCTGGTAAGGCGAATGTCGTAGCTGATGCATTAAGTCGTAAGGAACGTACTAAGCTTCATTGTGTACGTGTTCAATCTGTTATTCAAGCTCGATCCGATATCCAAGCACGCATTTCTCAGTCTCAACAATCTTGTGTTTCACAAGGATTGATGGATAAGGAATTTCCTTATCACATAACACCTGCACTGGAACTGAAGGACAATGGATCATATTACTTCATGGACCGTTTGTGGGTCCCAAGCCTAGATGATCTTCGTACCTTGCTTATGGATGAAGCCCATAAGTCTCGTTATTCTATTCATCCGGGCTCAGATAAAATGTATAAGGATCTTCGTATTCACTATTGGTGGCCTGGTATGAAGAAAGACATTGCCTTATACGTATCCAAATGCCTTACTTGTCTAAAGGTTAAGGCTGAACATCAGCGTCCTTCGGGATTATTGGAGCAACCAGAGATCCCAGTTTGGAAATGGGAAAACATTACTATGGATCTTGTTACCAAACTCCCGCGCACAAAGAAAGGTCATGATGCCATCTGGGTAGTCGTTGATCGTCTTACAAAGTCAGCACATTTCTTGCCAATCCGTGAGGATTTTCCTACTGACAGACTAGCTCAAATCTATGTAGATGAAATTGTAGCTCGACATGGTGTTCCGTTGAACATCATTTCTGACAGAGATGCTCGTTTCACTTCTCATTTTTGGAGAACCATGCAATCTGCTATGGGGACCCAACTTAATCTGAGCACAGCTTATCATCCGCAAACGGATGGTCAATCTGAGAGAACAATCCAGACTCTGGAGGATATGCTTAGAGCTTGTGTGATCGATTTTGGTGGTAGCTGGGATTCACATCTTAAATTGATTGAATTCTCCTACAACAACAGTTATCACACTAGCATCAAAATGGCTCCTTTCGAAGCTCTCTATGGTCGAAAATGTCGTTCACCAGTCTGCTGGAATGAGATTGGCGAGGCCCAACTTACTGGACCTGCCCTCATTTTAGAGACAACTGACAAGGTCAAGAAAGTTCGTGATAACCTTCAGGCAGCTAGAAACCGTCAGAAGATTTACGCGGACCCAAAACGCAAAGCCTTGGAATTTCAAGTCGGTGATCGAGTATTACTTAAGGTCTCACCTTGGAAAGGTGTGATCAGATTTGGAAAGAAAGGAAAACTTGCACCTAGATACGTTGGACCATTCAAGATCGTCGAAAGAATCGGAAAGGTAGCCTACAGACTTGAGTTACCTCCTGAACTGGGAAATGTTCATCCAACTTTTCACGTGTCCAATCTCAAGAAGTGTACAGCTGATGAGAATTTCTCCATACCGCTTGACGAAATTCGTGTTGGCAAAACACTGAAATTTGTTGAGAAGCCAGTGGAAATCATGGAACGTGAAGTCAAGTGGCTTAAACGCAAGCGCATTCCTTTGGTCAAAGTTCGCTGGGAAGCTAAACGTGGACCCGAGTTTACTTGGGAACGCGAAGATCAAATGAAAGCGAAATATCCGCATCTTTTTCCACGAGTTTCCTCTAAATAAATTTCGGGACGAAATTTCCACAAGTAGGGGAGACTGTAACAACTGTGCTTGTAATCACTATGAAGAGTTATGTTATCAATAAAACAATGTTATTTGATCACAATGTTTGTTTTGTTATGTTTTACATTTTTCATGTTTTGACTTTTGTTCAATTTCAAACTCTACATCGCTTTCTGGAGAGTTATACGCAAACTAGTGCGTAAACGTACTCAGTTTAATGCGAGAAATACTCCGGAACATCAACATATACTCAACATACCTTAAATAACCTTTACATAACTTAGAAATAAGTTTTAAAGGCTTTGGTATGGCAAAAACAAGTTAATTCGCTTACAGGGACTAAATATGACAAACTGCGAAAGTATGTCAATTTGAACTGTAACGAACATTCCGGAACCTAACCATAAGTTAAACACACCTTAAATATCCTTTACATAGCTTAGAAATAGGCTTTGAGGGGTTCGGTGTGCTAAAATAAACTTTTGGGTCATTCAGGGACTAAAAGTGTCAAAAAGTGCACAAGTTTGCATTTTCGCGCATAACATACGTTCTGAATACATCCGGACATCCAAAAATTTATGTAAGCACCAAAATATTTTATTTTAGTGTTTGGCATAAGAAAAATCCATTCGTCGCGCAATTTGGATCGTTTTTCGCGCTTATGCGCATTCCGTCGTAATTAACCGAACATCGCGATCGTACGACCAAACGAACGTTGGTGACCGACCGGATAATATTTAAATCCCACAAATATTCTGTTATGATTAAAATCTTATTTTAATCAGGTCCGTGTTGAAAAATAAATTAAAACGCCTAAAAACGTTATTTTTCAAAGTTTAAGCGCGTACCGTGTGTTTCTGCGCAACACAGTGCTTCTACTGCAAAACGCAGACAACGCAGCCAGTCCTGGCAACTGAAATTTATTTCAGTAATAACTTGGCGATTTTATTTTTATAGAGTAATAAAAATAATTTAGAACGCCATAAACCGGGATTTAAACGCTAGATAAAATACCCGGTACCCAGTTAAATACCCGTCTTAGCCATATACTAGGAATATGCTTGGCATATGCTTGGAATATGCTAAGGTATATGCTTGGAATATGCTAAGGTATATGCTTGGAATATGCTAAGGTATATGCTAGGAATATGCTTGGAATATGCTAGGAATATTCTAGGAATATTCTATATGGAAAAACTATAAATACCCACCATATGTTTCATTCATAATCACTAGAAATTTGATTTGAGAAACTCTAAGTTGAAACACTAGTTTCATACCTGAGATTTTCGAATCGAGTTTAGCATTCGGGGACCCTTCGTAAGTATTCTTTCGTTCTTTTCCTTATTTTTACTGCTTTTCGAGTCAGAAAGTCAAACTTTGTTTGACTTTCAGCGTTGACCAGTAATGGTCAATGCGAAGTTCGGTTGAACTTCGCAACGTGATTGTAATCACGATGGTCATAGTCCCTTGGGACTATGCCTACTGATTACCATGTTGTCTAGGGTCGTAGGGTAGGCGATCTAATAAATCGCCTATACCTTCGAACCCGACCCATTTGGTCGATCATTAGGATCCGACCAAATACATTAGGTGACCATAGTAGGTAGGGAATAACCTTCCGAGGTTATACCCTATGGTCACATCGTTTAAGTAGTTGTATGATAGGTAGTTTATATGCCTTAGGTAAATTACCAGAATACCCTTTTTCATGTATAATTGGTAATTAAGCATATGTAACCTAAACCTTTGTCACGTAGCTGATTATGTAACATGTTTAGGCATATAACACTTGTCATAGGACTAGTTAGGCGGTCCGAACGCGTTTCACGCGCACGACACGTTAAAGTAGCATAAGCTTCCTAAACGGGTCGTAATGGGTCGTAAACAATTATGTTAAGTTTCATTTAGCATGTAGGCTTTGTTAAACCAAATGACACGAGTCTCTACACTCGTTTGGTTTACGAAACCTCATTCTATCCAATCATCCGATTAAGGTCCGGTTATTAACATAGTTACCTATATTAGGTGCCGTTTGATTCCGAGATCTATAGCATTACTTGGTGGTTATCTTTAGACAACTGAGCAATCTCAAGTGAGTACATAGACCCCTCTTTTACTGTTTTTCCAAACTGTTTTGGGGTGGAACACATGTGCCTACTTGTTACTTTCATGCTTTCCTGTTTTCACATCATATACTGCTATGTTCGTTAGTACATTATAGTACATGATTTCATTTCATTTTATGCTAGGTGTGCCCATTGTGTGCATTACTTAGTACATCGTTTTACATGACATTTCATGCTAGGTGTGCCCATTGTGTGCATTACTTAGTACATCGTTTTACATGACATTTCATGCTAGGTGTGCCCATTGTGTGCATTACTTAGTACATCGTTTTACATGACATTTCACGCTATGTATGTTCATTTGATTACATACTTAGTGCATTGTTTTCACATGCTTACATTTTGGTATGACATTTGGTTTGTGTACATGGGACAATACATTCATTAACATTAGCTACGCCGTTCGTTAGTAGGTAGTGGTACCATAAGAATTGACAACTCCCGTTCCGGACATCCCAGGGAAAGGGGACAGAAAGGAATGACCGAATTCGATGTTATAAGACAGATAGACCTTTAATTTGTTTAAAGGGTTTATCACCACAGTCGCAAGGCTTGGATGTATGCATTTTCACAATACCGCATAAATGTTCATATTAAATAGTTGCATGCATTTACACAAAACATAACTTTGATTTAAACCAAGTTTTACTTCAATACTTTGTTTTTGTGCATATGGTTTAGTTGAGACATTTCACTTGCCATACATGACATTTTGACATAGACATTTTACACAAAGACATTTGACATGGATATTTGACATAGACATTTGACATGGATATTTGACATAGACATTTGACATGGATATTTGACATAGACATTTGACATGGATAATTGACATAGACATTTGACATGATTTACACTTGACATATTATTCAATACATTTGACAATTTGTTTAAACATAGACTTCTTACATTGGTTGGTTTTGTTTGATTAAGTGATTAAGTAACGATGCGTGTGTAATATGATACAAGCATGGTGGATACGCCGCTGGTACTTCCTATATATAAGTGTTTGTATGGTATTACATGTCGTAACGTTATTTGAATCATTTCAATATTGAGACATAGAACATTTTATACAAATAACATACTTTTCACAAGACATTGATTTATAAACAACTTATCTTATACAAACACATTTTTACATGGTCATTTATTTAACCTGACATTTACTTATACATATCATCTGATCTTATTGTTATTCAAATGATTTACAAGACAAAGCAAATTACAAGGTTCATGACTAAACATTTTCTCAAATACAAGTCATGAATCCTATTTTCACAAACCTATGTATCTCACAGGCATTTTTATGCTGACGTACCTATTTTCACATGTGTTTTCAGGTGCTTTTCCATAGGATGTTGATCATGATACTAGGGCGGACCTGTGCCTTAGAGACTTTAAAATAAGATAGACTATGTTTAATTATGTTCTGAACTCTTTAATTTCCTGTTTGAAACAATGTAACACCTTTGTTTATAAATAAAAGACAACTTTGTATACCATGGTTATGAAACAATTTATTCTGTTGCAACACGCCCCGATGTTTCCGCCGCGATTTGTTGTTTTACGCGGTCGGGGTGTGACACTATGGGTTTTACAAATTATGCTTCCGCTAAACACTTAACTATGCTTTGGTTTTGAACACCTTTCATATTGGTTTGTTGAGTTATGTTTAGTTATCTACCTGTTCAATATAATTGGTGGCTTGATCCTGGTCAGTCACGCCTCCAAGCGGTGATACTCCGCGTGTGGATTTTGGGGGTGTGACAGATTGGTATCAGAGCCATTGGTTATAGAGAACTTGGTTTTAATAAGGGAAAAAGTTTTTGTTAAAACCAGACTATAACCTGTACAGTGCTCTACGATCCACAACGACGCTTCACTCCACGTGCAAGACTCGATATTCTAGGTGATATGATTTATGTTACATTGCCTACTTGCTAGATTACATAGAACTTTGCTCATGGTATGCTTAGATAAACGTAGCAACTATAGTTTGAAAACACATTTGTGCTTGCTCCCTACTGTCACTCCACACTTATACACATTCGCGACACCTTTTCTATTTGTGTTTCCTTCGATGTGAGATCATGAGGGAACGTGTGAACCTAACTCAAGCCAGCTGACGGCTCTTATCAACGAACAAGTTACGGCAGCACTCGCAGCCGCTCAGGCAGGAGGTATAACCTGCTATTTCGAACCTAACCTAGGATGATAGATCCTACTCTCATGACCCAACTCTCGCGCTTAACGCTGTCGTTTCTTCCTCGCGCAACAAGGTCAGAACGCTCAGCCGCCTGTATGCACATTTAAGACGTTCATGGACTGTCGTCCTAGTACTTTCGGTGGCACTAAAGGAGCTGTTGGACTCCTCCATTGGTTTGAAAAGCTCGAATCTGTCTTCGAGATGTGTGAATACCCTGAGGCTCGTAGGGTGAAGTACGCTACCGGTACTCTCGAAGGCACTGCGCTAACTTGGTGGAACGCGCAAGTTCAGATGCTGGGGCTGGCGGCTGCTAATGCCACCCCATGAAGTGATACTAAGGAACTGAATCAAACGTGAATACTGTAGTCGTGGTGACATCCACTAGTTGGAAGTGGAGTTCTTTAACCTGAAGATGACGGGGTCAAAGATAGAAGCGTACGCTAAACGATCCAAGGAACTGGCAGTGATATGTCCAATTATGGTGGATCCTCCCATCGAACGCATTGAGTTGTACCTCAAAGGCTTAGTACCATAGATTCAAAGTCATGTGACTTCTGCCAACCTTGCTACCATTCAGGATGTTACTCGTCTTGCTCATCGTCCCACGGACCAGGCAGTGGAACAGAACAGACTGCCTAAGCGTGTAAGTGCTACTGCTACTACTACTACTGCTACACCCAGTGACAATAAACGAAAGTGGGATGGAACCTCCAGCAAGGGTTCGACTTCAGTTCAGTCCCATGCACAGCAGCGAAAGATTGATGACTACCAGAGCCCTGGTCAGCAATCTTCTGGTATTCAAGGACAGGGTGGATATCGAGGAAACCTCCCGAAGTGCAACAGATGCAACAGGCACCACAGTGGTCAGTGCAACAGGGGTCGTTGCCAGAGGTGTCTCAAGATGGGTCATGAAGCTAAGGAATTGCAGGAGCTCGCGACCTACGAATCAGAACCAACAACAACAATAATCAGGGCAACGGGAATAACAACGGGGGTAATAACGACGGCAATGATGCCAGGGGTCGAGTGTTCGTGATTGGTCAGGGTGATGCTAGGAATGACCCCAACGTTGTGATGGTTTCGACATCGTTATTAGTATGGATTGGCTACCTCAACATCGAGCAGAGATTCTTTGCAAAGAAAAGATCGTTCACATTCCTCGTGCTGGTGAAGAACCTTTAGTAATTCATGGTGACAAGGGTGGTGCTGTTGTGAGCATCATCTCCTTTCTTAAGGCCCAGGAGTGTTTGCGAAAGGGCCACACTGCTATCTTAGCACTCGTTACTGACGCATCATCGAAAGGGAAGAAGATAGAGGATATCCCAGTAGTACGTGATTTTTCTCAAGTGTTCCCTGAAGATTTACCTGGGCTACCGCCTCATCGCCAGGTCGAATTTCAGATCGAGCTAGCTCCAGGAGCAGCACCCATAGCTCGAGCACCCTATCGCTTAGCTCCAACTGAACTGGAAGAACTATCTACACAACTACAAGAACTCTTAGATAAGGGTTTTATTCGTCCTAGCTCTTCGCCCTGGGGAGCTCCAGTGCTATTCGTGAAGAAGAAAGACGGTACATTCAGAATGTGCATCGACTACCGTGAGCTGAATAAGGTGACTGTGAAGAATCGCTATCCTCTTCCACGCTATGACGACCTATTCGACCAACTGCAAGGGTCGAGCTACTATTCAAAGATTAATTTGAGATCAGGATATCACCAGCTGAGAGTCCGAGAAGAGGACGTCTCCAAAACAGCCTTCAGAACTCGATATGGCCACTATGAGTTTTTGGTAATGCCTTTTGGGCTGACAAACGCACCAGCGGTCTTCATGGACTTGATGAATCGAGTGTGCAAGCCGTACCTAGACAAGTTCGTTATTATATTCATCGACGACATTCTCATCTATTCGAAGAGTCAGGAGGAACACGAACAGCATCTACGACTCATTTTGGAACTCCTTCGAACAGAACAGCTGTACGCTAAGTTTTCAAAATGCGACTTCTGGCTTCGTGAAGTCCATTTCTTAGGCCATGTGATGAACAAGGATGGGATTCACGTTGATCCATCCAAGGTAGATTCGATCAAGAGCTGGCCTGCACCTCGTACGCCAACGGAGATACGCCAATTCTTGGGTTTGGCAGGTCATTATAGAAGGTTCATCAAAGATTTCTCAAAGATTGCACAGCCGCTCACATTACTGACACAGAAAGGTGTTGTTTATCGTTGGGGTAATACACAGGAAACAGCGTTTCAACACTTAAAGGATAGACTCTGTAGCGCATCTATCCTCTCATTGCCTGAAGGCACGGACGATTTTGTAGTCTACTGCGACGCATCCATCCAAGGTCTTGGATGTGTGTTGATGCAAAGGGATAAAGTCATTGCTTATGCTTCGCGCCAACTTAAGATTCACGAACGGAATTACACTACGCATGATTTAGAGCTGGGAGTTGTTGTTTTTGCGCTCAAGATATGGCGACATTACCTGTACGGTACCAAGTGCACCATCTACACCGATCACATGAGTCTCGAGCATATCTTTAAGCAGAAAGAGTTGAACATGCGACAACGACGATGGGTCGAATTACTGAACGATTTCGAATGTGCTATAAAGTACCATCCGGGCAAAGCCAATGTGGTGGCTGATGCCCTCAGTCAAAAGGATACTACACCTAGGCGTGTACGAGCGTTGCAACTCACTATTCAGTCTAGTGTTCCTTCACAGATACGAGATGCTCAGGTAGAAGCATTGAAACCAGAAAACGTCAGGGATGAAGCTCTACGCGGCTCAAGGCTACGGCTAGAACAAAAGGCAGACGGCGCCTACTATGTAACAGGACGCATTTGGGTCCCACTTTACGGCAACTTACGCGAGCTTGTAATGGATGAAGCTCATAAGTCTCGCTACTCAGTACATCCTGGTTCGGATAAGATGTACCACGATCTCAAAACTATGTATTGGTGGCCTAGCATGAAAGCTCATATAGCAACTTACGTTAGCAAGTGTTTGACTTGTGCGAGAGTCAAAACCGAATACCAGAAACCATCAGGCCCACTCCAACAACCTGAGATACCACAATGGAAATGGGAACAAATTTCCATGGATTTTGTTACTGGCCTACCTAGATCTCAGCGCGGAAATGATACTCTTTGGGTGATCGTGGATCGACTCACAAAGTCTGCTCACTTCTTGGCTATCAAGGAAATGGATAAGTTCTCCACTCTAGCAGACGTATATCTTAAGGAAGTTGTCTCGAGGCACGGGGTACCCACCTCTATTATCTCTGATCGTGATGCACGTTTTACTTCAGAACTGTGGCAAGCAATGCACAAATCTTTTGGCTCTCGTTTAGACATGAGCACAGCTTATCATCCTCAGACAGATGGGCAGTCTGAGCGCACTATTCAAACGTTAGAAGACATGCTTCGTGCACGTGTAATCGATTTCGGCAACGGCTGGGAAAAACATCTCCCGTTAGTGGAGTTCTCGTATAATAACAGCTACCACACCAGCATTAAAGCCGCTCCATTCAAGGCATTGTACGGGCGTAAATGCCGGTCACCTCTTTGTTGGGCAGAGGTGGGTGATAGTCAAATCACAGGTCCAGAAATGGTAGTTGATACTACTGAAAAGATTGCTCAAATACGACAACGCATGGCGGCAGCTCGTGACCGTCAGAAAGTATACGCCGATAAAGACAGGAAACTACTCGAATTCCAGGTTGGGGATCGAGCGCTACTCAAAGTTTCACCCTGGAAGGGTGTGGTTCGTTTTGGCAAACGCGGCAAACTTAATCCACGATACGTCGGACCATTTGAAATCATTGAGAAGATAGGCCGGGTGGCCTACAGATTGAACTTACCAACTGAACTCAGTGCAGTTCACAACGTCTTTCACGTGTCAAATCTGAAGAAATGTCTGTCAGATGAGACCCTCATAGTTCCTTTGAAGGAGCTTACTATCGACGAACAGTTGCGATTCGTCGAGGAACCAGTTGAAATCACGGACCGGGATGTTAAGGTCCTCAAGAACACCAGAATACCTCTTGTTCGAGTTTGTTGGAACTCCCGTCGTGGCCCAGAGTTCACCTGGGAACGCGAAGATCAAATGAAACTCAAGTATCCCCAGTTATTCGGAAACAGTTCAACCACTTCTGAGGCTGAAGCTACTACAGAATTTCGGGACGAAATTCCAAATCAACGGGGGGATGATGTGACACCCCAGGAAAACCAGTAAACAACGCAACACAACTAGCTTCCTCAGTAACTACGTGCTAAATTTCAGGACGAAATTTCTTTCAAGTTGGGGATAATGTGACAACCCGAGTTTCCAAGGTCTTTCCTCACATCTACGTTTTCTTAATTCGTTACGTGCATCGGTTATCTGTTTTGTCCTTTTCTAATTAAGTGATTAATTGATTTAATGCTAGTTATGGACTTTGTGAACTGTGTAATGTGTTTATTATATGTGTATGTGTTATGCATATTTTATTATTGAGTTTAATCGCAAAATTATAAACATGGAACCTTGCCAACAAATCTCTTATGAAAACACTCCTTGGCCGAAAACACTATATGTGTTTTCGTCCCCAACGAAATCAAAGTGGGCTTTGGCCCAATTACGAATGAATATAGGATTTGGTTATTCGGTGTGTATATTTGATAACTAGCAAACCCTAATCACCTCTCATTCTCTCTCGCCCTCCTTTGAAAACTCGACGGCAACCTTGAGCATTCGAACCCGTGCATCGATCGACTTATTGTTCCTTCTGTTAAGGTTAGCGATCAACTACTGATATATTAAACTATGTACAGTAGGTTAATTGTGTTATGTTAACTGTGTTATGTTAACTGTGTTATGTAAGTTATGTTTGTTATGAACGATAACTCTATTGACTCTGATTAACTTTGTTATGCATGTGAGCTATGCCAAGTGTATAAATCCAGCTAAACTCAGTAACTTAGTTAAACCCATGAACACCGTTAGTTATGTTAGTGGATGATATTGATATATTAAACTGTGGAAGCCGTTATGTGAAACACGAATCGTATGCATGTGATTAACTGTTGTGTAATGCTTGATCTTAACAGCCAAACGCACCTTGTGGTGTTAATTGCATGCGAAACTTTATGAACATGTACTGACTGAGCATACGTGCATAAATATAGGATTTGACTGATTAATTGTGAGCACTTAACTTAGCATACCGAGCAAACCAAGGTGAGTTCACACTAGCCAAGGCATGGGATTCCCAGGGGTTGGGAATGGGATTGAATAAACTACTCGTACAACTATTACTATTAAACAAATTATTACTGTCCTCGGTTGAAGGGCACGTACGTAAAACCTACGTACAGTTATACTTACTACTGTCCTCGGGTTGAAGGGCACGTACGTAAAGCCTACGTACACGATCTTAAGACCATCACCTCTATCAAAGGAAGTCCCTCAATTATCGACTTAATCGCCGAGGCCTAGGGCGAGCGGGTCATTAGTTAATAGCGCTATTAGGTTTAACAAACCTCACACCGTGCCAGTCGGACGGGCGTGTACTAATGGACTATGGGCAAAGGGTCAATGCTGATAGACATTGACTTAGGGCACCTCTTATATTTTCGTAGCAGTCGATACGCGTGGTCTTGTAACACATGGGAAGCCCCCACTAATCATCGCACGCATGCCTGGACTGGCAGCAAGGATTAACGCGATACATGGTTTACAAAACGAATACATACAATTTATGAAATGAATACTTTAACCAAACAATTATCTGTGAACTCGCTCAACTTTGTTGTTGATTCGTTGCTACATGCCTTGCAGGTCATTAGGTACCCATGGAGCTTGCACAGGGAGGAACAGTCGTTGTGGGACATGGCGATGTGTGCCATGCTTTAGACTTTACCTTATTCATATTTAATATTTGCTATGGGTTTTACAAATTATGCTTCTGCTAAACACTTAACTATGCTTTGGTTTTGAACACCTTTCATATTGGTTTGTTGAGTTATGTTTAGTTATCTACCTGTTCAATATGATTGGTGGCTTGATCCTGGTCAGTCATGCCTCCAAGCGGTGATACTCCGCGTGTGGATTTTGGGGGTGTGACATATCAAGCATCTCAACTTCATAAGCATTTTACATCATGTTTTGACCTAAGCACATCCAGTGCAAGGTTTCAAAACATCTTCAACTTTTAAATTCTTATGGGATTTTTTTTATTTTCACAATTAGATCCTTGTGGATAATTGTCATACAAATCAGAGTCCTTAATTGGATTCCTTATGTACCTTAATTCGAACATTTCGGTTCCTTACAATCGAAATCGAATTTTCTTTTTGAATCTTTCTATCTTTATAGTTAAGATTCTTTATAACGTTTAAAGTACTAAATGAAATCCACGTAATGGATTCCTAGTGTGCTTTAAATGCATGTACGCAATTAACAAGACAAATTAACAAACAATTTCGTGGTTATGTGACTATGTGTTTATTCATCCTGTGTTTTCTTTTATACATTTTGTGTTTTTATACTCTGGGTATTAGTTATCCAAATCCTCGTAGAATCTTTCATATTTTTATATGAGGGATTCGTAGTAGGATATTCAAAAAGGTGCTACCTTAAATCCTTATTGGGCTTCTATATAATAGTCAAGACCCTTGGATTATATAGTACCCCTCCATGATTCATAAGAGACCCTTTAGTGGTCTAGTCAAAAAGATTGATTCACAATTTGGTTAAAGAACGACATCTAGTGATGTAGCTGAACAGACTCCTTGATAGTCTATTTAGATCATTTATTGATTTAATTAAAAGGATTCTATGGCGGTCTAGTCACACTCATCACAGGATTGTTCATTTGGTTTTCTCCTACACGTTATAAAATAGACTGTGTGAACTATGCAAGGAATTGTCTGATTATGGACGCGTACATAATTATGAAATTTAGTGCACAGAAACCCAGTAAGGTTTATTATGTGTAAGAACCGATAGTGACAACAATAACAAAATGAGAACGATGTAATGGAGGTACGGTGGACGCACCAATGACGCTTCATATACTTGTATATAAGTATCCCTCTTACATTGCAATCATGATGTTATTAAAGGTTACTAGAAGTTCAGAACCCTAATCAATATTGTTCGATCTTTTCAACTTCATGTTTTCAAGCTCTCACAAGTTTCCTCTAAATAAATTTCGGGACGAAATTTCCTAAAGTAGGGGAGACTGTAACACCTGTGCCTCCACGGCCATCAAACAAATTCCAAACCAATGAAATATTGTATTTCATACTTGGGATTTGTAAAAATATGTGTATCGTTTACACATATCAACTCTTGTTCGATTTCAAACCCTAAATCGCTTTCTGGAAGGTTATACGCGCACCGATGCGTAAATATAACCAGTTTAATGCAACAAACACTCTGGAATAGTGAAATAGGCTTAAAATACCTTAAATAACCTTTACATAACTTAGAAATAAGTTTTGAAGGCTTTGGTATGGCAAAAACAAGCTAATTCGCTTACAGGGACTAAACTTGACAAACTGCGAAAGTGTGACGATTCGTACTGGAATAGACATTCCGAAACATGACCATAAGTTAAACACACCTTAAATATCCTTTACATAGCTTAGAAATAGGCTTTGAGGGGTTCGGTGTGCTAAAATAAACTTTTGGGTCATTCAGGGACTAAAAGTGTCAAAAAGTGCACAAGTTTGCATTTTTGCGCATAACTTACGTTCTGAATACATCCGGACATCCAAAAATTTATGTAAGCACTAAAATATTATATTTTAGTGTTCGCCATAAGAAAAATCCATTCGTCGCGTCATCTGGATCGTTTTTCGCGCTTATGCGCATTCCGTCGTAATTAAGCGAACATCGCGTTCGTACGGCCAAACGAACCAATGTCCGGCATATTTTTGAGCATGTTTCATGTCCACAATGTTTAGGCATCATTTTAGGGCCTTAAAGTTGGCTTTATGGGCCTTAGAAGTGCCGGAAATGGGCTTAAACACGTGCAGGGACTGAAACTGTCATTTTTCAAACATGTTTGCTGATCAGAAGGGCCAGGCGGCCCGCATTGTGTTTGTCTGATCCTGAAGCGGGCCGCGTCCGCATATCAGACCAGATTCAATGTTGTTTTCAGCAAGTTGCAGCTGTTTAATCCTCCACCACACATTCCAAAATGCTTAGTCAGCTGATAAGGATCACTTTGAGCTACCATAAGGTCCCGACACTTGTACGGGTAGGATTAAGGCACGTTTTCCATGAAACGATCTTAACGGTGGACCGAATACTATAAATACCCCACCCCCCATGCTTCAAAATCACAAGAACTTTGATTTGAGAAACTCTAAGTTGAAACTATTGTTTCATACCTGAGATTTTTGAATCGAAGTTAGCATTCGGGGACCCTTCGTAAGTATTCTTTCGTTCTTTTCCTTATTTTATTGCTTTTCGAGTCAGAAAGTCAAACTTTGTTTGACTTTCAGCGTTGACCAGTAATGGTCAATGCGAAGTTCGTTTGAACTTCGCAACGAGAGTGTAATCACGTTGGTTATAGTCCCTTGGGACTATGCCTACTGATTACCACGTTGTCTAGGGTCGTAGGGTAAGCGATCTAATAAATCGCTTATACATCGAACCTGACCCATTTGGTCGATCATTAGGATCCGACCAAACACATTAGGTGACCATAGTAGGTAGGGAATAACCTTCCGAGGTTATACCCTATGGTCACATCGTTTGAGTAGTTGTATGATAGGTAGTTTATATGCCTTAGGTAAATTACCAGAATACCCTTTTCATGTATAATTGGTAATTAAGCATATGTAACCTAAACCTTTGTCACATAACTGATTATGTAACATGTTTAGGCATATTCTACTTGTCATAGGACTAGTTAGGCGGTCCGAACGCGTTTCACGCGAACGACGCGTTAAAGTAGCATAAGTTACCTAAACGGGTCGTAATGGGTCGAAAGCACTTAGATTAAGGTTTCATTTGGTATGTAGGCTTTGTTAAGGATAGGTGACGGTTTTTGTTTCTTGTTTAAGACAATGTAACACTCTTGATTTATAAATAAAACGTAACTTTAATTTCCATGGTTGTGAAACAATTAATTCTGTTACAACACTCCCCGACTTTTCCGCCACGTTTTGTTGTTTTACGTGGTCGGGGTGTGACAGAAAAGTTGGTATCAGAGCCAATGGTTATAGGGAATTAGGTTATTTGTAATGCTTTGACCTAGACTATAACCTTCCTAGGACCCTAACGCAAGAAGATTTGCGTTTAGATTTTTTTTTAAACAAAAACCGTCACCTATCCTTAGGTGATAACCGCAACAAGAACATCAATTCCGAATCCTCTTTGAAAATTAATCATCTGTTCTTGGATGATTGATTATGTCACACCCCGACCACGTAGAACATACAAAACGTGGCGGAAATGTCGGGGAGTGTTGTAACAGAATTAATTGTTTCAAATCCATGGCAATTGAAGTTTCGTTTTATTGATTAAAAGTATTACAATGTCTTAACAAACAAGGAAATACAACATAATTAACTAGTCTTGCATCTTTTATTGTCACTAAAGCCCAAGTCTGCCTATGTGTATCTTGTTCATCTTATGCAACAGCTCCTGAAAAACACATGTGAAAATAGGTACGTCAGCATAAAAATGCCTGTGAGATACATAGGTTTTGTGAAAATAGGTTTCATGACTTATGTTTGAGAAAATGTTTAGTCATGAACCTTGTAGTTTGCTTTGCTTTGTAAATCATTTGAAAATGATAAGATCAGATGATATGTATAAATAAGAGAATAATGTATGGTTAAATGAATAACCATTGTAAACTGAGTTTGTATAAGATAAGTTGCTTGTAAAACAATGTATTGTGAAAAGTATGTTATTTGTATAAAATGTTATATGTATCAAACTGAAATGATTCAAATAACGCTACAATATGTAATACCATACAAACACTTATATATAGGAAGTGCCAGCGGCATATCCACCATGCTTGTATCATATTACACACGCATCGTTACTTAATCACTTAATCAAACCAAACCAAACAATGTAAGATGTCTATGTTTAAACCAACTTCCAAATGTATTGCAATAATATGTTAAAATGTTTATGTCAAGGTGTAAATCATATAATGTATAACCAACGTCAAAAGTGTTTATGTGTCAAATGTAAACCATGTAATGTGTAACCAAAATGATATGTATGGCTAGTGAAATGCATCAACTAAACCATATGCACAAGAACATAGTATTGAAGTAAAACTTGGTTTAAATCAAAGTTATGTCCTGTGGTAATGCATGATCAATGTAAATCAAGTAATATGCATCCAAAATGTAAGCATGTGAAAACGATGCACTAAGTATGTAATCAAATGAACATACGTAGTGTGAAATGTAATGTAAAACGATGTACTAAGTAATGCACACAATGGGCACACCTAGCATGAAATGTAATGAAATCACGTACTATAATGTACTAACGAACATAGCAGGTATATGATGTGAAAAACAGGAAAGCACGAAAGTAACAAGTAGGCACATGTGTTCCACCCCAAAACGTTTGGAAAATAGTAAAAGAGGGGTCTATGTACTCACTTGAGATTGCTCAGAAGTCCTAAGATAACCACCAAGCAATGCTTAGAGATCTCGGAATATCAAACGGCACCTAATATAGGTAACTACATTAATAAACCGGACCTAAATCGGAAGATCGGATAGAATGAGGGCTCGTAAACCAAATGAGTATGGGAACTCATGTAGTATGGTTTAATAAAGCCTACATACTAAATGAAACCTAACCTAAGTGCTTGTGACCCATTACGACCCGTTTAGGCAGCTTATGCTACTTTAACGCGTCGTTCGCGTGAAACGCGTTCGGACCGCCTAACTAGTCCTATGACAAGTAATATATGCCTTAACATGTCTAATATTGTTGTCAAATCAGTTTAGATGTCAAAAGTTATGTTACATATGCTTAAAATGAATTTTGGCGTCAAAAGGGCATTTTGGTAATTTACCTAAGGCATATATTGTCACACCCCCAAAATCCACATGCGGAGTACCACCGCTTGGAGGCGTGACATGACCAGGATCAAGCCACCAATCATATTGAACATAGTTATATAGTAAAAGTCATTCATCAATACGATAGGTGTTTCAAAAAAAACCAAATATAAACAAGTGTGTAGCGGAAGCAATAATGTAAAACCCAACGTAAGTTTAAGTACAAAATGTCATAATGTTTAACAACACATTCACGATCCATGTCCACAACGACCGTGCCTCCCGTGCAAGCTCCAAAAGTACCTAAGATCCTGCAAGGCATGTAACAGAGAGTCAACAACTAGTTGAGCGAGTTCACAGTTAGCTATTCAGTTATAGAATTCGTTTCATAAATCAGTTGTTCGTTTTGTAAACCATGTTTCTTATTAATTCCCATCGCGGTCCTCCAGACATCTGTGCGAAGGTTAGTGGCCGTATCGCGGTCCTCCAGACATCTGTGCGAAGGTTAGTGGCCGTATCGCGGCCTTTTCAGGCATCTGAGCGAAGATTAGTGGGGGCTTCCCATGTGTAGACTAGTCGTATTTGTACGTGCCCTTCTTGATCCAAGGACCGTAGCAAGTGTGATTGTCCTACCCAAGGAGGACGAACGTACGTTAAGGTTGTTGTCCTACCCAAGGAGGACGAACGTATGTATTCTACCCAAGGAGAATACGCAGGGTTAATATTGGCATCCTACCCATGGAGGATGGCGGTACATATCCTACCCAAGGAGGATATGTAGGTTCCATTTTAATTTCTTAACCCATTCCCAAACCACCGGGAATCCCATGCCTTAGAAAGAGTGTGAACTCACCTTGTTTGCTCGGTATGCTAAGTTAAGTGCTCACAGTAAATCAGTCAAGTCCTATAGTGCACGTATATTCAATCAGTTCACTTTCGTAATATTTCACATGGAACTAGTGTCACAGTACTATCATAGAGTGTTTGACAGTTCATAACATGTAACACAAGCAGTTAATTGCATCTATACATGTAACAGAGTTGGCATCTAGCAAATCTAGCAAATTAACTGAGTGAATAAAGTTAACGGAGTTCAATGGAATAACAGAATTAATCCACTTAATTTGGAATAATAAATAATCAGAGTAAGTCAGTTAACCCAGTTAATCAACTTAACAGAATTGTCATCTAGCAGAGTTACTCAAACAATAAGGTTCTCAAAATACATATTTTACAAAGTTAAATAAACTAACTGAGTTATTCAAGTGATTAGTTTAATTGAATAACATATTTAATGACATAAATTATTAACAGTAAATAAGTTGCCAAACACACTCTATTGCCGAAAACACATAATGCCGAAAACACCCTATGGCCGAAATCCACTATAGCCGAAAACACTAGGTGGGCCGAAAACACTCTTATAGCCGAAATCCCCTTATGTCCGAAATCCCCTTATGTCCGAAATCCATAAGAGCCGAAAACCACATAAGGTTGCCGAAATCATTCTTGGGCCGAAAACCCATATGGGCCGAAATCACTATTGGGCCGAAATCACCCTTAGTGATTTCGTCCATATATTTAATATTAGTGGGTTTTCGTGTGACACTCTAGGTTTTCCCGAGCAAATATCTTGTATTAGCATTATGTGTATAAACGTTATTAAATGTTAGTGCGTGTTATCTCGATGATTTTATGTGATCCTTGTGCTAAGTGTTATGAATGTATGCATATTATATATGTATGTGTGTTATATGAGTGGGCCGAGACCCCAAAAGGACCCGACTCGAGACCACCCTCGGTCTCGAGTGAACAATAAACACTCGGGCCGGTTGGGCCATGCAACCTAGAAGCCCACCCGGAGACCCCTAACCCACTCGAGATATAAAACCCATGCCCAAGCCCTCCTTCTCTCATTTGACACTCCCACCCTTCACACACCCTCCTACATTCCTCCAAATCACTAAAACCCTAGCAAATCAAGCTCACCTCCACTCTCCTTTCTCTCTCGGATCAAAACCGGCGATAACAAGGACTCTCGGTTCAAGCTTAGGATCTTATTTGGAAGCTTATTCATCATATTCTCACACCTTGAAATCCAACCGGTTAGTGGTTCCTTGCTATGTAGAGATGAAAATGTTATATATGTTTGCTTGTTAAATTATATGCATGATGAATATGCCTTTTCTTGTATAGTTGATATTATGATTGTTGTTTAAGTAAAGTGCATGTTGATCTATTGGGTGCTTGGTTAAAATGGTTTTTGATATTTAGTATATGTGATTCTTGGCCATGAAATGAATATGTGTAAAATGAACCGTGTGAAATACATGATGGTAATTGTTTGGCTGAAAATGCTTTTAGAATTGCAAGTATAAGATCTAGGATGACATGTTTCGGGTCGGTTTGAAGGATTATGCGTGATGGGTAGTTTGTATTTACGATGAACATATGAAGAACAAGTTTGAAGGTAATATGAATACTTGAATATTGTGTGTTTGATCCATTTTGATCATATGTTAGACAAAGAAACATGTTATTGCAATCTGGTTGGCTAGTACACATTATCATGAAAACAAAATTCCATTGGTTAGTACATCAGAGGTTCTAGAAGGATTCTTGTGCACGTATCCAAGGTTGCGACTCGCAACCGAAACATGACAAGTCGAAACATCCAGTTACGACTCGCAACTGAAGCATGACAAGTCGAAACACCCGGTTGCGACTCGCAACCGTGTGTTCTCGAGTCGAAACCGCCCTTGTCTCGACTGGGCTGCCTAAGTGTTATTGGGCCAAAAGCTTGTTGGACTATCTGTTGACTGGACTGCATATGTACCTGTACTGTTTGTTTGTGGAATGTTAGGGCAGGCCCAATAACCCAAGTGTTTGTATGAATGCATGCTATGTGTGACTGTACGTGTTTGCTATACGTGTTTACTTGTACCCCAACTTGACCCATATTCGGTAACCATGCTAGGACGTGGTGACCAACGTGATCGACCGGGTAATTAATCTACCGAGCAACCCAAGGTGAGTTCACAACCTAAAGCATGTATTCCCGGTGGTTTGGGAAACGGAACTAAAAACAACACTATCCCCTTATGAGGGATACAACTTACTTTTCTTCCCTTGTTATTGGGAACCTTTTAGTTAATTACTGTTTATACGGATTGCAACAAACGGCACTAAACGAAACTCTATCACTTAAAGTCCCTACTACATAATACCGATTAGTCGCCGGGGCCAGGCGAACGGGTTATTAGTTGATAGCGCTATTTAGGTCTTACCAACCTCACACCGTGCCAAGGTATGGGATCGGTCGTGAACTAATGTACTCAGGCATCCGTCAATGATGATAGAACATTGACATCGGGGCACTCTGCGGATACGCAACGGTTACCTAGTGTTCGGTATTGGAAAAACAGTTTAGTCGCTAACTTTTGGGGTAGCTCCCCAGGGCATGTATAAACGGATAAATTAACTGGTGAAACAAGTTTTTGGTAATTAAAACTGGACAACTAGTGAACTCACTCAGCATTATTGTTGACCCCTTACTGCATGCTTTGCAGGTAACCAGTGACTCAGGAGCTTGCAGCTTGGGAAGTGTAGTGGTCGTCTAAACCCGCGTGTTGGGTTCTAAATAACTTGAACTACGAACTTTGTTTAAACTATTTTGCCTATGCTTCCGCTATTTACTTAAACTGTTATTTGAACCTAACTTACGAACTATTAAGTTGGTGATCATCTTTATTATTACCCAAATACTCAGTATAATTGGTGGCTGGATCCTGGTCGGTCACGCCCTCAAGCGGACGGTACTCCGCAGGTGGAATTTGGGGGTGTGACATTTCGTGAGTCTTGGATTTCTCCAGTTCTATCATCATCAACAACACAGTTCATATAAAACCCAGCAACTCTAATCTTATTACAGTTACATGATTAGTTATAAATGAAATCATTAAATCAAATCATGAAATGATATATAACAGATAAACTACCAAATCATTGAGATCAAGACTATATCTAGATTATCATATCTTTCATTAACAGATACTTACTGTTGATCAATTCATCCAATATACAGGCACATATAATCGAATAGCTCATCTAATATATATAACAGTTTGTGAACAACCACATATGTATATTCATATATAACAATTAAACATCCAAAATCATGCGATAAGCATCTAAACCAACTGAATCATGTAAATCACTAACCTTGAATTAAACAGAGGTTTGGTTTCTAATAAGGGAATCTGCTGTTGGTTTTAAAGGGTAGAGAGAGACAATGTGATAAGATAAGGTTTGATAAGTATGAAACTTTTCTGAGAAGATTGTGACAAAATAAATATCTATAATATCTCAAAACTGGGCCATGGGCCAAAGCCCATGTCTGATTTCGCCAAACATGGCTGGATGAAAACACTAAAGTGTTTTCATCACTTAGGTGATTTCATGGGTACTTGTTGTTTTCAGTATGAGTTCCATCAATTTAACATATGTTAATTAATACAACACCTTATTAACATACAATCACATATATAAAAAAATATTATGGATCCCAAGTATAAATATCAATCGAAATACGATATAACGTTTTACAAATGCAAGCGTTGTGAAACACGAGTCGTGTAAACAACATAAACAAATAAAAAAAATTAACATGCACTAAATGCGAAGATGGAAATCGTTGGAAACTCGAGTTGTCACACTGGGTATGGGGATGAAAGGAATGACCGAATTCGATATACATAACTCAGATGAACCTTTAATTTGTTTAAGGGTTTATCGCCACAGTCTCAAGGCTTGGATGTATGCATTTTAACAATACCGCATAGATGTTCGTATCAGTATATCATGCATTTACACAAAACATAGCGTTGATTTAAACCGAGTTTTACTTCAATACTATGTTCTTGTGCATATGGTTTAGTTGATACATTTCACTAGCCATACATATCATTTTGGTTACATATTACATGATTTACATTGATCATGCATTTACACAAAACATAGCGTTGATTTAAACCGAGTTTTACTTCAATACTATGTTCTTGTGCATATGGTTTAGTTGATACATTTCACTAGCCATACATATCATTTTGGTTACATATTACATGATTTACATTGATCATGCATTTACACAAAACATAGCTTTGATTTAAACCAAGTTTTACTTCAATACTATGTTCTTGTGCATTTCATCTATGGTTTAATTGATACATTTTCACTAGCCATACATATTATTTTGGTTACATATTACATGGCTTACATTTGACACATAAACACTTTTGACATTGGTTATACATTACATGATTTACATTAGACATGAACATTATACATTGTTGGTTTGGTTTGAGTAAGTGATTAAGTAACGATGCGTGTGTAATATGATACAAGCATGGTGGATACGCCGCTGGTACTTCCTATATATAAGTGTTTGTATAGTATTACATATTGTAGCGTTATTTGAATCATTTCAGTTTGAGACATATAACATTTTATACAAATAACATACTTTTCACAATACATTGTTTTACAAACAACTTAACTTATACAAACTCATTTTACATGGTTATTCATTTAACCATGCATTATTCTCTTACTTATACATATCATCTGAACTTATTCATTTTCAAATGATTTACAAAGACAAATCAAATTACAAGGTTCATGACTAAACATTTTGTCACACCCCCAAAATCCACACGCGGAGTACCACCGCTTGGAGGCGTGACATGACCAGGATCGAGCCACCAATCATATTGAACATAAGTACATATATATCAAAAGTCATTCATCAATACGATAGGTGTTTACAAAACCCAATATATACAAGTGTGTAGCGGAAGCATTAATGTAAAACCCAACATAAGTTTAAGTACAAAATGATATAATGTTTAACAACACATTCACGATCCATGTCCACAACGACCGTGCCTCCCGTGCAAGCTCCGTAAGTACCTATGGTCCTGCAAGGCATGTAACAGAGAGTCAACAACTAGTTGAGCGAGTTCACAGTTGGTTATTTAGTTATAACGTTCGTATCGTAAATCGTATGTAATAACATCGCGGCCCTCTAGGCATGTTTGCGAAGATTAAAGTATAGTTCGCGGCCATTCCAGGCATATTTGCGAAGTTTAGAAATTGTATCGCGTTAGTCCTTGCTGCCAGTCCAGGCATGCGTGCGATGAATAGTGTTGACTAGTCGTATTTGTACGTGCCCTTCTTGATCCAAGGACCGTAGCGAGTGTGATTGTCCTACCCAAGGAGGACGAACGTATGTTAAGGTTGTTGTCCTACCCAAGGAGGACGAACGTACGTTAAGGTTGTTGTCCTACCCAAGGAGGACGAACGTATGTATTCTACCCAAGGAGAATACACAGGATTTATATTGGCATCCTACCCATGGAGGATGGCGGTACATATCCTACCCAAGGAGAATATGTAGGTTCCATTTTAGTTTCTTAACCCATTCCCAAACCACCGGGAATCCCATGCCTTAGAAAGAGTGTGAACTCACCTTGTTTTGCTCGGTATGCTAGGTATGTGCTCAAGTAAATCAATCACGTCCTAAGGTACGCACGTATACAATAATCAGTTTGTGTTCACGTATAAGCACAAAGTCGATAAGCAAGTAGCACATGGCACGTATTTAAGATCATACACAGGATGATTATGCTTAACAGCAGTTAACTAACCCGGTTAACTTCTAAACAGAATTAACTCAAGTTACTGTGCAGATTAACTGTTCGGCGAAACACACATAATGGCGAAACATAACAGTTGGCGAAACACAATAGTTGGCGAAACACATTCAGTTTCGTCGTGGCCTTGTTTGGCGAAACAGGATTCTAATTCGTCGTTGACTCTTGGCGAAACACATTCTGTTTCGCCGAGAGTCCTGTTTCGTCGGATGTCTGTTTCGCAGACATCAGTTACAGCAGATGCGAATAACACATAAACCCTAATCCTTCTAGCAGCCGTCATCAATAACAGAAATCATACGAAGGTCAATGTGCATATCGAATCATCATAAATCAACCATCCAAGAATCATTGTCTAGCATAAACCCTAGTTTATGTGTATAGCATATCAAATAACATACAACATCATCACATCAATTCCCTATCAAGATACTAATGTAATCAGAATCAGGCCATATAAACAATCATTCAGAACCGAGCATTCGATTGTATCAAGTTTCGCATATCATTTATATATCCTACTACATCATATCATACACATCGAAATCTATATCATCACCATCATACACTCATCACAGCAGTAACACACATCAATCATATGCACCAGCAAGAATCTATACAATACAGAAACATAGAATCGACTAACAAACACACACTAACCGATTCGAGATGAAGGAACAAGGATTTGAGAGCTAGGGATGATGGTGAACGATGGTTGTGGCCGTATCGCGCAGAAGAGAGTTCTAGGGTTTCTTATTCGCCAAAAGTGTGAAGACAGAAGTCGGTTCACGTTTTAAAATACAGATTTACTTACTGGGCCCGTAGTGGGCCTCGGCGAATCAATTGTAACAACTGTGCTTGTAATCACTATGAACAGTTCTATTATCAATAAAACAATGTTATTTGATCCCAATGTTTGTTTTGTTATGTTATACATTTTTCATGTTTTGACTTTTATGTAATTTCAAACTCTACATCGCTTTCTGGAGAGTTATACGCAAACTAGTGCGTAAACGTACTCAGTTTAATGCGAGAAATACTCCGGAACATCAACATATACTCAACATACCTTAAATAACCTTTACATAACTTAGAAATAAGTTTTGAAGGCTTTGGTATGGCAAAAACAAGTTAATTCGCTTACAGGGACTGAATATGACAAACTGCGAAAGTATATCAATTTGAACTGTAACGAACATTCCGGAACATAACCATAAGTTAAACACACTTTAAATATCCTTTACATAGCTTAGAAATAGGCTTTGAGGGGTTCGGTGTGCTAAAATAAACTTTTGGATCATTCAGGGACTAAAAGTGTCAAAAAGTGCACAAGTTTGCATTTTCGCGCATAACTTACGTTCTGAATACATCCGGACATCCAAAAATTTATGTAAGCATGACTATATTATATTTTAGTGTTCGCCATAAGAAAAATCCATTCGTCGCGTCATTTGGTTCGTTTTTCGCGCTTATGCGCATTCCGTCGTAATTAAGCGAACATCGCGTTCGTACGGCCAAACGAACCGACATCCATGATATTTTTGAACACATTTTAAGTTCCCTATACTTTAACTTCATTTTAGAGCTTTGAAATGGGGTTAACGGGCCTTAAACGTGTCGAAAATGGCCTAAATACAGTTCAGGGACCAAAAGTGTAATTCTGCCGAAATAGTGCCTAGCGGTGCGCTACACTTTAAGCGTAGCGGTGCGCTAGGGGTCTGCAGACCAGATTCAATGTTTAGAACAGCCTGTTTGCAGCTGGTTCCCACTCCCATTTCCCTTGCCAAGTGTTGATACCTTATGGTGAGTGGCCAAATTAGTCACCATAACATTCCGACAAGTGTACGGTTTTGATCGTGTCTCCTTTTCCATGAAACGATCTCAACGGTTCACCGAAAACTATAAATACCCCATTACCCCAACCTTATTTCTCACTAGAATCTGATTAATTGTGTTCTAAGTTGAGACCTTTGTTTCATACCTGAACTATATTGATCTAGATTAGCATTCGGGGACCCTTCGTAAGTATTCTTTCGTTCTTTTCCTTATTTTTACTGCTTTTCGAGTCAGAAAGTCAAACTTTGTTTGACTTTCAGCGTTGACCAGTAATGGTCAATGCGAAGTTCGTTTGAACTTCGCAACGTGATTGTAATCACGATGGTCATAGTCCCTTGGGACTATGCCTACTGATTACCACGTTGTCTAGGGTCGTAGGGTAGGCGATCTAATAAATCTCCTATACCCTCGAACCCGACCCAGTTTGGTCGATCATTAGGATCCGACCAAACACAGTAGGTGACCATAGTAGGTAGGGAATAACCTTCCGAGGTTATACCCTATGGTCACATCGTTTAAGTAGTTGCATGATAGGTAGTTTATATGCCTTAGGTAAATTACCAGAATACCCTTTTCATACATAATTGGTAATTTAGCATATGTAACCTAAACTTTTGTCATGTAACATGTTTAGGCATATAACACTTGTCATAGGGCTAGTTAGGCGGTCCGAACGCGTTTCACGCGCACGACGCGTTAAAGTAGCATAAGCTTCCTAAACGGGTCGTATTGGGTCGTAAACAATTATGTTAAGTTTCATTTAGTATGTAGGCTTTGTTAAAACCAAATGACACGAGTCTCTACACTCGTTTGGTTTACGAAACCTCATTCTATCCAATCTTCCGATTAAAGTCCGGTTATTAACATAGTTACCTATATTAGGTGCCGTTTGATTCCGAGATCTCTAGCATTACTTGGTGATTATCTTTATACATCTGAGCAATCTCAAGTGAGTACATAGACCCCTCTTTTACTGTTTTCCAAACTGTTTTGGGGTGGAACACATGTGCCTACTTGTTACTTTCATGCTTTCCTGTTTTCATATCATATACCGACTATGTTTGCTAGTACATTATAGTACTTGATTTCATTACTTTTCTGCTATGTATGTTGACTGATAACATGCTAAGCACATTGATTTACATTACCTTTCTGCTACGTATGTTGACTGATAGCATGCTAGCACATTGATTTACATTACATTTCTGCTATGTATGTTGACTGATAGCATGCTAGCACATTGATTTTACAAGACTTTTCTACTTTGTATGTTAACTTAGCATACTTAGTACATTGTTTTCATATGACATGTATACAACTACTATGACATTTGGTTTGCACAAACGGGTCTTTATTACGTTCATTAACATTTGCTACGCCGCTCGGGAGTAAGTAGTGGTACCATAGGACTTGACAAATCCCATTCCTGACATCCCGGGTTTGTTTGGATGTAAGGAATGACTGAATCCGAATACAATTCTTTTGATAACCTTGACTGAAAGGGTTATCCGACTGTCTCAAGGCTTGAATGTATGCGTTAACTCACCACATAAATGTTCGTATCAATGTATCATGCATCACTTTACAAAACATAACTTTTTGATATAATCAAAATACTTTGTTTTGTACATTTTTACTTATGGTTTAAGTAGTCTTATTTTACTTACCATGCATATCATTTTGGTTATACATTACTTGACTACTTTTGGACTATCAACATTTGACATGGTTTATACAAGGACTTTTGACTATTGGTTTAAACATAGACATTTGACTTGGATATTTGACATAGACATTTTTACATGATTTACATCTTGACATGAACATTTTACATTGTTTGGTTTGGTTTGATTAAGTGATTAAGTAACGATGCGTGTGTAATATGATACAAGCATGGTGGATACGCCGCTGGTACTTCCTATATATAAGTGTTTGTATGGTATTATATATCGTAGCGTTATTTGAATCATTTCAGTTTTATACATAGAACATTTCATACAAATAACATACTTTTCACAATACATTGTTTTACAAACAACTTATCTTATACAAACTCAGTTTACAATGGTTATCCATTTAACCATACACTATTCTCTTATTTATACATATCATCTGATCTTATCGTTTTTCAAGTGATTTACAAAACAAATCAAATTACAAGGTTCATGACGGAATATTTTCTCAAACACAAGTCATGAATCTTATTTTCACAAACCTATGTATCTCACAGGCATTTTTATGCTGACGTACCTATTTTCACATGTGTTTTCAGGAGCTTTTCCATAGGATGTTGATCATGATACTAGGGCGGACCTGTGCCTTAGAGACTTTAAAAGAAGATAGACTATGTTTAATTATGTTCTGAACTCTTAAATTTCCTGTTTGAAACAATGTAACACCTTTGTTTATAAATAAAATACAACTTTGTTTGCCATGGATTTGAAACAATTAATTCTGTCGCAACACGCCCCGATGTTTCCGCCGCGATTTGTTGTTTTACGCGGTCGGGGTGTGACATCAATGGGCCGGCGAAACAGCCTGTTTCGTCGAGATTAGGTTGACGAAATGGATCCTATTTCGTCGGGGTGTTTTCGGCGAATCAACTTCTGTTTCGTCGGGTTCACCTATGTGTTAACAGTTTAAGTTTTCTAAACAGTCTCATGATATACAACCAAGCACAATTTCATGCAAACACAATGCGTTTTATCATATCATAACATGTACAGTTACAAGTCAAATAAGTCAAACAACTAACAGTCAAAGTCAACGTGCATTTAATGCGAAAGTGAAAGTCGAAAACTCGAGTTGTCACATTATCCCCAACTTGAAAGAAATTTCGTCCCGAAATTTAGCATGCGGTTACTGAGGAAGCTAGTAGTGTGACGTTGTTTACCTGTATCGTATCGCGGCTCCCCGAGCAGGTTTGCGAAGATTACTGGTTTTCTTGGGGTGTTACATTATCCCCCCGTTGATTTGGAATTTCGTCCCGAAATTCTGCATTGGTAGCTTTAGCCTCAGTAGTAGTTGCTTGGTTTCCGAATAACTGGGGATATTTGAGTTCCATTTGATCTTCGCGCTCCCAGGTGAACTCTGGGCCGCGGCGGGAGTTCCAACGAACTCGTACAAGAGGGATTCTCGTGTTATTGAGGACCTTAACATCCCGGTCCGTGATTTCAACAGGTTCCTCGACAAAGTACAACCGCTCGTCAATAGTGAGTTCCTTAATAAGGAACTATGTGGGTCTCATCTGACAGACACTTCTTCAGATTCGACACGTGAAAGACGTTGTGAACTGCACTGAGTTCAGCTGGTAAGTTCAATCGGTAGGCCACTTTACCTATTTTCTCTGTAACTTCGAAAGGTCCGACGTATCGTGGATTAAGTTTGCCGCGTTTGTCAAAACGAACAACACCCTTCCAGGGTGAAACTTTGAGTAGCGCTCGATCCCCAACTTGGAATTCGAGTAGTTTCCTGTCTTTATCGGCGTATACTTTCTGACGGTCACGAGCTGCCGCCATGCGTTGTCGTATTTGAGCAATCTTTTCAGTAGTATCAACTACCATTTCTGGACCTGTGATTTGACTATCTCCCACCTCTGCCCAACAGAGAGGTGACCGGCATTTACGCCCGTACAATGCCTCGAATGGAGCAGCTTTAATGCTGGTGTGGTAACTGTTGTTGTACGAAAATTCCACAAGTGGCAGATGTTTCTCCCAACCATTGCCAAAGTCAATTACGCACGCTCGAAGCATGTCTTCTTAAGTTTGAATAGTGCGCTCAGACTGCCCATCGGTCTGAGGATGATAAGCTGTGCTCATGTATAAACGAGAGCCAAAAGATTTATGCATTGCTTGCCACAGTTCTGAAGTAAAACGTGCGTCACGATCAGAGATAATAGAGGTGGGCACCTTGTGCCTCGAGACCACTTCTTTTAAGTAAATGTCTGCTAAGGTAGAGAACTTGTCTGTTTCTTTGATAGCCAAGAAGTGAGCAGACTTTGTGAGTCGATCCACGATCACCCAAATAGTATCATTTCCGCGCTGAGATCTAGGTAGGCCAGTAACAAAGTCCATGGAAATTTGCTCCCATTTCCATTGTGATATCTCAGGTTGTTGGAGTGGTCCTGACGGTTTCTGATATTCTGCCTTGACTCTCGCACAAGTCAAGCACTTGCTGACGTAAGTAGCTATGTGGGCCTTCATGCTAGGCCACCAATATGTAGTTCTGAGGTCGTGGTACATCTTATCCGAACCAGGATGTACTGAGTAGCGAGACTTATGAGCTTCATCCATTACAAGCTCGCGTAAATTGCCATAAAGTGGAACACAAATGCGTCCTGTAACGTAGTAAGCACCATCTTCCTTCTGTTCTAAGCGTTGCCTTGAGCCGCGTAGGGCTTCAGCCCTGACATTTTCTGGTTTCAATGCTTCTACCTGAGCATCTCGTATCTGTGAAGGAAGACTAGACTGAATAGTGAGTTGCAACGCTCGTACACGCCTAGGTGTAGTATCCTTTCGACTGAGGGCGTCGGCCACCACATTGGCTTTGCCCGGATGGTATTTTATAGCACATTCGTAATCGTTCAGTAACTCGACCCATCGACGTTGTCGCATGTTCAACTCTTTCTGCTTGAAGATATGCTCAAGACTCCTGTGATCGGTGTAGATGGTGCACTCGGTGCCATACAGATAATGTCGCCATATCTTGAGCGCAAAAACAACAGCTCCAAGCTCTAAATCGTGCGTAGTGTAATTCCGTTCGTGAATCTTAAGTTGGCGTGAAGCATAAGCAATAACTTTATCCCTTTGCATCAATACACATCCAAGACCTTGGATGGATGCGTCGCAGTAAACTACAAAATCGTCCGTGCCTTCAGGCAATGAGAGGATAGGTGCGCTACGAAGTCTATCCTTTAAGTGCTGAAACGCTGTTTCCTGTGCATTACCCCAACGGTAAACAACACCTTTCTGTGTCAGTAGTGTAAGCGGCTGTGCGATCTTTGAGAAGTCTTTGATGAACCGTCTGTAATATCCCGCCAAACCCAAGAATTGGCGTGTTTCAGCTGGTGTACGAGGTGCAGGCCAGTTCTTGATCGAATCTACCTTGGATGGATCGACATGGATCCCATCTTTGTTTACCACGTGGCCTAAGAAGTGGACTTCACAAAGCCTGAAGTCACATTTAGAAAACATAGCTGTTCCGTTCGTAGAAGTTCCAGTAAGTCGTAAGTGCTGCTCGTGTTCCTCCTGACTTTTCGAATAAATCAGGATGTCGTCGATGAAAACAATGACGAACTTGTCAAGATAGGATTTGCACATCCTGTTCATTAGATCCATGAAAACCGTAGGCGCGTTCGTTAGCCCGAATGGCATGACCAAAAACTCGTAGTGGCCGTAGAGTGTTCTGAATGCTTGTTTTGGAGACGTCCTCATCCCGGACTCTCAGCTGATGGTACCCTGACCTTAAGTCTATCTTGGAGTAGTAGCTCGACCCTTGCAGCTGGTCGAAAAAATCATCTATGCGCGGAAGAGGATAACGATTCTTGATCATCACCTGGTTGAGTTCGCGGTAGTCTATACACATCCTGAACGTACCGTCTTTCTTCTTCACGAATAACACTGGAGCTCCCCAAGGCGAAGAGCTAGGACGTATAAAACCCTTTTTCCAAGAGTTCTTGTAGCTGTTTTGACAGCTCTTCCAATTCAGTTGGAGCTAAACGATAAGGTGCTCGAGCTATGGGTGCTGCTCCTGGAGCGAGCTCGATCTGAAATTCAACTTGACGATGAGGCGGTAACCCAGGTAACTCTTCAGGAAACACTTGAGGAAAATCGCGTACTACAGGAATATCCTCAATCTTTTTCTCTTTCTTCGATGTATCCGTAACGAGTGCTAAAACAGCTGCGTGGCCCTTTCGTAAACACTTCTGAGCCTTCAAGAAAGAAATGATGCCACTCACGACACCACTCTTATCGCCTTGAACTTCGAGAGGTTCTTTACCAGAACGTGGGATACGAATGATCTTCTCTATGTATAGGATCTCTGCTTGTTGTTGGGATAACTAATCCATACCAATGTCGATGTCGAAACTATCGCAACGCTGGGGTCATTCCTAGTATCACCCTGACCAATCACGAACACTCGACCCCTGGCACCATTGCCGTCGTTATTACCCCCGTTGTCTTCCCTAGTCCCCGTTTCCTTGGTTGTGGTTCTGATTCTGGTTCTGATTCAACCGTGGGCAGTGTATTTTGAAGTGACCTTCAGCATCGTCTGATAACATCCCTTGTTACCCTGCTGTTGCCGCCGATTCTATAGATCTTGTGGCTGTTGTTGGTTCTGGTTTGCAGGACGTGAGTTTCTACCATCTTTGGTTCCATGACCAAGCTTGTTGCATCATTGACAATGATTTCGGTTGCACTGCCCGCTGTGGTGCAAGTTACATCGTTTGCGCTCAGGGTGGTTTCCCTTGTATCCACCCTGCCCTTGAATACTAAATGTTGCTGATCAGGACTTTAGTTGTCATCGACCTTTCACTGCTGTGCCTGGGACGGAATTGTAGTCGAACCCTTGCTAGAGGTTCCATCCCACTTTCATCCATTGTTACTGAGGGTAGCAGAAGTAGTTGAAGTAGTAGTGGTAGTAGTATCGCTGATACGTTGAGGCAGCTTGTTCTGTCCCACTGCCTGGTTTGTGAGACGATGAGCAGGATGAGTAACATCTTGAATAGTAGCAAGATTAGCAGTCATCACATGGCTTTGAATTTCTGGTACTAAGCCTTTGAGGTACAGCTCAATGCTCTTGATAGGAGGATCCACCATAGTTGGGCACAAAATTGCCAGTTTGTTGGATCATTTCGTGTACGCTTCTAACTCTGACCCCGTCATCTTCATGTTAAAGGACTCCACTTCCAACTTGTGGATGGCATCATAACTACTGTATTCACGTTTGATAGGTTCCTTAAAATCATTCCATGGGGTGGCATAGCAGCCGCCAGCCCCAGTGTCGTAACTTGCGCGTTCCACCAAGTTTGCGCAGTGCCTTCGAGAATATCAGTGGCATATTTCACCTTACGAGCCTCGGGTCATTCACACATTCGAAGACCGATTCGAGTTCCTCGAACTAATGGAGGAGTCTAGCAGCTCCTTCAGTGTCGCTGAAAGTAGTAGGACGACAGTCCATAAAAGTCGTGTATGTGCACACAGGTGGCTGAGCGTGTTGACTTGTCGTGTGCGTAAGAGTAATCAAAATTAAGCACAAGTGTTGAGTTACAAGAGTAGGATCTAAAAATCCTGGAGTAAGTGGTGATGGCAGGTTACACCTCCTGTCTGGGCAGTTGCGAGTGCTGCAGTAACTTGTTCAGTGATCGAAGCCGCCAACCGGGCTTGAGTTAGGTTAACGCGTCCACTCATGATCTTGACATCAAGGAGAACATGTGGGTGAGAGGTTCGCGAATAGTGCGAAGAGAGTGAGCACACAAGTATTCTCAAGCAATAACGTATAGTAAGTTCTGTAATCTAGGCATACCGCGAGCAAAGTTCTATGTAATTCTAGCAAGTAGGTAAGGTAACATGAATAGTAGTACCTATGATGTTGAGCCTTGCACGTGGAGCGAGGTGTCGTTGTGGATCGTTGAGCACTGTACTGGTTATAGTCTGGTTTCAATAAAAACGTTTTTCCCTTATTAAAACCGAGTTCTCTATAACCAATGGCTCTGGTACCAATCTGTCACACCCACAAAATCCACACGCGGAGTACCACCGCTTGGAGGCGTGACATGACCAGGATCGAGCCACCAATCATATTGAACATAAGTACATATATATCAAAAGTCATTCATCAATACGATAGGTGTTTACAAAACCCAATATATACAAGTGTGTAGCGGAAGCATTAATGTAAAACCCAACATAAGTTTAAGTACAAAATGATATAATGTTTAACAACACATTCACGATCCATGTCCACAACGACCGTGCCTCCCGTGCAAGCTCCGTAAGTACCTATGGTCCTGCAAGGCATGTAACAGAGAGTCAACAACTAGTTGAGCGAGTTCACAGTTGGTTATTTAGTTATAACGTTCGTATCGTAAATCGTATGTAATAACATCGCGGCCCTCTAGGCATGTTTGCGAAGATTAAAGTATAGTTCGCGGCCATTCCAGGCATGTTTGCGAAGTTTAGAAATTGTATCGCGTTAGTCCTTGCTGCCAGTCCAGGCATGCGTGCGATGAATAGTGTTGACTAGTCGTATTTGTACGTGCCCTTCTTGATCCAAGGACCGTAGCGAGTGTGATTGTCCTACCCAAGGAGGACGAACGTATGTTAAGGTTGTTGTCCTACCCAAGGAGGACGAACGTACGTTAAGGTTGTTGTCCTACCCAAGGAGGACGAACGTATGTATTCTACCCAAGGAGAATACACAGGATTTATATTGGCATCCTACCCATGGAGGATGGCGGTACATATCCTACCCAAGGAGAATATGTAGGTTCCATTTTAGTTTCTTAACCCATTCCCAAACCACCGGGAATCCCATGCCTTAGAAAGAGTGTGAACTCACCTTGTTTTACTCGGTATGCTAGGTATGTGCTCAAGTAAATCAATCACGTCCTAAGGTACGCACGTATACAATAATTAGTTTGTGTTCACGTATAAGCACAAAGTCGATAAGCAAGTAGCACATGGCACGTATTTAAGATCATACACATGATGATTATGCTTAACAGCAGTTAACTAACCCGGTTAACTTCTAAACAGAATTAACTCAAGTTACTGTGCAGATTAACTGTTCGGCGAAACACACATAATGGCGAAACATAACAGTTGGCGAAACACAATAGTTGGCGAAACACATTCAGTTTCGTCGTGGCCTTGTTTGGCGAAACAGGATTCTAATTCGTCGATGACTCTTGGCGAAACACATTCTGTTTCGCCGAGAGTCCTGTTTCGTCGGATGTCTGTTTCGCAGACATCAGTTACAGCAGATGCGAATAACACATAAACCCTAATCCTTCTAGCAGCCGTCATCAATAACAGAAATCATACGAAGGTCAATGTGCATATCGAATCATCATAAATCAACCATCCAAGAATCATTGTCTAGCATAAACCCTAGTTTATGTGTATAGCATATCAAATAACATACAACATCATCACATCAATTCCCTATCAAGATACTAATGTAATCAGAATCAGGCCATATAAACAATCATTCAGAACCGAGCATTCGATTGTATCAAGTTTCGCATATCATTTATATATCCTACTACATCATATCATACACATCGAAATCTATATCATCACCATCATACACTCATCACAGCAGTAACACACATCAATCATATGCACCAGCAAGAATCTATACAATACAGAAACATAGAATCGACTAACAAACACACACTAACCGATTCGAGATGAAGGAACAAGGATTTGAGAGCTAGGGATGATGGTGAACGATGGTTGTGGCCGTATCGCGCAGAAGAGAGTTCTAGGGTTTCTTATTCGCCAAAAGTGTGAAGACAGAAGTCGGTTCACGTTTTAAAATACAGATTTACTTACTGGGCCCGTAGTGGGCCTCGGCGAATCAATGGGCCGGCGAAACAGCCTGTTTCGTCGAGATTAGGTTGACGAAATGGATCCTGTTTCGTCGGGGTGTTTTCGGCGAATCAACTTCTGTTTCGTCGGGTTCACCTATGTGTTAACAGTTTAAGTTTTCTAAACAGTCTCATGATATACAACCAAGCACAATTTCATGCAAACACAATGCGTTTTATCATATCATAACATGTACAGTTACAAGTCAAATAAGTCAAACAACTAACAGTCAAAGTCAACGTGCATTTAATGCGAAAGTGAAAGTCGAAAACTCGAGTTGTCACACATTTTCTTAAACAGAAGTCATGAATCTTATTTTCACAAAACCTAAGTACTCGCCGGCATTTTTATGCTGACGTACCTATTTTCACATGTGTTTCAGGAAATGAAGCATAGGATTGATCAAGATACACTTAGGCGGACATGGGCCTTAGTGACAATAAAAGATGCAGACTAGTTAAATTTTGTTGTGTACTCTTTACTTCTTGTTTAAAGACAATGTAACTCGCTTGTTTGATGAATAAAACGAAACTTAAATTTCCATGGTTGTGAAACATTAATTCTGTTACAACACTCCCCGATGTTTCCGCCACGTTTTGTATGTTCTACGTGGTCGGGGTGTGACAGTGGTAGCTGTAGCAGTCGAGGTAGTAGCAGAAACACGTGGCGGCAAGTTGCCACGTTCGACCTCTTGGTCAGTAATCTTATGTGCCAAACGGATGATACGGGGTAGATTGTCCAGGTTTGCAGCAGTAACGTACCCCTTAACAGCTGGTGCTAAACCCTTGAGATACAACTCGATTCGCCGGTGTGGGGGTTGAGATAGGTTAGGGCACAAAGTTGCTAAATCATTAGACCTCCTCGTAAATGCTTCAATCTCAGATCCCTCCATTTTCAGATTGTAATACTCGTTCTCCAGCTTCTGAACCTCATCTCGAGGGCAATACTCCTCCCTCATCAATTCCTTAAAGTCATCCCAAGTGGTAGCATTTAACATTTTGATACCCAACATCTGAACCTGGGTATTCCACCATGTCAGGGCACCATCCTCGAGTGGGCCTGTAGCATACTTCACTCTGTCCCCAGCAGGACAGTTACACATCGCAAATACCGATTCTGCCTTTTCAAACCATCGCAGGAGTCCTACAGCCCCTTCAGTCCCATTGAAGGTATGTGGCTTACAATCCATGAACATCTTGAATGTACAAGCAGGTGGAGCAGGTGGATTGTTTTGATTCGCAGGTTGACCAGCCTGGTAAGCCACTAGGGCTTCAGCCACACGAGTGTTGATCAAGTTGGTTAATTCGGCCTGCGTCATAGCAATGTGGCCACGTCCACCACTTCGGCCTCCTCCACGTCCACTCATGGTTCTATATAAGAGAAGGGAACAATCTCAAGAGTCGAAATGAGGTAAAAGTCAAGTATCACATTGAAATCTACAAACTACCAAGTTTACACACAATAAGGCAGAACCCTTCTCACGCTCGTTAAGCCTTACTGGAACTTACATGCACCTTACGTTATTATTATGTGTGCACCCATAATAATAAAGCAATTTGCATGCTTATCTCAGTGCCTCTTAACTTGTGCTAGAAGTTTTCCCCCGTATTCAAGTAGCAAAGCAGTGGGTACTACATGATTATGATTCACAAAAGTCGAAGGGTAGGGTTACACTATCAAGTCACCATAACATCTAGTATGTCATTTTCATGTAAGTTGTGAGTGTGTGACTACTAAAAGTAATGCATAAAGTAACAGAAGACGAACCTTACAATTTGGAGTTGAGTGTCATGGTCGATATTCGAAGTTGTTCGGTTATAGTCTGGTTTTATAAAAACGTTTTAAAACCAAGTTCACTATAACCAGTGGCTCTGATACCAAACTGTCACACCCCCAAAATACCACCTAGGGAATGTCCCTGTTAGGCGTGTGACGTGCCAACAACGAGCCACTAATTACATTGAACCCACACAAATTTGAAAATAAAGTTCTCAATTATAAATAAAAATACCATCAACAAGTTTAAATGAAAGCCAACATGTTCAGCGGAAGCAAATAGTAAACCATATTTAAATTGTTCAAAACCAATGTATACT
The DNA here is from genome assembly GCA_030545235.1 of Helianthus tuberosus. Lineage (NCBI taxonomy): Eukaryota > Viridiplantae > Streptophyta > Magnoliopsida > Asterales > Asteraceae > Helianthus > Helianthus tuberosus. The sequence goes on along the minus strand of CM060406.1, from coordinate 117,878,977 downwards.
GTCAATAATCAATCACATGAATCCTTCCAGTCGACCCATGATGTAACAACTGTGCTTGTAATCACTATGAACAGTTCTATTATCAATAAAACAATGTTATTTGATCCCAATGTTTGTTTTGTTATGTTTTACATTTTTCATGTTTTGACTTTTGTTCAATTCCAAACTCTACATCGCTTTCTGGAGAGTTATACGCAAACTAGTGCGTAAACGTACTCAGTTTAATGCGAGAAATACTCCGGAACATCAACATATACTCAACATACCTTAAATAACCTTTACATAACTTAGAAATAAGTTTTGAAGGCTTTGGTATGGCAAAAACAAGTTAATTCGCTTACAGGGACTAAATATGACAAACTGGGAAAGTATGTCAATTTGAACTGTAACGAACATTCCGGAACATGACCATAAGTTAAATACACCTTAAATATCCTTTACATAGCTTAGAAATAGGCTTTGAGGGGTTCGGTATGCTAAAATAAACTTTTGGGTCATTCAGGGACTAAAAGTGTCAAAAAGTGCACAAGTTTGCATTTTCGCGCATAACTTACGTTCTGAATACATCCGGACATCCAAAAATTTATGTAAGCATGACTATATTATATTTTAGTGTTCGCCTTAAGAAAAATCCATTCGTCGCGTCATTTGGATCGTTTTTCGCGCTTATGCGCGTTCCGTCGTAATTAAGCGAACATCGCGTTCGTACGACCAAACGAACCATCATCCGAGATATTTTTTAGTATGTTTTGAGTTCCCTATACTTTAACTTCATTTTAGAGCCTTGAAATGTGGTTAACGGGGTTCAAACGCATCGAAAATCGCTTAAACGGGCTGCAGGGACCATATCTGCCAATTTTGAAAGTTTGCTGAAACAAGGGGGCAGTGGCGTAGCGCCACTGCATGTAGCCTTACCAGTCGCGCTACGCGACTGCCTACTCTGGGCAGAAACATCAGTTTAGTGACCAGATTCAGTGTTTTGCAATTCCAATCAATTTTTCAACACCCCAAAGGGCAAGTACACTTGTCAACACCCTATGGTGAGTGCCAAAGAGACACCACAACTTTCCGACAAGTGTTCGGACGAGATCATTTCCCCTTTTCCAAGAAACGATCTCAACGGTGGACCGAAAACTATATATACCCCATGCCTTTCATTGTTTTAAAGCACAAGAATTCTGATTTGAGAGCTCTAAGTTGAAACCATTGTTTCATACCTGAGTTCTTGGATCGGGATTAGCATTCGGGGACCCTTCGTAAGTATTCTTTCGTTCTTTTCCTTATTTTACTGCTTTTCGAGTCAGAAAGTCAAACTTTGTTTGACTTTCAGCGTTGACCACTAATGGTCAATGCGAAGTTCGTTTGAACTTCGCAACGTGATTGTAATCACGATGGTCATAGTCCCTTGGGACTATGCCTACTGATTACCACGTTGTCTAGGGTCGTAGGGTAGGCGATCTAATAAATCTCCTATACCTTCGAACCCGACCCATTTGGTCGATCATTAGGATCCGACCAAACACATTAGGTGACCATAGTAGGTAGGGAATAACCTTCCGAGGTTATACCCTATGGTCACATCGTTTAAGTAGTTGTATGATAGGTAGTTTATATGCCTTAGGTAAATTACCAGAATACCCTTTTCATGTATAATTGGTAATTAAGCATATGTAACCTAAACCTTTGTCACATAACTGATTATGTAACATGTTTAGGCATATAACACTTGTCATAGGGCTAGTTAGGCGGTCCGAACGCGTTTCACGCGCACGATGCGTTAAAGTAGCATAAGCTACCTAAACGGATCATAATGGGTCAATAAGACTAAGGTTAAGTTTCATTTAGTATGTAGGCTTTGTTAAACCATATCACGTGAGTTCCTACACTCATTTGGTTTACAAACCCTAATGCTACCCAGTCTTCCGAGATAGGTCCGGTTTATTAACATAGTTACCTATATTAGGTGCCGCTTGATTCCGAGATCTCTAGCATTACTTGGTGATTATCTTTAGACATCTGAGCAATCTCAAGTGAGTACATAGACCCCTCTTTTACTGTTTTCCAAACTGTTTTGGGGTGGAACACATGTGCCTACTTGTTACTTTCAAGCTTTCCTGTTTTCACATCATATACATGCTATGTTCGTTAGTACATTATAGTACATGATTTCATTTCATCTTATGCTAGGTGTGCCCATTGTGTGCATTACTTAGTACATTGTTTTACATGACATTTCCTACTAGGTGTGCCCATTGTGTGCATTACTTAGTACATTGTTTTACATGACATTTCCTGCTAGGTGTGCCCATTGTGTGCATTACTTAGTACATTGTTTTACATGACATTTCCTGCTAGGTGTGCCCATTGTGTGCATTACTTAGTACATTGTTTTACATGACATTTCCTGCTAGGTGTGCCCATTATGTGCATTACTTAGTACATTGTTTTACATGACATTTCACGCTATGTATGTTCATTTGATTACATACTTAGTGCATTGTTTTCACATGCTTACATTTTTGGTATGACATTTGGTTTGTTTACATGGGACAATACATTCATTAACATTAGCTACGCCGTTCGTTAGTAGGTAGTGGTACCATAGGAATTGACAACTCCCGTTCCGGACATCCCAGGGAAAGGGGACAGAAAGGAATGACCGAATTCGATGATATAAAGACAGATAGACCTTTAATTTGTTTAAAGGGTTTATCACCACAGTCACAAGGCTTGGATGTATGCATTTTCACAATACCGCATAAATGTTCATATTAAATATTTGCATGCATTTACACAAAACATAGCTTTGATTTAAACCAAGTTTTACTTCAACATTCTGTTTTTGTGCATATGGTTTAGTTGAGACATTTCACTTGCCATACATGACATTTTGACATAGACATTTGACATGGATATTTGACATAGACATTTGACATGGATATTTGACATAGACATTTGACATGGATATTTGACATAGACATTTTGATATGATTTACATCTTGACATGAACACTTTGACATATTACCCAATACATTTGACAATTGATTTAAACATAGACTTCTTACATTGGTTGGTTTGGTTTGATTAAGTGATTAAGTAACGATGCGTGTGTAATATGATACAAGCATGGTGGATACGCCGCTGGTACTTCCTATATATAAGTGTTTGTATGGTATTATATGTCGTAACGTTATTTGAATCATTTCAGTTTGAGACATAGAACATTTTATACAAATAACATACTTTCCACAAGACATTGATTTACAAACAACTTATCTTATACAAACACATTTTTACATGGTTATTTATTTAACCTGACATTTACTTATACATATCATCTGATCTTATTGTTTTCAAATGATTTACATGACAAAGCAAATTACAAGGTTCATGACTAAACATTTTTCTTAAACATAAGTCATGAATCCTATTTTCACAAAACCTATGTATCTCACAGGCATTTTTATGCTGACGTACCTATTTTCACATGTGTTTTCAGGTGCTTTTCCATAGGATGTTGGTCATGATACTAGGGCGGACCTGTGCCTTAGAGCTTTAAAAGAAGATAGACTATGTTTAATTATGTTCTGAACTCTTTAATTTCCTGTTTGAAACAATGTAACACCTTTGTTTATAAATAAAATACAACTTTGTATGCCATGGTTATGAAACAATTAATTCTGTTACGACACGCCCCGATGTTTCTGTCACACCCCGACCACGTGGAACATACAAAACGTGGCGGAAATGTCGGGGAGTGTTGTAACAGAATTAATTGTTTCAAATCCATGGCAATTGAAGTTTCGTTTTATTGATTAAAAGTGTTACAATGTCTTAACAAACAAAGAATACAACATAATTAACTAGTCTTGCATCTTTTATTGTCACTAAAGCCCAAGTCTGCCTATGTGTATCTTGATCATCTTATGCAACAGCTCCTGAAAAACACATGTGAAAATAGGTACGTCAGCATAAAAATGCCTGTGAGATACATAGGTTTTGTGAAAATAGGTTCCATGACTTATGTTTGAGAAAATGTTTAGTCATGAACCTTGTAATTTGCTTTGTTTTGTAAATCATTTGAAAAACAATGAGTTCAGATGATATGTATAAATAAGTAAATAATGTATGGTTAAATGAATAACCATAGTAAAAATGGGTTTGTATAAGATAAGTTGTTTGTAAAACAATGTCTTGTGAAAAGTATGTTATTTGTATAAAATGTTATATGTCTCAAACTGAAATGATTCAAATAATGCTACGATATGTAATACCATACAAACACTTATATATAGGAAGTACCAGCGGCGTATCCACCATGCTTGTATCATATTACACACGCATCGTTACTTAATCACTTACTCAAACCAAACTATCAAGATGAAATGTTTAACAAGTATAGAAATGTTCATGTATAGTCAAATACGGTTCACACGGTTCACAGATACAAACGGTTCACAGATACAAACGGTTCACAGATACAAACGGTTCACAGATACAAACGGTTCACAGATACAAACGGTTCACAGATACAAACAGTTCACAGATACAAACGGTTCACAGATACAAACGGTTCACAGATATCAACGAATCACAGATACAAACGGTTCACAGATATCAACGGATCACATAGTCGAATGTTTACAACGGTTCAATATGTAGTATAATGTGTTCATATGCTGGATAAGCATATGCAACAGAAAAGCAATGTAAAACAATGTACTAAGTATGCACATAATGGACATACATAGCATAAAATGTATTGAAATCATGTACTATAATGTACTAACGAACATAGCAGGTATATGATGTGAAAACGGGAAAGCATGAATGTAACAAGTAGGCACATGTGTTCCACCCCAAAACAGTTTGGAAAACAGTAAAAGAGGGGTCTATGTACTCACCTGAGATTGCTCAGTAGTTCTGGAGTGACAACTAAACAATGCTAGAGATCGCGGATATCAAACGGCACCTAGTATAGGTAACTATGTTAATAAACCGGACCTAGATCGGAAGATTGGGTAGCATTAGGGTTTGTAAACCAAACGAGTTTAGAGACTCGTGTCATTTGGTTTAACAAAGCCTACATACTAAATGAAACTTAACCTAAGTGTTTACGACCCATTACGACCCGTTTAGGTAGCTTATGCTACTTTAACGCGTCGTTCGCGTGAAACGCGTTCGGACCGCCTAACTAGTCCTACGACAAGTGTTATATGCCTAAACATATTACATAATCAGTTATGTGACAAAGGTTTAGGTTACATATGCTTAATTACCAATTATACATGAAAAGGGTATTCTGGTAATTTACCTAAGGCATATAAACTACCTATCATACAACTACTTAAACGATGTGACCATAGGGTATAACCTCGGAAGGTTATTCCCTACCTACTATGGTCACCTAATGTGTTTGGTCGGATCCTAATGATCGACCAAACTGGGTCGGGTTCGAGGTATAAGCGATTTATCAGATCGCTTACCCTACGACCCTAAACAACGTGGTAATCAGTGGGCATAGTCCCAAGGGACTATGACCAACGTGATTACACTCACGTTGCGAAGTTCAAAAGAACTTCGCATTGACCATTACTGGTCAACGCTGAAAGTCAAACAAAGTTTGACTTTCGGACTCGAAAAGCAATAAAATAAGGAAAAGAACGAAAGAATACTTACGAAGGGTCCCCGAATGCTAACCCAGATCAAAATAGCTCAGGTATGAAACGAAGGTTCCAACTTAGAGCCCAAATGATCAGATTTGTGAGAAATGAAGAAAAGGGGGTGGGGTATTTATAGATTTCGGGTAACCGTTAAGATCGTTTCTTGAATAACGTGCCTTAATCGGAACCGTACACTTGTCGTAAAGTTGTGGTGTCCAGGAAGTTTGTTCTTATCCGCTGACTAGACGATAGGAAACGAGTGGACACGAATCAATCAGCTGCAACTTGCAACAAAACATTGAATCTGGTCCAGATCATGCAGTCGCGTAGCGCGACGGGTAGGCACTTAGGGCTCGCGCTACGCTACTGCCTCCCCTGAATCAGAAAGTTTCAAACTTGGCAGCAATGGTCCCTGCACGTGTTTAAGGCCTTTTTCGATGCGTTTGAACCCCGTTAACCTCATTTCAAGGCTCTAAAATGAAGTTAAAGTATAGGGAACTCAAAACATGCTCAAAAATATCTCGGATGTTGGTTCGTTTGGTCGTACGAACGCGATGTTCGCTTAATCACGACGGAATGCGCACAAGCGCGAAAAACGATCCAAATGACGTGACGAATGGATTTTTCTTATGGCGAACACTAAAATAAAATATTTTAGTGCTTACATAAATTTTTGGATGTCCAGATGTATTCAGAACGTAAGTTATGCGCGAAAATGCAAACTTGTGCACTTTTTGACACTTTTAGTCCCTGAATGACCCAAAAGTTTATTTTAGCACACCAAACCCCTCAAAGCCAATTTCTAAGCTATGTAGAGGATATTTATGGTATGTTTAACTTATGGTCATGTTCCGAAAGGTCTGTTACAGTTCAAATTGGCATACTTTCGCAGTTTGTCAAATTTAGTCCCTGTAAGCGATTAAACTTTGATTTCACCACACCAAACCTTCCAAAACTTATATCTAAGTTATGTAAAGGTTATTTAAGGTATGTTAAGCCTATTTCACTATTCCGGAGTGTTCGTTGCATTAAACTGGTTATATTTACGCATTAGTGCGCGTATAACCTTCCAGAAAGCGATTTAGAGCTTGAAATCGAACAAGAATTGATATGTGCAAAAGATACACATATTTATACAAGTCCAAAGTATGAAATACAATATTTCATTGGTTTGGCATTTGTTTGATGGTTGAAATGACACAGGTGTTACAGTCTCCCCTACTTTAGGAAATTTCGTCCCGAAATTAATTCGTAGGAGTCTATTTGTGACGTTGTGTCAGATAACCACCAGAGGTATGTGAAGCATAATCCTGTCATTTCCTTAACGGACATTCTTCAGAATGAAAATGAACAAACGGAGTCATTTTCCTCAACGAGTATTCTTCAGAGGCGGAAATGAAGGAATAATCAAACGGGGATTCATTTCCTTAACGGACAATTCTGAGAAACGAAAATGAACAAACGGAGTCATTTTCAACGGTTGCTTCCTCAGAAACGGAAATGAAAATGATAGACAAACGGATATTCATTTCCTCAACGGACAAATCTTCAGAAACGAAAATGAACAAACAGAGTCATTTTCAACGGTTGTTTCCTCAGGTTCGGAAATGAAGATGATAGACAAACGGATGTTCATTTCCTCAACGGATAATCTTCAGAAACGAAAATGAACTAACGGAGTCATTTTCAACGGTTGTTTCCTCAGGTTCGGAAATGAAGATGATAGACAAACGGATGTTCATTTCCTCAACGGATAATCTTCAGAAACGAAAATGAACTAACGGAGTCATTTTCAACGGTTGTTTCCTCAGGTTCGGAAATGAAGGATTAAACAACGGATATTCATTTCCTTAACGGATAATCTTCAGAAACGAAAATGAACAAACAGAGTCATTTTCAACGGTTGTTTCCACAGGTTCGGAAATGAAGATGATAGACAAACGGATGTTCATTTCCTCAACGGATAATCTTCAGAAACGAAAATGAACTAACGGAGTCATTTTCAACGGTTGTTTCCTCAAGTTCGGAAATGAAGATGATAGACAAACGGATGTTCATTTCCTCAACGGATAATCTTCAGAAACGAAAATGAACTAACGGAGTCATTTTCAACGGTTGTTTCCTCAGGTTCGGAAATGAAGGATTAAACAACGGATATTCATTTCCTCAACGGATAATCTTCAGAAACGAAAATGAACTAACGGAGTCATTTTCAACGGTTGTTTCCTCAGGTTCGGAAATGAAGGATTAAATAAACGGATATTCATTTCCCTTGACGGATACTCTTCAGAACGAAAATGCACAAACGGAGTCATTTTCCTCAACGGTTATTCTTCAGAATTGGAAATGAAGGATAAACGGATATTCATTTCCTTAACGGATATTCTTCAGAAGTGAAAAATGAATAGCTAGTTCATTTTTCCTCAACGGATACTTCATCAGAATTGGAAATGAATAGGGTTAACTTCTAGGTACATGACAAAGCTCGCTGTGGTTTCTGTGCACTAAATTCCATAATTATGTATGCATCCATAATTACGTAATTCCTTGCATAGTCCGCACAGTTTGTCTTGTAATGTTCATAAGCACATAATCACATAGTTGTTTAACTTGTTATTATCTTGTTATAGATTGCAATTACTTGGCACCTCGTACATCGTTTCTCTTGGAAGAAACGGGTACTTAGGATTTTCGTGAAAAACGCAAGAGATCATACAATGGAAGAAATTTGGGAGTAGTCTGTTCTTCAAGGAATGCGGTTCCTTGATTGTCGGTATTGTAGGGGATATGTTGTTTATACATACAATCACATAAATACATTGCAATGTAAATAAAAGATTTATTTATAAACAACGATAACAACTGTTTCTTGGATCTTGACAACAAAAGAAAATAATACATAGGACGTGATTATTTCTAAACGATGTTGTCTTCTGGTTGATCATATGCTTATCCCTGCGTTGGATTTGCATTAGCAAGCCTTGGGCAATTCCTACGAAAATGGCCCATCTCGCCACAGTTGTAGCAAGATCCCTGTGGGAAACGAGCTTGAGCAGGATTGTTGCCAGCTTGATTTGGTGCAGCTGCGGTTGGGCAAACCCTAGTTGTATGACCTATAAGTCCGCAAACTTGGCATGTGCGGCACTTCACCCCAGCATGATGATGTAGGCCACATTGGTTGCACAAGGGTGCAGTTCCGTTGTAGGGTTTCCTGGCAGGGGGTTGAGCTGGTTGGTTGAGGACGGCTTGATCGTTGTGAGCGACCACAGCGTAGTTCTGAGAAGCCTTTCGCTTCTTTGACCTCTTAGGGGATCCAGTCTGTTCATCCATGATCTTTGATTCCTCGATTGGTTTCGATTCTTCGACCGGCTTCTTGTCACCTTTTCGGAAAAGTTTACCTTTCCTGATCTTTGATTCAGTCAAGGTTGCAGATAGCTCAATGGCCTGTCTAACTGTAGTAGGGTTGCTACCAGTCAAAATGTCTTGTATTGAGTCAGGGAGGCCATCAATGTACTTTTCGATTGCCTTATCCAAAGGCGTGACCATGTTTGGGCATAACAGACTTAACTCTTCATAACGGTCCGTGTAGGCTCGATGCTCACCGCTGTCTTGCTCAAGATTGTTGAATTCCCTTTCCAAAGCCCTGATCTCATGTCGAGGACAGAACTCCTTCATCATAAGGGCCCTAAGTTCAGCCCATGTCTGTGCTAGAGCAACTTCTGCACCACGATCTCTCATAATACCGTTCCACCACGTAAGGGCTCTCTTCTGGAACACACTAGAAGCAAACTCGACCTTGCGATTGTCAGGACACTGCACATGGCGGAAAGTATTCTCAATGCTCTCGAACCATTGAAGAAGCCCAGTCGCTCCCTCAGAACCACTAAACTTGAGTGGTTTCGCCGAGTTAAAACTCTTGAAATTGCATGGACCATTGTTGTTGTTGTTGGCTTGATTCCATTGAGCAAAGAGGTTTGGGAATTGAGCAGCCATTTGCTGCGCAATGATTTCTGCCAACTCGGCAGTCTCTATCTGGTTTTCGCGTCGAGGAGGCATTCTAAAAGAGGAAACATGAAAGGAAACGAGTGAGAGAATTAGACGAAAAGAATGAGATGAAACAAATTTGATGAAAGCAATGGATAGTGGTCATTTGTTTGTTACTACAAAGCAACAAACGACCTTGGTGATTAATCAAAGTAAATAGGTCAAAAATAATGTATCGCGAAGACATGCTCGCCTATAAGTGAACACTCATCCCAAGAATTCCCAGGTAAGCACAACTGGTCTCGCGTCTGGTTGAGATGTATACGAAGTGCTTGCCTAGACAGAAAACCCAGAATACAAGCATTTACCCTTCCAGTTTGCACGTGTTCACATTATTTAAAACCCAAAACCTTGACGAGATTTTGAAAATTCAAAGGGGTTCAAAACCATATAACAGAGGGTTCAAAACCTTACAATAGAGGGTTCAAAACCTTGTAATAAATCATCTTAGAAACGATGATTAGTTTTCAAAGCGGTTTTGAAATTTATGTTCTAGTTGTGGTAGTCGCCTAAGGATAGGTGACGGTATTGTTTTATGACTAAACGCAAGTAAACTCGCGTTAGGGTCCTAAGAAAGTTATAGACTAGGTCAAAGCATTACTAATAACCTAATTCCCTATAACCATTGGCTCTGATACCATCTTTTCTGTCACACCCCGACCACGTGGAACATACAAAACGTGGCGGAAATGTCGGGGAGTGTTGTAACAGAATTAATTGTTTCAAATCCATGGCAATTGAAGTTTCGTTTTATTGATTAAAAGTGTTACAATGTCTTAACAAACAAAGAATACAACATAATTAACTAGTCTTGCATCTTTTATTGTCACTAAAGCCCAAGTCTGCCTATGTGTATCTTGATCATCTTATGCAACAGCTCCTGAAAAACACATGTGAAAATCGGTACGTCAGCATAAAAATGCCTGTGAGATACATAGGTTTTGTGAAAATAGGTTCCATGACTTATGTTTGAGAAAATGTTTAGTCATGAACCTTGCAATTTGCTTTGTTTTGTAAATCATTTGAAAAACAATGAGTTCAGATGATATGTATAAATAAGTAAATAATGTATGGTTAAATGAATAACCATAGTAAAAATGGGTTTGTATAAGATAAGTTGTTTGTAAAACAATGTCTTGTGAAAAGTATGTTATTTGTATAAAATGTTATATGTCTCAAACTGAAATGATTCAAATAACGCTACGATATGTAATACCATACAAACACTTATATATAGGAAGTACCAGCGGCGTATCCACCATGCTTGTATCATATTACACACGCCTCGTTACTTAATCACTTACTCAAACCAAACTATCAAGATGAAATGTTTAACAAGTATAGAAATGTTCATGTATAGTCAAATACGGTTCACACGGTTCACAGATACAAACGGTTCACAGATACAAACGGTTCACAGATACAAACGGTTCACAGATACAAACGGTTCACAGATACAAACGGTTCACAGATACAAACAGTTCACAGATACAAACGGTTCACAGATACAAACGGTTCACAGATATCAACGGATCACAGATACAAACGGTTCACAGATATCAACGGATCACATAGTCAAATGTTTACAACGGTTCAATATGTAGTATAATGTGTTCATATGCTGGATAAGCATATGCAACAGAAAAGCAATGTAAAACAATGTACTAAGTATGCACATAATGGACATACATAGCATAAAATGTATTGAAATCATGTACTATAATGTACTAACGAACATAGCAGGTATATGATGTGAAAACGGGAAAGCATGAATGTAACAAGTAGGCACATGTGTTCCACCCCAAAACAGTTTGGAAAACAGTAAAAGAGGGGTCTATGTACTCACCTGAGATTTCTCAGTAGTTCTGGAGTGACAACTAAACAATGCTAGAGATCGCGGATATCAAACGGCACCTAGTATAGGTAACTATGTTAATAAACCGGACCTAGATCGGAAGATTGGGTAGCATTAGGGTTTGTAAACCAAACGAGTTTAGAGACTCGTGTCATTTGGTTTAACAAAGCCTACATACTAAATGAAACTTAACCTAAGTGTTTACGACCCATTACGACCCGTTTAGGTAGCTTATGCTACTTTAACGCGTCGTTCGCGTGAAACGCGTTCGGACCGCCTAACTAGTCCTACGACAAGTGTTATATGCCTAAACATATTACATAATCAGTTATGTGACAAAGGTTTAGGTTACATATGCTTAATTACCAATTATACATGAAAAGGGTATTCTGGTAATTTACCTAAGGCATATAAACTACCTATCATACAACTACTTAAACGATGTGACCATAGGGTATAACCTCGGAAGGTTATTCCCTACCTACTATGGTCACCTAATGTGTTTGGTCGGATCCTAATGATCGACCAAACTGGGTCGGGTTCGAGGTATAAGCGATTTATCAGATCGCTTACCCTACGACCCTAAACAACGTGGTAATCAGTGGGCATAGTCCCAAGGGACTATGACCAACGTGATTACACTCACGTTGCGAAGTTCAAAAGAACTTCGCATTGACCATTACTGGTCAACGCTGAAAGTCAAACAAATTTGACTTTCGAACTCGAAAAGCAATAAAATAAGGAAAAGAACGAAAGAATACTTACGAAGGGTCCCCGAATGCTAACCCAGATCAAAATAGCTCAGGTATGAAACGAAGGTTCCAACTTAGAGCCCAAATGATCAGATTTGTGAGAAATGAAGAAAAGGGGGGTGGGGTATTTATAGATTTCGGGTAACCGTTAAGATCGTTTCTTGAATAGCGTGCCTTAATCGGAACCGTACACTTGTCGTAAAGTTGTGGTGTCCAGGAAGTTTGTTCTTATCCGCTGACTAGACGATAGGAAACGAGTGGACACGAATCAATCAGCTGCAACTTGCAACAAAACATTGAATCTGGTCCAGATCATGCAGTCGCGTAGCGCGACGGGTAGGCACTTAGGGCTCGCGCTACGCTACTGCCTCCCCTGAATCAGAAAGTTTCAAACTTGGCAGCAATGGTCCCTGCACGTGTTTAAGGCCTTTTTCGATGCGTTTGAACCCCGTTAACCTCATTTCAAGGCTCTAAAATGAAGTTAAAGTATAGGGAACTCAAAACATGCTCAAAAATATCTCGGATGTTGGTTCGTTTGGTCGTACGAACGCGATGTTCGCTTAATCACGACGGAATGCGCACAAGCGCGAAAAACGATCCAAATGACGTGACGAATGGATTTTTCTTATGGCTAACACTAAAATAAAATATTTTAGTGCTTACATAAATTTTTGGATGTCCAGATGTATTCAGAACGTAAGTTATGCGCGAAAATGCAAACTTGTGCACTTTTTGACACTTTTAGTCCCTGAATGACCCAAAAGTTTATTTTAGCACACCAAACCCCTCAAAGCCAATTTCTAAGCTATGTAGAGGATATTTATGGTATGTTTAACTTATGGTCATGTTCCGAAAGGTCTGTTACAGTTCAAATTGGCATACTTTCGCAGTTTGTCAAATTTAGTCCCTGTAAGCGATTAAACTTTGATTTCACCACACCAAACCTTCCAAAACTTATATCTAAGTTATGTAAAGGTTATTTAAGGTATGTTAAGCCTATTTCACTATTCCGGAGTGTTCGTTGCATTAAACTTGTTATATTTACGCATTAGTGCGCGTATAACCTTCCAGAAAGCGATTTAGAGCTTGAAATCGAACAAGAATTGATATGTGCAAAAGATACACATATTTATACAAGTCCAAAGTATGAAATACAATATTTCATTGGTTTGGCATTTGTTTGATGGTTGAAATGACACAGGTGTTACAGTTTCCGCCGCGATTTGTTGTTTTACGCGGTCGGGGTGTGACACATGACCACTCCAGCTACTCCAGACAGCAAGTTCCAATGCAAGACATCTAACGACCTACAAGCATGCAAACAAGTGTGTCAGACGACGCTGGTGAGTTCAAAGTTTTGTTAACGAGTTTAGTTACCAGATATATACATAAAACAGTTTAACAATTTGATTTGATGTTGTTATTAACTCGATTACCAAAATGGCTACAAGATGTATTTGCCCAACCCCAATGTCTCTTTCAAAACATTGGTCATGCTTTAAGTAAATTAGTTGACGCCCGTCCTCCCCGATACTGTGTGAGGGTGCCAAACCTAATAGCGCTATCAACTAATAACCTCGTTGCCTCCCCGTCAACTATCGGTAGACGTAAGGGGTCTTATATGATAGAAACTGAGTAATAACAAACATCCCATTAACCTGACATTCCTCCCTGGAACGTTACCCGATATCCCTCCCCGGGATGCATGATTGAAAAAGAGCAGTGAACTCACCTTAGTTTTGCTCGGTAAGATTAGTTATTCGTTTTACCGTTGGACACTCCAAACCCTAATATGGTTCCAATGCTAGTCAGTTTCATTTACATAGAATTTGCTTATTCATTGTGTATTTTCCACATGTGGTAGGCAATTATGGCACACATTATCATACAGGTTACAACGAGTATTCGGGTCATAAGTATTCTCACGTACAGGATCATATATTACAGTAACACATAGTAGCAGTTCAATCCTCATTTAATTAACCATGCATATAATAACAACAATTCATAATACTCTACAATCTTTTAGTTATAACAATCTTGTATCCATACTGTATAAAACCCGCCCTAACTGGGCAGTGTAACATCTGTGCTTGTAATCATTGTGAACAATACAATTATCAATAAAACAATGTTATTTGATCCCAATGTTTGTTTTGTTATGTTTTACATTTTTCATGTTTTGACTTTTGTTCAATTTCAAACTCTATATCACTTTCTAGAGAGTTATACGCAAACTGGTGCGTAAACGTAAACAGTTTAATGCGACAAATACTCCGGAACATCAACATATACTTAAAATACCTTAAATAACCTTTACATAACTTAGAAATAAGTTTTAAAGGCTTTCGTATGGCAAAAACAAGTTAATTCGCTTACAGGGACTAAACTTGACAAACTGCGAAAGTATGACGATTCGTACTGAAACAGACATTCCGGAACATGACCATAAGTTAAACATACCATAAATATCCTTTACATTGCTTAGAAATAGGCTTTGAGGGGTTCGGTGTGCTAAAATAAACTTTTGGGTCATTCAGGGACTAAAAGTGTCAAAAAGTGCACAAGTTTGCACTTTTGCGCATAACTAACGTTCTGAATACATTCGGACATCCAAAAATTTATGTAAGCACTAAAATATTTTATTTTAGTGTTTGGCATAAGAAAAATTCATTCGTCGTGTCATTTGGATCGTTTTTCGCGCTTGTGCGCATTCCGTCGTAATTAAGCGATCATCGCGATCGTACGACCAAACGAACCAACATCCGACATATTTTTGAGCATGTTTCATGTCCACAATGTTTAGGCATCATTTTAGGGCCTTAAAGTTGGCTTAACGGGCCTTAAACGTGTCGAAATGAGCCTTAAACACCAACAGGGACTGAAACTGTCATTTATCAAACTTATTTCTGATCAGACAAGGCCATACGGCCCGCGTAAGGTTTGTGTCCATCTTTACGCGGCCCGCGTCAGGGTCCCAGATCAGATAAGATCGATTTGTCAGCAGATTACAACTGTTTAACCCACAACCACAAACCCACACTTGCCCTTTCAGCTCATTAGGGGTCATTTTTAGGCACCACAACTTTCCAACAAGTGTACGCACGAGATTCGATCACATTTTACAAGAAACGATCTTAACGGTTTGGGAAATACTATAAATACCCCACCCCCATTTGCTTTAAACTCACTAGAATCTGATCTAAAAGACTCTAAGTTGGAACCATTGTTTCATACCTGAGTTATTTTGATCTAGATTAGCATTCGGGGACCCTTCGTAAGTATTCCTTCGTTCTTTTATTGCTTTTCGAGTCCGAAAGTCAAACTTTGTTTGACTTTCTGCGTTGACCAGTTTATGGTCAATCCGAAGTTCGTTTGAACTTCGCAACGTGATTGTAATCACGATGGTTATAGTCCCTTGGGACTATGCCTACTGATTACCACGTTGTCTAGGGTCGTAAGGGTAAGCGATCTAATAAATCGCTTATACCTTCGAACCCGACCCATTTGGTCGATCATTAGGATCCGACCAAATACATTAGGTGACCATAGTATATAGGGAATAACCTTCCGAGGTTATACCTTATGGTCACGGCGTTTAAGTAGTTGTATGATAGGTAGTTTATATGCCTTAGGTAAATTACCAAAATACCCTTTGATGCCAAAATTGGTGTCCCGTTAATTTCGTCGGGGCTGTTATATAGAGACTGTAATGTTCTGTTGGAGAAATTAGACAAAAGAATCATGCATTGGAGGAATAAGTTACTCTCGTTCGCAGGTAGATTGCCACTCATTGTTTCTGTTTTATCTTCTATGCATATTTTCTGGTCCTCTGTGTTTATGCTTCCGAGTAGAGTTGTTCTAGAGTTGGAGGCAAAGATGAGGAATTTTTTGTGGTCTCAAGATACGGGTTTCCAGAAAGGCAAAGCTAAGGTTTCTTGGAAAGCAGTTTGTCTCCCTAAATATGAAGGTGGGTTGGGTATTCGGCGTATTGGTGATGTAAACAAAGCCCTTATGGCTAATCACATGTGGAGTATTCTTATGAGGAGGAAGTCTTTGTGGGTGGATTGGGTTCATGTTTACAGGTTAAAAGGAAAGAATTTCTGGATTGCTAAAATTCCCTCTTCTTGTAGTTACTCGTGGCGTAAGTTGCTTCAACTTCGTCCGTATTTGAGGGATTTCTTTTGGTTTGACATTGGTAATGGAACATTGGCCTCAGCTTGGTATGATATATGGAGTGACATTGGGCCGCTTGGGGAGTTTATTTCGCCTAGAACTATTGCAAATGCAGGCTTCCGGTTAGAGGATTCGGTTTCTGACATCCAGGCCAATGGAGAGTGGAAGTGGCCGGTTTCTTGGAGAGATCTTTATCCAGTTCTGATTCAGCTAGATCAAGTTCATATTATTCCGAATAAATCTGATAGAGTTATGTGGCGTGATGGAAATAACACGAGTATTTTCTCGTCTTCTGAAGCATGGAATTCGGTTCGTTATAAAGAAACTGAGATAGATTGGAGCACTATTGTCTGGTTTACCCAATGCATCCCGAGGCATGCATTCTTAATGTGGCTGATTATGAGAGGTAAGCTGCTCACGCAAGATAAGATTCTGAAGTGGGATTTTTCTCGAAGAAAGAATATGAATATGATGTGTTGTTTGCTATGCTATGCTAATCATGACTCTCATAGCCATTTGTTCTTTGAATGTGAATTCTCTTCGAAAGTTTGGCATATCGTGAGACAGAAAGTGGGCATGAATACGGTTCAACCTAAGTGGGAGGATATAATCAATTGGCTTCTTGCTCGATCCAATTCTAAGTTAGCTTCTGATTATGTTGCAAGGCTATTGGTGGCGGCTAGTGCTTATGTTATTTGGCAGGAGCGTAATATCAGGATCTTCAAGAATCGGATGAGACCTCCAGAGATTGTTAGTGAGAAAATCATTAGTTTGGTTCGGTACAAGCTGATGGGAGCGAGACTGAAGTCTACTGAAAATGTGCGAAGACTTTGGAGGGAGTGGGAGATTCATGGCAATGACATTATTGATGATGGTGGCTGATTAGTTTTTGTTTATCTTTGTGTTTGTTGGTCTAGATAGTAGTCTGGTGGGACGTTTAGTAGTTTGTGGTTTTATTTTGGTTCTTTGGTTTACTTTCATGGGGCATGTCCCATGATTGAACTAGTGTAGGCTCTCTACACTACTTGGTTTTTATTGGTTGTGAATATATAGAATCACCGGGGTAACCCTTTACCCAAAAAAAAAAACATAACTTTTGACATCTAAACTGATTTGACAACAATATTAGACATGTTAAGGCATATGTTACTTATCATAGGACTAGTTAGGCGGTCCGAACGCGTTTCACGCGAACGACGCGTTAAAGTAGCATAAGCTACCTAAACGGGTCGTAATGGGTCGTAAACACTTAGGTTAGGTTTCATTTAGCATGTAGGCTTTGTTAAACCATATGACACGAGTCTCCATACACGTTTGGTTTACGAACCCTCATTCTATCTAAATCCCCCGATTTAGGTCCGGTTTATTAACATAGTTACCTATATTAGGTGTCGTTTGATTCCGTGATCTCTAGCATTGCTTGGTGGTTATCTTAGGACTTCTGAGCAAACTCAAGTGAGTACATAGACCCCTCTTTTACTGTTTTCCAAACTGTTTTGGGGTGAAACACATGTGCCTACTTGTTACTTTCGTGCTTTCCTGTTTTCACATCATATACTTATTATGTTCGTTAGTACATTATAGTACATGATTTCATTACATTTCATGCTATGTATGCCCATTGTGTGTGTACTTAGTACATTTCCTTACATTACATGCTATGTATGCCCATTGTGTGCGTATTTAGTACATTGGTTTACATTACATTTTATGCTATGTGTGCCCATTGTGTGCATACTTAGTACATTGTTTTACATTACATTTTATGCTATGTGTGCCCATTGCGTGCATACTTAGTACATTGTTTTACATTACATTTCAAGCTATGTATGTCCATTGTGTGCATACTTAGTACATTACATTACATTTCATGCTATTGTGTGCATACTTAGTACAGTTGTTTTCATCACATGCTTACATTTTGGTATGACATTTGGGTTGTTTACAATGGAACAATACATTCATTAACATTAGCTACGCCGTTCGTTAGTAGGTAGTGGTACCATAGGAATTGACAACTCCCGTTCCTGAAATCCTGGGTTTGTTTGGATTGGAAGGAATGACCGAATTCGATATACATAACTTAGATAAACCTTTAATTTGTTTAAGGGTTTATCGCCACAGTCTCAAGGCTTGGATGTATGCATTTTCACAATACCGCATAGATGTTTGTATCAGTAAAGCATGCATTTGTTCCACAAAACATAACTTTGACTTAAACTATGTTTAATTCAATACCCTGTTTTTGTGCATATTACCTATGGTTTGGTTGATATATTTCACATGCCATACATGACATTTTTGGGATACACATTATATGATTTACATCAAACATAAACATGTTGACATTGATTACAAATTTGGTGATTTAGATTAGACATGGACATTTTGATATGGTTTACACAATAACACTTGACAATTGATTTGTACATGAACAAGTTACATTGGTGGTTGTTTGGGTAAGTGATTTGAGTAACGAGGCGTGTGTAATATGATACAAACATGGTGGATACGCCGCTGGTACTTCCTATATATAAGTGTTTGTATAATATTACATATCGTAACGTTATTTAAATCATTTCAGTATAGACATATTATATTTATACAAATAACATACTTTTCACAAGATATTGTTTTACAAAACAGTTTATTTTATACAACTCATTTTACATGGTTATTCATTTAACCTTACATTTAATTATACATATCAACTGATCTTTTCGTTTTTCAAATGATTTACAAGACAAAGCAAATTACAAGGTTCATGACTAAACATTTTCTTAAACACAAGTCATGAATCCTATTTTTACAAAACCTATGTATCTCACAGGCATTTTTATGCTGACGTACCTATTTTCACATGTGTTTTCTGGAGCTTTTGCATAGGATGTCGATCAGGACACTAGGGCGGACCTGTGCCTTAGAGACATAAAATGAAGATAGACTAGTTTAATTATGTTATGAACTCTTTGTTTCCTGTTTAAGACAATATAACACTCTTGTTTAATAAATAAAATACAACTTTGTATGCCATGGTTATGAAACAATTAATTCTGTTACAACACTCCCCGACGTTTCCGCCACGTTTTGTATGTTCTACGTGGTCGGGCTGTGACAGAAGAGTTGGTATCAGAGCCAATGGTTATAGGGAATTAGGTTATTAGCAATGGTTTGACCTAGACTATAACTTTTCTAGGACCCTAACACGAGTTATCTTGTGTTTAGATCTTAAAACATGCACATCACCTATTCCTAGGTGATTATCAAAACAAAAACCAAATTTTCCGAAACGATTTTTGAAAAACAATCATCTGATTTTGGATGATTTATTACAAGGTTTTGAACCCTCTATTGTAAGGTTTTGAACCCTCTGTTATATGGTTTTGAACCCTTTTGAGTTTTCAAAATCTCGTCAAAGTTTTGGGTTTTAAATAATGTGAACACGTGCAAACTGGAAGGGTGAATGCCTGTATTCTGGGTTTTCTGTCTAGGCAAGCACTTCGTATATATCTCATCAGACGCGAGACCAGTTGTGCTTACCTGGGAATTCTTGGGATGAGTGTTCACTTATAGGCGAGCATGTCTTCGCGATACATTATTTTTCACCCATTTACTTTGATTAGTCACTGTGTGTCGTTTGTTTGCTTGGTAATGCGGACGAATGACCACCATCTTTTCTTTTGTTAATTTTGTCTCATCTCATTATCTTCATCCAATCATCTCACTCGTTTCCTTTCATGTTTTCCTCTTTTAGAATGCCTCCTCGACGCGAAAACCAGATAGCGACTGCCGAACTGGCAGAAATCATTGCGCAGCAGATGGCTGCTCAATTCCCAAACCTCTTTGCTCAATGGAACCAAGCTAACAACAACAACAATGCTCCATGCAAATACAAGGATTTTAACTCGGCTAAACCACTCAAGTTTAGTGGTTCTGAAGGAGCGACTGGGCTTCTTCAATGGTTCGAGAGCATTGAGAATACTTTTCGCCACGTGCAGTGTCCTGAAAATCGCAAGGTCGAGTTTTCTTCGAGTGTGTTTCAGAAGAGGGCTCTCACATGGTGGAACGGGGTTATGAGAGACCGAGGTGCAGAAGTTGCTCTAGCACAGACATGGGCTGAACTTAGGGCCCTTATGATGAGGGAGTTCTGTCCTCGTCATGAACAGCGAGCGTTGGAGAAAGAGTTTGATGTTTTGAAGCAAGATAGTGGTGAGCACAGGGCGTATACTGACAGGTTTGAGGAGCTGCGTTTGCTATGCCCAACGATGGTCACCCCACTCGACAAGGCTATCGAAAGATACATCGATGGTCTACCTGACTCAGTACAAGACATCATTACTGGTAGTAACACTGCCACACTCCGTCAGGCTATCGAGTTAGCAGCGACATTGACTGAGTCGCAGATTCGGAAGAATAAGTTACACAGGAAGGGTGACAAGGGCAAGAAACAGTCGTCTGACAAGGAAGATAACAAGAAAGGTCAAAACAAGAATGGAAAGGATTCTGGTTCATCGAAAAGGGCAAGGAAGCGTAAGGCTTCCCAAAACTATGTTGTCACTGCCCAAGCTAACCAGGCAGCTCCCAACCAACCCGCACAGCCTCCAGCAAAGAAACCCTATTCAGGGAATGCACCTTTGTGCAATAGATGCAACAGCCACCATCAGCCGCAACATTAGTGTCGTTTCTGTAATAACTGTGGGAAGCCAGGTCATCTTGCCAATGTTTGTCGATTTGCTCAGAATCGGGCAGTTCAGAACCCGGCTCAACAAGTTGCTCAGCCTCCTGCTCGGTACAAGTTGATGGGAGCAAAACTGAAGAATACCGTTAGGGTGCGCAGAGTTCTTGAAGAATGGGAGATCCATATGAAAGAAAAGGACGATGATGGGGGATGAGTAGCTGTGTTTTGTTCAGTCTAGAAGTCTTGTCTAGGTGTTTTTCCTTTTGGTTGTTTTTGTGCCGATTTGGTTTGTTTTGGTTTACTTTCATGGGGAATGCCCCATGATTGAACTAGTGTAGATTCTCTACACTACTTGTTTTATTTGGTTGTGAATATATAGAATCACCGGGGTAACCCTTTACCCAAAAAAAAAAAGTTGCTCAGCCTCCTGCTCAGCAACAGGGTCAAGCTGCACGACCACACTACCCACCAGGTGCTTGTTATAACTGTGGGGATCTGACCCACTACCGTAATCAATGTCCAAGATTGGTGAATTCAAACCAGAATCAGGCTCAGGCTCGAGGGCAAGTCTTCAACATGAATGCCCAAGAGGCGCAGGCGGACGATAATGTGGTGAACGGTACGTTCTTTATTAATAATCAGCCTGCATCTGTTCTTTTTTATTCGGGTGCCGACAAGAGTTTTGTGTCATTGTCTTTTGAGCCAATACTTCGCGTGTCTAGAACAAAACTAGGTAAACCTTTGACAGTAGAGGTTGCTAGTGGTGAACCCGTTGTTCTTGATTCTGTTCTACGCAACTGCCAGTTGAACCTTAACGACCATCTTTTTCCTATCAACCTCACGCCTATGCAACTTGGAAGCTTCGACGTCATTGTGGGTATGGACTGGTTATCCAAGCATCACGCAGAAGTAGTTTGTTTCGAGAAGATCGTTCGTGTGCCGCTTTCGACAGGCGAGATCCTACAGGTTCGTGGTGAGAAGCCTGCCGGTGGTCTCAAACTCATGTCTTGTTTTAAAGCTCGGAAATATCTGCGGAAGAACTATGTGGCCTTCTTAGCACATGTTACAGCAGATAAAGGCAAGGGTAAGTCTATTTCAGATATTCCTGTCGTTCGGGATTATTCTGAAGTATTCCCTGAAGATTTACCTGGTCTACCTCCAGCACGCCAAGTCGAGTTCTGTATTGATCTCGTACCTGGTGCAAATCCCATTGCCAGAGCTCCATATCGTCTTGCACCATCTGAGATGCAAGAGTTGTCTAAGCAGCTTCAGGAGCTCTCTGACAAAGGTTTTATACGTCCTAGCTTTTCACCCTGGGGTGCTCCCGTTCTTTTTGTCAAGAAGAAGGATGGATCTTTTAGGATGTGTATCGATTATCGTGAGCTTAACAAGCTTACCATCAAGAATCGATATCCCCTACCTCGCATTGTTGATCTCTTTGATCAGTTACAGGGCGCTTCTTATTTTTCGAAGATTGATCTACGTTCCGGGTATCATCAACTTCGGGTGCATGAAGAAGATATTCCCAAAACAGTGTTCCGTACTCGCTATGGGCATTATGAGTTCACAGTCATGCC
Source organism: Helianthus tuberosus (assembly GCA_030545235.1). Classification (NCBI taxonomy): domain Eukaryota; kingdom Viridiplantae; phylum Streptophyta; class Magnoliopsida; order Asterales; family Asteraceae; genus Helianthus; species Helianthus tuberosus. Next base: position 117,856,232 of record CM060406.1, on the reverse strand, counting down.
ATTCGGTGTGACTAATGCTCCTGCTGTTTTCATGGACTTAATGAATAGGGTCTGCAAACCCTATTTGGATCAGTTCGTCATTGTTTTTATTGACGACATCTTGATATACTCTAAGACGCGAGCTGATCACGAGCAACATCTTCGTCTTACTCTGGAACTCGTAAAGAAAGAGCAACTTTTCGCCAAATTCTCCAAGTGCGAATTTTGGCTTAAAGAAGTTCAATTTTTGGGACATATTATCAACGAACGAGGTATTCATGTAGATCCCTCCAAGATCAGTGCGATTAAGGATTGGGATATGCCTACTACTCCTACTGAAGTTCGTTCTTTTCTTGGTCTAGCGGGTTATTACCGCCACTTCATTGAAAACTTCTCAAAGATTGCAGTTCCTCTAACTGCTCTAACTCAGAAGAACAAACCCTTTGATTGGGGATTCAAACAAGAGGAAGCTTTTCAAAACTTGAAGCAGAAGCTTTGCGATGCGCCTGTTCTATCATTGCCTGAGGGTGATGATGATTTTGTCGTGTATTGTGATGCATCGAAATTGGGTCTTGGCCGCGTCCTGATGCAAAGGAACAAAGTCATAGCATATGCATCGAGGCAGTTGAAGATACATGAGAAGAACTACACCACTCATGATCTTGAGTTGGGTGCAGTTGTTTTTGCTCTAAAGATCTGGAGACACTATTTGTACGGTACAAAATGTGTGGTTTTCACTGACCACAGAAGTCTTCAGCATATCTTCAACCAGAAAGAACTCAACATGAGGCAACGACGTTGGGTCGAGCTTCTAAACGACTATGACTGCGAAATTCGCTACCATCCTGGTAAGGCGAATGTCGTAGCCGATGCATTGAGTCGTAAGGAACGTACTAAGCTTCATTGTGTACGTGTTCAATCTGTTATTCAAGCTCGATCCGATATCCAAGCATGCATTTCTCAGGCTCAACAATCTTTTGTTTCACAAGGTTTAATGGATAAGGAATTTCCCTATCACATAACACCTGATCTGGAACTGAAGGACAATGGATTATATTACTTCATGGACCGTTTGTGGGTCCCAAGCCCGGATGATCTTCGTACCTTGCTTATGGATGAAGCCCATAAGTCTCGTTATTCTATTCATCCGGGCTCAGATAAGATGTATAAGGATCTTCGTATTCATTATTGGTCGCCTGGTATGAAGAAAGACATTGCCTTATATGTATCAAAATGCCTTACTTGTCTTAAGGTTAAGGCTGAACATCAGCGTCCTTCTGGTTTATTGGTACAACCAGAGATCCCAGTTTGGAAATGGGAAAACATTACTATGGATCTTGTTACCAAACTTCCACGCACAAAGAAAGGTCATGATGCCATCTGGGTAGTCGTTGATCGTCTTACTAAGTCAGCACATTTCTTGCCAATCCGTGAGGATTTTCCTGCTGACAGACTTGCAAAAATCTATGTGGATGAGATTGTAGCTCGACATGGTGTTCCTTTGAACATCATTTCTGACAGAGATGCTCGTTTCACTTCTCATTTTTGGAGAACCATGCAATCTGCTATGGGGACCCAACTTAATCTGAGCATAGTTTATCATCCGCAAATGGATGGTCAATCTGAAAGAACAATCCAGACTCTGGAGGATATGCTTAGAGCTTGTGTGATCGACTTTGGTGGTAGTTGGGATTCACATCTTCCGTTAATTGAATTCTCCTACAACAACAGTTATCACACCAGCATCAAAATGGCTCCTTTCGATTACCACGTTGTCTAGGGTCGTAAGGGTAAGCGATCTAATAAATTGCTTATACCTTCGAACCCGACCCATTTGGTCGATCATTAGGATCCGACAAAATACATTAGGTGACCATAGTATATAGGGAATAACCTTCCGAGGTTATACCTTATGGTCACGGCGTTGAAGTAGTTGTATGATAGGTAGTTTATATGCCTTAGGTAAATTACCAAAATACCCTTTGATGCCAAAATTCATTTTAAACATATGTAACATAACTTTTGACATCTAAACTGATTTGACAACAATATTAGACATGTTAAGGCATATGTTACTTGTCATAGGACTAGTTAGGCGGTCCGAAAGCGTTTCACGCGAACGACGCGTTAAAGTAGCATAAGCTACCTAAACGGGTCGTAATGGGTCGTAAACACTTAGGTTAGGTTTCATTTAGCATGTAGGCTTTGTTAAACCATATGACACGAGTCTCCATACTCGTTTGGTTTACGAACCCTCATTCTATCTAAATCCCCTGATTTAGGTCCGGTTTATTAACATAGTTACCTATATTAGGTGCCGTTTGAGTCCGTGATCTCTAGCATTGCTTGGTGGTTATCTTAGGACTTCTGAGCAATCTCAAGTTAGTACATAGACCCCTATTTTACTGTTTTCCAAACTGTTTTGGGGTGAAACACATGTGCCTACTTGTTACTTTCGTGCTTTCCTGTTTTCACATCATATACTTATTATGTTCGTTAGTACATTATAGTACATGATTTCATTACATTTCATGCTATGTATGCCCATTGTGTGCGTACTTAGTACATTGCCTTACATTACATGCTATGTATGCCCATTGTGTGCGTATTTAGTACATTGGTTTACATTACATTTTATGCTATGTGTGCCCATTGTGTGCATACTTAGTACATTGTTTTACATTACATTTTATGCTATGTGTGCCCATTGCGTGCATACTTAGTACATTGTTTTACATTACATTTCATGCTATGTATGTCCATTGTGTGCATACTTAGTACATTACATTACATTTCATGCTATTGTGTGCATACTTAGTACAGTTGTTTTCATCACATGCTTACATTTTGGTATGACATTTGGGTTGTTTACAATGGAACAATACATTCATTAACATTAGCTACGTCGTTCGTTAGTAGGTTGTGGTACCATAGGAATTGACAACTCCCGTTCCTGAAATCCTGGGTTTGTTTGGATTGGAAGGAATGACCGAATTCGATATACATAACTTAGATAAACCTTTAATTTGTTTAAGGGTTTATCGCCACAGTCTCAAGGCTTGGATGTATGCATTTTCACAATACCGCATAGATGTTTGTATCAGTAAAGCATGCATTTGTTCCACAAAACATAACTTTGACTTTAACTATTTTAATTCAATACCCTGTTTTTGTGCATATTACCTATGGTTTGGTTGATATATTTCACATGCCATACATGACATTTTTGGGATACACATTATATGATTTACATCAAACATAAACATGTTGACATTGATTACAAATTTGGTGATTTACATTAGACATGGACATTTTGATATGGTTTACACAATAACACTTGACAATTGATTTGTACATGAACAAGTTACATTGGTGGTTGTTTGGGTAAGTGATTTGAGTAACGAGGCGTGTGTAATATGATACAAACATGGTGGATACGCCGCTGGTACTTCCTATATATAAGTGTTTGTATAATATTACATATCGTAACGTTATTTAAATCATTTCAGTATAGACATATTACATTTTATACAAATAACATACTTTTCACAAGATATTGTTTTACAAAACAGTTTATTTTATACAACTCATTTTACATGGTTATTCATTTAACCTTACATTTAATTATACATATCAACTGATCTTATTGTTTTTCAAATGATTTACAAGACAAATCAAATTACAAGGTTCATGACTAAACATTTTCTTAAACACAAGTCATGAATCCTATTTTTACAAAACCTATGTATCTCACAGGCATTTTTATGCTGACGTACCTATTTTCACATGTGTTTTCAGGAGCTTTTGCATAGGATGTCGATCAGGACACTAGGGCGGACCTGTGCCTTAGAGACATAAAATGAAGAGAGACTAGTTTAATTATGTTATGAACTCTTTGTTTCCTGTTTAAGACAATATAACACTCTTGTTTAATAAATAAAATACAACTTTGTATGCCATAGTTATGAAACAATTAATTCTGTTACAACACTCCCCGACGTTTCCGCCACGTTTTGTATGTTCTACGTGGTCGGGGTGTGACAGGCAGCCCATTCCGAAGGTCCAACACTGTTCGGCCCAACATAACCTTATTGTTTTCCCCTTGTCAGTTGCCGTACCAGGCCCAATCCAAGTTATGTATTATTATTTCAACCCTTGTAGCCCAATTACACCTCCCCAAGTCCAATGATTATTACCCCTAAAGTGATTCCCAGTTTACTAAACAATATCACGAAACCCTTTTACACATAGTATAGACATTTATTAATATCATCAGTTTATCAAACCATCTTATCAAATATCACAAGTTGTCACTTATTTGCACATGGTATGTGATCTGACAATTCAATAAATGTATCTATATTACTTGATTAGATTCACAATTGCACATGGTATCAATTGCACATGGCCGCCACTTCTAAATTTAAGATTAATAACTTTTATCATGCCATATACCTTCAACTATATTGGACCGATCCAAAAGCTACTGACATACATCAATTCCCTAGAACTCATGTGATTACCTAACATTCTTTTATCAATTAACACAAACATCAAGACCATCCCAGTTATATTAATCAATCGTGCACAGCATCATGTCTATAACTATATACATTAACATATTCGGGTTTATAATAACAATATCATTAAACATGTCCGCATGAAATCAATCAAAGGATAATTTATCCTAACCGAGATCTTTGATAACAGGAGGATATCTCACGAGAGGGGGGGGGGGTTGCGTCCACTGTTGATTACCGAAGATGAATAGATAGAAGATGCTAGAGTATGGGATATATTTGTGTTATCAAGTTTACGTAACTTGTGCGTGCATATAAGCTAAACTCCTAGCCGCCCCAATCTAATGAATCTTATTGGGCTTGACCAAGCCCAACCGTGAATAGGTAGCCCATACCAGGTTCGGGTATGTGAATATGGACTCATATTAGCCGGTGTGTGTATATGTGAAGATGCGGCCCAAATAAAAACTAAGGTCCAAACATACAAATACGAACAATGATTCTCGTTTACGTTAAGGTTGAACAATAACAAATAGCAAGCATTCACTGTAACGTGTGATAAAACGTAGTGCAATAGGAATAATACCAGATTAAAAGTTACGAGGTTAGACGATACTTAACCTTGAAAGTTCGGGTTGTCACATAAACTATGATGCTTCGCATCAAGGATTGGGTTGCGTACTCGTGCAACGTGAAAAAGTTATCGTGTACACGTCGCGCCAATTAAAAAGTTCACGAGAAGAACTATACCACTCTCAACCTTGAGTTAGGCGCGGTGGTATTCGCTTTAAAAATTATGGTGACATTATTTATATGGTACTCAATGCATTATTTTCACGGATCATAAAAGTCTTCAACACATATTCAACCAAAAAGAATTAAATATGCATCAACGATGTTGGGTGGAATTGTTGAACGACCATGATTGTGAAATAAAGTACCATCCGGGCAAGGCGAATGTTGCAGCAGACGCCTTGAGCTTCAAGGAACGAGTTCGAACATTGAGAGTTCGAGCACTAGATAAGACGATTCACAAGCGTTCAAGGAAGAGCATATTCAAGCAGAAACACTTCGAGGCATGAAAAAAAACATTTAGTGCCGAAAGAAGATGGAACCCTATGCCGTATGGGTAGAATTTGGATTCCATTCTTTGGCGGCCATCGAAATGTTATTTTTGAGAAAGCACATAGGTCTAAGTACTCAATTCATCCTGGATCAGATAAAATGTACCAAGACATGAAAGAGTACTATTGGTGGCCTAACCTCAAAAGTGATATCGCGACTTATGTCGGAAAATGCTTGACTTGCGTGAAAGTCAAAGTTGAATATCAGAAACCCTCGGGCTTGCTACGACAACCCGAGATTTCTGTTTGGAAATAGGAACAAATATCGATGGACTTCATTACGAAGTTACCCAGGACCCCAAGAGGTCATGATATGATTTGGGTAATCATCAATAGATTAATAAAGTCCGCACACTTCTTACCGATTCGGGAGAAGGATATGTGACACTCTAGGTTTTTCCGAACAAACACCTTGTAAATTATCTAGTGCGTATATATATATATGTTATTAAATGAAGATTTGTGAATTTTCTTGAAGTATTAGGTGATGCTTGTATTAAACTATGTGTATGTAATATATATAAGTGAACCGAAACCATGAATCCGACTCGAAGCCCATTCGGTCTCGAGTGAGCGACTGGGCCGGTTGGGCCGTGCACCTCCCTAAGCCCACTCGAACCCATTAGGGTGCACTAACTTGGAATGAGTATAAAGCCTCATTAACCCCCATTTGCACCAAACTTTCTCCCACACTCACCCACACTCTCCTACATTCCTTCAATCACTAAAACCCTAAAAGCTCCACCAACACCCTCCTCTTCTCTTCTCGGAATCACCATCGGCTAAGGAAGGGCTCTCGGACCTCGGTGAATCCCTACACACCTCCACACTTTAGAACCGGTTAGTGTTTCAATGTATGCTAAGAAAATTATGTGTGCTTAATGATTGAGATGCATGATTAGTTTAGAGGTCTTGTTGAATGAATTCTTGTATGATTAGTGACTTGGTAATATGATGAATAATGTGTGTGAGCTATGGTATGATAATGTCTTGTTAAGGTGTTGTTGTAGGGAAAATGATTAGGCTATCCGATCCATGTTAGATGTTTTGTTAGATAATTTATGTTATCCGATTTATGTGGTATGATCTTGTTATCCGATTTATGCTAGATGTTTTGGGACAAATGTGTGTTCAATAAAATGATGCAAGATTTACTTAATCTTTATATTTCATGCTTGAGTGATCTCATGAAGAACCTTATGAATATGTGCCAAATGTGATATGAACACATGATGAACAATGTTGAATGTGAGATGAACATTTGAATATGGTGTGTTTGATCCGTTTGGATTGGGGCATAGACAAGAAAACATGTTTATTAGGGGTAGTACACAATTTGCATGAAATCTCAATTCCATTGGATAGTACATCGGGCAGGTTCTAGAAGGTTTGGTTCATCAGGTGTGCGAGTCGAGACATCCTGTCTCGACTCGAGACTACGTGATTGTGACTCGAAACCAAACCGTGACGACTCGAGACTACGTGATTGCGACTCGAAACCAAACCGTGACGACTCGAGACTACGTGATTGCGACTCGAAACCAACCATAACAACCCGAGACCGTATACACCACTCGAGACCAGCCATTCACAATTCAAAATCCCTTGGTTGCGACTCGAGACCGTATGTTCTCGAGTCAAAACTGCATGGTCTCGACTGGGCATGACTACCTTAGTTATTGGGCCTTAGTGTATTTTGTTTGGGCTTCTGTTTAACTGAACTATGTGACAAATATGTTTTGGGCTCGTATCTATGCAAATATGCCATGTGCTGATCTACTATTAATCATATGTTGTGCATTCAATGTGTTAGCTATGTGTAGATATACGTGATTACTTGTACCCCCAAACCTGACCTATACTGTCACACCCCGACCGCGTAAAACAACAAATCGCGGCGGAAACATCGGGGCGTGTTGCGACAGAATTAATTGTTTCAAATCCATGGCAAACAAAGTTGTATTTTTATTTATAAACAAAGGTGTTACATTGGTTCAAACAGGAAATTTAAGAGTTCAGAACATAATTAAACATAGTCTATCTTCTTTTAAAGTCTCTAAGGCACAGGTCCGCCCTAGTATCATGATCAACATCCTATGGAAAAGCTCCTGAAAACACATGTGAAAATAGGTACGTCAGCATAAAAATGCCTGTGAGATACATAGGTTTGTGAAAATAAGATTCATGACTTGTGTTTGAGAAAATATTTCGTCATGAACCTTGTAATTTGATTTGTTTTGTAAATCACTTGAAAAACGATAAGATCAGATGATATGTATAAATAAGAGAATAGTGTATGGTTAAATGGATAACCATTGTAAACTGAGTTTGTATAAGATAAGTTGTTTGTAAAACAATGTATTGTGAAAAGTATGTTATTTGTATGAAATGTTCTATGTATAAAACTGAAATGATTCAAATAACGCTACGATATATAATACCATACAAACACTTATATATAGGAAGTACCAGCGGCGTATCCACCATGCTTGTATCATATTACACACGCATCGTTACTTAATCACTTAATCAAGCCAAACCAAACAATGTAAAATGTTCATGTCAAGATGTAAATCATGTAAAAATGTCTATGTCAAATATCCAAGTCAAATGTCTATGTTTAAACCAATAGTCAAAAGTCCTTGTATAAACCATGTCAAATGTTGATAGTCCAAAAGTAGTCAAGTAATGTATAACCAAAATGATATGTATGGTAAGTAAAATAAGACTACTTAAACCATAAGTAAAAATGTACAAAACAAAGTATTTTGATTATATCAAAAAGTTATGTTTTGTAAAGTGATGCATGATACATTGATACGAACATTTATGTGGTAAGTTAACGCATACATTCAAGCCTTGAGACAGTCGGATAACCCTTTCAGTCAAGGTTATCAAAAGAATTGTATTCGGATTCAGTCATTCCTTACATCCAAACAAACCCGGGATGTCAGGAATGGGATTTGTCAAGTCCTATGGTACCACTACTTACTCCCGAGCGGCGTAGCAAATGTTAATGAACGTAATAAAGACCCGTTTGTGCAAACCAAATGTCATAGTAGTTGTATACATGTCATATGAAAACAATGTACTAAGTATGCTAAGTTAACATACAAAGTAGAAAAGTCTTGTAAAATCAATGTGCTAGCATGCTATCAGTCAACATACATAGCAGAAATGTAATGTAAATCAATGTGCTAGCATGCTATCAGTCAACATACGTAGCAGAAAGGTAATGTAAATCAATGTGCTTAGCATGTTATCAGTCAACATACATAGAAGAAAAGTCATGTAAATCAATGTGCTTAGCATGTTATCAGTCAACATACATAGCAGAAAAGTCATGTAAATCAATGTGCTTAGCATGTTATCAGTCAACATACATAGCAGAAAAGTAATGAAATCATGTACTATAATGTACTAACAAACATAGTCGGTATATGATGTGAAAACAGGAAAGCATGAAAGTAACAAGTAGGCACATGTGTTCCACCCCAAAACAGTTTGGAAAACAGTAAAAGAGGGGTCTATGTACTCACTTGATATTGCTCAGATGTCTAAAGATAACCACCAAGTAATGCTAGAGATCTCGGAATCAAACGGCACCTAATATAGGTAACTATGTTAATAACCGGACCTTAATCGGATGATTGGATAGAATGAGGTTTCGTAAACCAAACGAGTGTAGAGACTCGTGTCATTTGGTTTAACAAAGCCTACATACTAAATGAAACCTAACATAATTGTTTACGACCCATTACGACCCGTTTAGGAAGCTTATGCTACTTTAACGTGTCGTGTGCGTGAAACGCGTTCGGACCGCCTAACTAGCCCTATGACAAGTGTTATATGCCTAAACATGTTACATAATCAGTTATGTGACGAAGGTTTAGGTTACATATGCTTAATTACCAATTATACATGAAAAGGGTATTCTGGTAATTTACCTAAGGCATATAAACTACCTATCATACAACTATTTAAACGATGTGACCATAGGGTATAACCTCGGAAGGTTATTCCCTACCTACTATGGTCACCTAATGTATTTGGTCGGATCCTAATGATCGACCAAATGGGTCGAGTTCGAAGGTATAGGCGATTTATTAGATCGCCTACCCTACGACTCTAGACAACGTGGTAATCAGTGGGCATAGTCCCAAAGGACTATGACCAACGTGATTACACTCACGTTGCGAAGTTCAAACGAACTTCGCATTGACCATTACTGGTCAACGCTGAAAGTCAAACAAAGTTTGACTTTCTGACTCGAAAAGCAGTAAAAAAATAAGGAAAAGAACGAAAGAATACTAACCCAGGGTCCCCGAATGCTAAACTCAATTCGAAAATCTCAGGTATGAAGCAAATGTTTTAACTTAGAGTTTCTCAAAGTGAATTTCTAGTGATTATGAACAATGGGGGGTGGGGTATTTATAGTATTCGGAGAACCGTTAAGATCGTTTCTTGGAAAAGGGGAAACGATCAAGGCCGTACACTTGTCGGGATGTTATGGTGCCTCAAAATGCACACACCATAGGGATTTGACATGTGGGAGGGGTTTTGGAAGTGCAAAACAGCTGCAACCAGCTGTTAAAACCATTTAATCTGGTCTGATACTAGGATGCGGCCCGCTTCAGGATGTTCCAAACACAATGCGGGCCGCTTTGGCCTGTCTGATCAGCAAACTTGTTTCAGAAATGACAGTTTCAGTCCCTGCACGTGTTTAAGGCCTTTTCCGACACTTCTAAGGCCCGTAAAGCCAACTTTAAGGCCCTAAAATGTTGCCTAAACATTGTGGACATGAAACATGCTCAAAAATATGCCGGAGGTTGGTTCGTTTGGCCGTACGAACGCGATGTTCGCTTAATTACGACGAAATGCGCACAAGCGCGAAAAACGATCCAAATGACGCAACGAATGGATTTTTCTTAAGGCGAACACTAAAATATAATGTAGTCATGCTTACATAAATTTTTGGATGTCCAGATGTATTCAGAACGTAAGTTATGCGCGAAAATGCAAACTTGTGCACTTTTTGACACTTTTAGTCCCTGAATGTCCCAAAAGTTTATTTTAGCACACCGAACCCCTCAAAGCCTATTTCTAAGCTATGTCAAGGATATTTAAGGTGTGTTTAACTTATGGTTATGTTCCGGAATGTTCGTTACAGTTCAAATTGACATACTTTCGCAGTTTGTCATATTTAGTCCCTGTAAACGAATTAACTTGTTTTTGCCATACCAAAGCCTTCAAAACTTATTTCTAAGTTATGTAAAGGTTATTTAAGGTATGTTGAGTATATGTTGATGTTCCGGAGTATTTCTCGCATTAAACTGAGTACGTTTACGCACTAGTTTGCGTATAACTCTCCAGAAAGCGATGTAGAGTTTGAAATTACATAAAAGTCAAAACATGAAAAATGTATAACATAACAATAGAAAACATTGGGATCAAATAACATTGTTTTATTGATAATAGAACTGTTCATAGTGATTACAAGCACAGTTGTTACATATACTGGTAACCATGTTAGGACGTGGTGACCAGCAAGCTTGACCAAGTAAGCTAATCTGCCGAGCAACCCAAGGTGAGTTCACACACTAAAAGCATGCGTCCCAGGGAGGGACACGAACCAACTAAATAATGTTTTCAAACTAATATTTTCCGGGGGAATATGCAAATGATACTCTTGTACTACTACATCCGGGGGAGTTACGTTTGGGTATTATTTATAAATCACACCTAGCAACACTAAACGAATCTCTATCACATTAAGTCCCTGCTTATAGTACCGATTAATCGTCGGGGGCGAACGGGTTATTAGTTGATAGCGCTATTAGGTTTGACAACCTCACACCATGACCGGGGGAGATCGGGCGTGAACTATAGACCTTGCATCTCGGTCAATGACGATAGACATTGACCTGGGGCACAAAAATCTTCTCGTCAACAGTTTCGGTAATTCAAGTTTAGTAGCTTTCATATGGGGTAGCTCCCCATAACGTGATTATAAATGCTTTACCTAAACAACCTACATTTTCTTTTGAAAAGCTAAAACTGGACATCTCGTGAACTCGCCAACATTTCTGTTGACACCCTACTGCATGCTTTGCAGGTAACCAGTGAATCAGGAGCTTGCAGCTTGGGGATATGTAGTGGTCGTCTTAACCCGTGTGTTGGGTTTCAAATAATCTTGAACAATGAACTTTGTTTTGAAACTGTTTGGTTTATGCTTCCGTTGTTTGTTTAAACTACCATTTGAACTTAAACTTTTAGAACTTTAAAAATATGATGTTTACTAACTACTGTGGTTGGTGAATACTTTTACTATTAATCAATGCTCAGTATAACACGGTGGCTGGATCCTGGTCAGTCACGCCTCCAAGCGGTAGTACCCCGCAAGTGGATTTTGGGGGTGTGACAGATTGGTATCAGAGCCATTGGTTATAGTGAACTTGGTTTTAAAAAGAAGAGTCTTTTTGAGAAAAACCAGACTATAACCCGTGACTCGTGACGACACTACACTGCAAGGGCAAGACTCAACATGTTAGACCTCGTAGCTCGGACTTGTGTTTACTTGCTTGTTTATCTTATATTGACTGCTCTACTATACATACTAGTGTGCCTAATGAGATAGATACACATCCCTCTCCTATCTCACTCTCGCTACGTTACGACATCACACTCATACTGTGTTTTCTGGTTATGAAGACGATGAGTGGACGCGGAAGAGGAAGCGTTAACATGACTCAGGCTCAATTCACTAACTTGCTCAACACGGTGGCTGCAGCCTTCGCAGCTCACCCTGGAGGTAAACTCGTTACTTTAGGGTGTTTAGACCCTACCCCCACATCGTCATTTCACCTCTAAACCTATTCGCTCCATTTCTCACAACAGGTCAGCCTGCGCCTGCGCAGCCACGTGTCTGTACTTTCAAAACTTTCATGGATGGCAAACCTCTCCCTTTCAACGGCACTGAGGGTGCCATAGGCCTTCTACACTGGATTGAAAAGGCCGAAGCTGTCTTTGCTGTCTGCGAGTGTCCCCCTGCTAACTGGGTTAAGTTCGCGACTGGTACGCTTGAAGGAAACGCGCTTTCATGGTGGAAAGCGCAGATTCAGATGCTTGGTCTGGAAACTACTAATGCTACTGCATGGGAAGATTTCAAAGACATGATCAAAGAGGAATACTGTCACAGGGATGACATCCACAAGCTCGAGAACGAGTACTATGCGCTCAAGATGGTTGGGTCAGAGATTGAGACCTACACCAAGCAGTCCAACGACTATGCTGCACTTTGCCCAAACATGTCCCGACCTATGTATCGAAGGATCGAATTGTACATCAAAGGTTTGGTCCCAGAAATTCGGAGCCATGTGACCTCAGCCAACCTCAACACCATACAGCCCGTGGTTCGTCTTGCTCACAAACTCACCAATCAGGCTGTGGAAGAAGGCAAGTTGCCCCAGAGGATTAGTGCTACTACTGGAACTTCTAATGACAACAAACGAAAGTGGGATGGAAACCAGGGTAAGGATGCTAACTCTACTCAGGCCCCGGCTCAACAAAGGAAAACTGAAAATAACAAGGGCCCTCAGCAGCAGGGTGGCTATCAGGGCCATCTCCCCAAATGTAACAAGTGCAATCGACATCACAATGGGCCCTGTGCGAAGAACAAGTGCCAGCGGTGCAACAAGATGGGACATGAGGCCAAGGATTGTAGGAGCCCTCATCCCGCAAAGCAAAATCAAACACAGCAGCAGCAGCATCATGGGAACATCAAGGGTTGTTTCCAGTGCGGAGCTGAGGGGCACATTAAGAAGAATTGTCCTCAGTTAAACCAGAACAACCCCAATCAGGGTGCAGGAAATAACAACAACAACGCCAACAATGCTGGGAACGGTGCAAGAGGAAGGGCTTTTGTGATTGGAGCTGGAGAAGCAAGGAATGACCCCAACGTTGTAGCGGGTAAGTTCCTCCTTAATGATCGTTATGTTTCCATACTATTTGATTCCGGAGCAGATGCTAGTTATGTATCCCTACGTATTAGTAAGAAACTTAAGTCCACCCTTACGCCGTTAAGCTCTAAGCACATCGTCGAAATAGCTAATGGTAGAAACCTCGAGGCCTCACACGTAATTCGTAACTGCAAATTAGAGTTGTCTGGTCAGACATTCCGTATCGATCTCTTCCCCATCATTCTTGGAAGCTTCGACGTCATTGTTGGTATGGATTGGTTATCCAAACATCAAGCTGAAATCCTCTGCCAAGAGAAAGCCATTCGCATTCCCCGTCCCCCTGGCAAACCTCTTATAGTTCAAGGCGACAAGAGCGGAGAAGTCACAGGCATCATTTCATTCTTAAAGGCCCAGAAGTGTCTACGAAAGGGGCACACCGCTATCTTAGCACTCATTGCCGACATACAGAAAATGGAAAACAGGATTGAAGATTTTCCAGTCGTACGCGACTATCCTGAGGTATTCCCGGAAGAACTACCTGGACTCCCTCCTCACCGTCAGGTCGAATTCCAAATCGAGCTAGCTCCCGGAGCAGCACCTATAGCTCGTGCACCTTATCGTCTAGCTCCCGCGGAACTCAAGGAACTTTCTACTCAACTACAAGAACTTTTGGACAAAGGTTTTATCCGTCCCAGTTCATCACCCTGGGGAGCCCCAGTGCTCTTCGTCAAAAAGAAAGATGGCTCATTCCGAATGTGCATTGATTACCGCGAACTGAACAAGGTTACCATCAAGAATCGTTATCCACTTCCCCGTATCGACGACCTGTTCGACCAGCTGCAAGGGTCGAGCTATTATTCCAAGATCGATCTGCGATCGGGTTATCACCAGTTGAGAGTCCGCGATGAGGACATCTCTAAGACTGCTTTCAGAACCCGCTATGGTCACTACGAATTCCTTGTTATGCCTTTCGGAATGACCAACGCACCTCCGATCTTCATGGATCTCATGAACCGAGTGTGCAAACCCTACCTCGACAAGTTCGTAATTGTGTTTATCGACGACATCTTAATCTACTCGAAGAGTCAAGAGGAGCATGAACAACACCTGCGTCTTATTCTCGAACTCCTTCGCAATGAGCAACTGTACGCCAAATTCTCGAAATGTGATTTCTGGCTTAGAGAAGTCCATTTCCTTGGGCACATCGTCAATCAGGAAGGGATTCATGTCGACCCCGCTAAGGTCGAATCCATTAAGAATTGGCCTGTACCTAAGACTCCGACCGAAGTCCGCCAATTCTTGGGATTGGCAGGATACTATCGAAGATTCATCAAGGGATTTTCTAAGATCGCTCAACCACTTACGACCCTCACTCAGAAGGGTGTTGCTTACAAATGGAGTGATGCTCAGGAATCTGCCTTCCAGGAACTAAAGAAAAATCTTTGTAGTGCTCCTATTCTTTCCTTACCTGAAGGTACCGACGACTTTGTTGTTTACTGCGATGCTTCTATTCAAGGGCTTGGTTGCGTGTTGATGCAACGCGAGAAGGTTATTGCTTACGCTTCGCGACAACTCAAGATCCACGAACGGAACTACACGACGCATGACTTAGAATTTGGAGCTGTGGTCTTCGCACTCAAGCTTTGGAGACACTACTTGTACGGCACCAAGTGCACGATTTACACTGATCACAAGAGTCTCCAGCACATAATGGGACAAAAGGAGTTGAATATGCGGCAACGCCGATGGGTCGAACTCCTAAATGACTACGAGTGTGCAATCAAATATCACCCAGGCAAGGCTAATGTGGTAGCCGATGCCCTCAGCAGAAAGGAGACCAAACCCAAGCGTGTTCGTGCCTTACAACTCACTATCCACTCGAACCTCCCTAACCAGATTCGAAATGCTCAGGTTGAAGCATTGAAAGCCGAGAACATCAGGGCTGAGTCCTTACGAGGATCGAGACAACGATTGGAACAAAAAGAAGACGGTGCTCACTACGTAGCCGGGCGCATATGGGTTCCGCTTTATGGAAATTTACGTGACCTTGTGATGGATAAAGCCCATAAGTCCCGTTACTCAGTACATCCGGGTTCAGATAAGATGTACCACGACTTGAGGACTACCTATTGGTGGCCTGGCATGAAAGCCCACATAGCAACCTATGTCAGAAAATGTTTAACTTGTGCAAGAGTCAAGGCGGAGTATCAGAAACCATCAGGCCTACTCCAACAACCAGAGATCCCACAGTGGAAATGGGAGCAAATTTCCATGGACTTCGTTACCGGCTTGCCTAGGTCTCAACGCGGAAATGACACCATTTGGGTGATAGTAGATCGATTAACTAAATCTGCCCACTTCTTGGCTATTAAAGAGACGGACAAGTTCTCCACCTTAGCAGAGGTATACTTAAAGGAAGTGGTTTCGAAGCATGGAGTGCCAACCTCTATTATTTCCGATCGAGACGCACGTTTTACTTCTGAATTGTGGCAAGCTATGCACAAATCTTTTGGCTCGCGTTTAGACATGAGCACCGCTTATCATCCGCAAACGGATGGGCAATCGGAACGCACCATCCAAACCCTCGAAGACATGCTTAGGGCATGTGTGATCGATTTTGGCAAGAATTGGGAGAAGCACCTACCGTTAGTGGAATTCTCCTACAACAACAGCTACCACACCAGCATTCAGGCGACACCCTTTGAGGCATTGTACGGTCGTAAATGCCGATCGCCTCTCTGCTGGGCGGAGGTTGGTGACAGCCAAATCACAGGCCCGGAACATGTAGTTGACACTACAGAAAAGATTGCCCAGATTAGGCAACGCATGGCGGCAGCTCGTGACCGTCAGAAGAGATACGCGGATAAGGATAGGAAACCACTAGAGTTCCAGGTTGGTGAACGGGCTCTACTCAAAGTCTCACCCTGGAAGGGTGTGGTTCGTTTTGGAAAACGGGGCAAGCTTAACCCACGATATGTCGGACCCTTTGAAATTACCGAAAAGATCGGTAAGGTCGCCTACAGATTGAATCTGCCTGAAGAACTGAGTGTTGTGCACAACGTCTTCCACGTGTCTAATCTGAAGAAGTGTCTGTCAGATGAAACACTCATCATTCCTTTCAAGGAACTTACTATTGACGAACAGCTACACTTTACTGAGGAACCGATTGAGATCACGGATCGGGAAACCAAAACCCTCAAACGTAGCCAGATACCTCTCGTACGAGTTTGTTGGAACTCGCGCCGTGGCCCAGAGTTCACCTGGGAGCGGGAAGACCACATGAAGCGCAAGTATCCCCAGTTGTTCCCTAATGAAACTCCCAGCACTGAAGCTACAACTGAATTTCGGGACGAAATTCCAAACTAACGAGGGGATGATGTGACATCCCGCTGAAACGTTCTCATTTACACTAGCTTGTCAGTGGCTGCCTTAACTTTCGGGACGAAAGTTCTTAAAACTTGGGGATAATGTGACACTCTAGGTTTTTCCGAACAAACACCTTGTAAATTATCTAGTGCGTATATATATATATATGTTATTAAATGAAGATTTGCGAATTTTCTTGAAGTATTAGGTGATGCTTGTATTAAACTATGTGTATGTAATATATATAAGTGAACCGAAACCATGAATCCGACTCGAAGCCCATTCGGTCTCGAGTGAGCGACTGGGCCGGTTGGGCCGTGCACCTCCCTAAGCCCACTCGAACCCATTAGGGTGCACTAACTTGGAATGAGTATAAAGCCTCATTAACCCCCATTTGCACCAAACTTTCTCCCACACTCACCCACACTCTCCTACATTCCTTCAATCACTAAAACCCTAAAAGCTCCACCAACACCCTCCTCTTCTCTTCTCGGAATCACCATCGGCTAAGGAAGGGCTCTCGGACCTCGGTGAATCCCTACACACCTCCACACTTTAGAATCGGTTAGTGTTTCAATGTATGCTAAGAAAATTATGTGTGCTTAATGATTGAGATGCATGATTAGTTTAGAGGTCTTGTTGAATGAATTCTTGTATGATTAGTGACTTGGTAATATGATGAATAATGTGTGTGAGCTATGGTATGATAATGTCTTGTTAAGGTGTTGTTGTAGGGAAAATGATTAGGCTATCCGATCCATGTTAGATGTTTTGTTAGATAATTTATGTTATCCGATTTATGTGGTATGATCTTGTTATCCGATTTATGCTAGATGTTTTGGGACAAATGTGTGTTCAATAAAATGATGCAAGATTTACTTAATCTTTATATTTCATGCTTGAGTGATCTCATGAAGAACCTTATGAATATGTGCCAAATGTGATATGAACACATGATGAACAATGTTGAATGTGAGATGAACATTTGAATATGGTGTGTTAGATTCGTTTGGATTGGGGCATAGACAAGAAAACATGTTTATTAGGGGTAGTACACAATTTGCATGAAATCTCAATTCCATTGGATAGTACATCGGGCAGGTTCTAGAAGGTCTGGTTCATCAGGTGTGCGAGTCGAGACATCCTGTCTCGACTCGAGACTACGTGATTGCGACTCGAAACCAAACCGTGACGACTCGAGACTACGTGATTGCGACTCGAAACCAAACCATGACGACTCGAGACTACGTGATTGCGACTCGAAACCAACCATAACAACCCGAGACCGTATACACCACTCGAGACCAGCCATTCACAATTCAAAATCCCTTGGTTGCGACTCGAGACCGTATGTTCTCGAGTCAAAACTGCATGGTCTCGACTGGGCATGACTACCTTAGTTATTGGGCCTTAGTGTATTTTGTTTGGGCTTCTGTTTAACTGAACTATGTGACAAATATGTTTTGGGCTCGTATCTATGCAAATATGCCATGTGCTGATCTACTATTAATCATATGTTGTGCATTCAATGTGTTAGCTATGTGTAGATATACGTGATTACTTGTACCCCCAAACCTGACCTATACAGGTAACCATGTTAGGACGTGGTGACCAGCAAGCTTGACCAAGTAAGCTAATCTGCCGAGCAACCCAAGGTGAGTTCACACACTAAAAGCATGCGTCCCAGGGAGGGACACGAACCAACTAAATAATGTTTTCAAACTAATATTTTCCGGGGGAATATGCAAATGATACTCTTGTACTACTACATCCGGGGGAGTTACGTTTGGGTATTATTTATAAATCACAACTAGCAACACTAAACGAATCTCTATCACATTAAGTCCCTGCTTATAGTACCGATTAATCGCCGGGGGCGAACGGGTTATTAGTTGATAGCGCTATTAGGTTTGACAACCTCACACCGTGACCGGGGGAGATCGGGCGTGAACTATAGACCTTGCATCTCGGTCAATGACGATAGACATTGACCTGGGGCACAAAAATCTTCTCGTCAACAGTTTCGGTAATTCAAGTTTAGTAGCTTTCATATGGGGTAGCTCCCCATAACGTGATTATAAATGCTTTACCTAAACAACCTACATTTTCTTTTGAAAAGCTAAAACTGGACATCTCGTGAACTCGCCAACATTTCTGTTGACACCCTACTGCATGCTTTGCAGGTAACCAGTGAATCAGGAGCTTGCAGCTTGGGGATATGTAGTGGTCGTCTTAACCCGTGTGTTGGGTTTCAAATAATCTTGAACAATGAACTTTGTTTTGAAACTGTTTGGTTTATGCTTCCGCTGTTTGTTTAAACTACCATTTGAACTTAAACTTTTAGAACTTTAAAAATATGATGTTTACTAACTACTGTGGTTGGTGAATACTTTTACTATTAATCAATGCTCAGTATAACACGGTGGCTGGATCCTGGTCAGTCACGCCTCCAAGCGGTAGTACCCCGCAAGTGGATTTTGGGGGTGTGACAGATTGGTATCAGAGCCATTGGTTATAGTGAACTTGGTTTTAAAAAGAAACTAGCGGAACCCTATCTCAAGGAAATAGTGGATCGTCATGGAGTGCCTATTTCAACCATCTTAGACCGAGACGGTCGCTTTGTTTCAAGAATTTGGAAGTCATTACAACAGGCCTTTGGATCTCGTTTAAATCTAAGTATGGGCTTTCACCTACAAATTGACGGCCAGAGCGAACGGACAATCCAAACACCCGAAGATATGCTTCGTGCGTGCGTTATGGATTTAGGCGGCAATTGGGATACTCATTTACCTTTGGTTGAGTTTTCCTACAATAATAGCTACCATACTAGTATACAAGTTGCACCGTTTGAAGCTCTTTATGGTCAAAAGTGTCGCTCTCCGCTATGTTGGGCGGAAACAGGCGATAGACAATTAATTGACCTGGAACTAGTCCAAGAGACTACGGATAAAAATTTTCAGATCCGAGATCGTATCAAGACGGCTCGGGATCGACAAAAGGGCTACGCAGACAAGAGGCGGAAGCCATTATCTTTTGAGGTCAGAGACAAAGTCTTGTTGAAAGTCTCGCCTTGGAAGGGCATAGCGAGGTTTGGCACTGTTGCCTACAAGCTTAAATTACCAGACGAACTTAGTAGTGTGCACGACACGTTTTATGTGTCGAATCTTAAAAAGAGTCCAACACAAGAAACGGTTATCATCCCTGCGGATGAGATTCATATTGATGACAAACTCCAATTCATTGAAGAGCCGGTTGAGGTCATGAACTGTAAGGTCTAGAAATCATGGAGGAGTCGTATCAAATTATTAAATGTACGTTGGAACTCTCGACACGGACCCGAGTATAATTGGGAACGTGAAAATCAAATCAAAGCCAAATACCCTCACCTGTTTGAGAAGTCTCCTGCAAAGGATGACTCAGCTTGAATTTCGGGACGAAATTCTCAATAACAGAGGGAGAATGTGACAACTGCCACTTTCTTGTAATTTTCATACATTTAAATCAATCATTCAAGTTATACAATTATCAGTATGGAATGTCCGAACTCCATTATTACATGACATACACTTAGAATACTCATGGAATTTTTATTTTTGATGCACATGAATTATTTTTATTGATTACATTTGAAACAGTTTAATCAATGCATCGAAACAACTAGAGTAGTACCTAGTAAACTAGTGTGCTGACAAAAAACGCAGGATTCGCAGAAACCATCTAAATGACATCTTTAGGACTCAGACGAAAGTCCAACATCTAATATACATTAAACCCTAACTAGGAATGCAAGGGTTTGATTTAAAACCTTCCCAAAGTCCGATAACACTAAAAACTGCCCGAAAAGCACTAAAAGCGACAATTTCAACACTTTTCCATAGAAATTCTGCAGAAATCAGCCTTTTAATCTTTTTGCAACATATAAAAGTGATGTTTAACATAGAACTCACATGAGGATACCTTCAGGTTTCATCTAAACCAAGAATCACATCAATTCACACAACTTACACAAGCTTGGCGTTCAAATAACGACTAACGGAAACAACGCCAAACGAATATCCGAACGATATCGGATCTTTTTTTAGTGACCATCTAATATTATTTGGATCATGTTGGTCTAGTATGATCACCTAAACACCTTGAAACATCTTGAAAAATTGTAAACCTTAAACACTTAAACATACTAATATTTTTACCACATTTTATCAAGTTTAAAACCCTTAACACTTTGAAACAAATACAAGACCCTTCCCCCCCATGTTATGAACGTTTTTAAGGGGTCCCACACCCTTAATTTTGTGTTAAAAATATCTAGATATTTTGATTATTGCAAGTGGATGAAATTGGTGGATGATTATAACACTTAATCATTAAGTAACTAGCATTTTATCCATGACTTTACACCTTCATTACACACACATAAGAACACTCTCTCATCTTCATCTTTTTCACCAAGAACACCATAAAAACCCACTTCAATTTTATTACATCTTTGATGATCAACATGGAGATTAATGGAACATAAGATGATCTAAAGCATCTACAAGTTAAAGCACACTTTCCATCCATTCAAAACCTTTCAATCATCAAGATCTTCATCTTCTTTACTTCTAATCATCATATAGAACATCCCTAGCCACAAGTGCTAGAAGTGAGCTTCTAAATCTATTTTTTCATACTTATTTATGATGATTTAAGAACATGATATAACTAAAAGAATCATACATAATATTATGAAGATACAAAGAAGCAAAATAATAATCATGATATACATGTTTGTTTATGTTGTGATTTATGACTTATTACTTGCATATTTGATCTTGTCATGATGAATATCATAAGAATAAATTGTTAGATGATGTTTAAATACATGATTTAACAAGTATACATGTTTATGTTAAAAGGGTTTTTGTTAAACATAAAGGTTTAATGGATGATCATATTCTTTGATGTTGTTAAGGTATTTAGTGCTTTTTTTTTCTATTAAAAACAACACTTCTACAAAATTATGAAAAAAAACCATACAAGATGGGATTTTCATAAAAGTGGTTAAAACTAGAAGTAAAGCATGGATTTGAACTAATTAACATGTGTTATGATCATACCCAAAACCCTACATAATTTTGATTTCATCTTGTTATGATTTTGTTATAAAATCTCATATGTTTTTTTTGGGTAAAGGGTTACCCCGGTGAATCTATTAAAATGCAACCGCAAAGAAGAACAAGTAGTGAGGATGTGTTCCATACTAGTTCATATACAGGACATGCCCCATATATGTAAAAAAAAAAAACCAAAGACCTATAACACCCCATAACCTAGTCTACTATACATCATGACACGACATCTAGTAGACAAAACAATGCAAACCACAAAACATAATCTCAACCACCATCATCAAAAATAAAGTGGCCACAAAACAGCAGCCCCTTCAGACGAAAAGCAGATAGCCTATCCATTCGAGAATTTGGTAGAAGAGGTGCTTGCCCCTGCTTTCGAAGAAAAAGGATGAGTACCCGAAGTCATGAATGCACTAGTTTCATTGTAGACTTCTTCAACCTCCTCCTCCTCCGATTCCTGTCTGTCACTCGACGGTTTCTTCTCAACTCGATCCCCAGTGGTACCTCCCTGATTACCAGTATCATCCTTTAGAATGTCAAACGGGTTAGACGTTGAAACCTGATTCTGCATCGGAGTCTTTGAGGATGATTTTGGTTTAGGGTTGACAACTGGCCTGTACACTAACTTAGCCTTCTGATTTTTCATATGGATGCCTGGGTTGTTCGCTTTCTTCTTCTTGCCCTCTACAACCTGAAAATCATCATTCGTCTTTTCAGCATCCCCACTTGGGGTTACCTGAGGGTTCTTCGGGCACGAGCTGTCATCATGGCCAAACACACAACAAGAAGAGCACCTTAGAGGCTCCCAATCATATTCACTCTTGACCTCTATCTTTGAATACCCACTACCATCCATAGATGGGATAGCAACAGTAACACTCTTTTTTAATTCAGCCCCCGCTTGCACTTCAATTAGCGCTCTAGCATAGCTGCTCCTTCCCCAAGATTCAGCACACATCTTGGCAGTATACGTATCCAACATCTTAGGTATTCCAATCATAGAGGCAACCAAGCTAAGCCCATCCTCAGTAAATGCCGCTAACGGCACATCATGCATCTTGACCCAGACTGGAACCACTTTAATATCCTCTTTTTCCATCTTGATAGAGGGCGACCACTCCTTCAAAATTATGGGAACACTTCTGATTAGCCAAGGCCCATCCTCTAGCATTTGATTCATCCCTTCCTTAGAAGTAAACTTAAAGAAAAAGAACCCGTTTGCATTCATCATGAGACGGGAAAGACCATATTTAGCCCAGTTGTTTTTTGCAAAATAATCGACCACAGGAAATGCCAACCGTTTACCCAAAAATATCCAAACAAAGTGTTAGCATACCTATCAGTAACTTGTTGAACCGACGACAATGGAATAACAACATCAGCCCCATCCACTTTCTCGGCAGATTCCATCACCCGAAAATTCACTTTAACCTTCTCCTTTGTATTCTTTACAATGTGAGCGAAGGAAACAGGACTTGCAGTTCCCGAAGTACGTGCTTTACCTTGAGCAGCCCTGTTATCAGCCGAGAAAGAAGCACCAAACAGATCTGAATTTGGCGAAAATTTGCTAGGGTAATCCCAAAAATTGTCTGACTTTTCGACATCCCTCTTATCCAAATGAACCGGTACTGTGGCCTTTGTGAGTTCATCAATGATGTTGATACCACGTTTAGGCTGAATATTGTTCCCATCAACATCAAGAATACGATCCGCAATTTCCTTAAACGACAGTGATGGCCGCCCACCAGGTTTCATGTGTTCTTCCATTAAACTGAAACCTAGTAGCCAGAAATTCGTTCAAAGTAGAAGCCGGCTGAAAAACCCTAGTAGCCGCAACCCCCAAAATAATTCACCAACAATCAGAATCAAAGAGAGAACTCCGAGATTGGGTGAGTGATCAGCCGCCAAACCCTAATTCGCAAACCAGGAATTGGTGCTGACAACAAACCCTATTCCGCCAAACTTAATTCTGCCGAAACCCTAATCTTGCGAAACTCCAACACAAACAGAATCTGATTTAACACCCCTCTTAGGATCGAATGAAAACCGTAAGATGATAATCAGGAAATAAAAACGACGGAACCCTAACTAAAAACCGAATCTGATTGCAAATGATTACCTTCTAAGGATCGATTGAAAGTCCATAAGATGATAATCAAGTTCAATCGAGGTTAGGATCAGCAATAATCTGGTAGGGTTTGCACGAAGATGCCAAGTCGCCCTAATCGCCACTCTTAGAGAGAAACCCCATCAGATATCATATGTTTTTGTTAACAATGTTATGAGTAAATTGATGGTGAATTTGAAAAGAAAATGATATGTTTACTAAACATGGCTAAGTGCTTAATACAAAGATAATATGGCCAAATTTTTTTTAAAATTCACATGTTAACAAAACTATAATTTTTGGCTAAATCTTTACAATATTAAAAAGATTGTTAAAGAATGGTTTTTGATAAAAGAAAAAGTTAGATGAATATATATTTTTGAGAAAATATATATTTGGTCATTTAACAACTTATGTGCAATATGTGATACTTGGTATATTAGTTATATGTATCAATTAGGAACTTGAATATAATGACACAAATAAACACATGACATATTACAATCAAAGTCTTACATGGTTACATATAAATACGCCTTAAAAACGAGTTACGGATGATCCGAATAATCAGACACAAATTATGGTCTAATCGGACGACGGACGAAACCATAAACTTATCGCCAATCCAAGGAGTTACTACGACGCTTAGGCGATCTTTCGACGTGAATACATATAAATCACCGACAACAATATCCGGATGTTTTGAACGTATAAAAAATTATTATGTTAACTTATACTTAGTGATTTTTATAAAAATTACTAGATATGTACAAATGGGGTTAATTTACAAATGGGTATATTTTACAAATGGGCTTAATTTACAAATGGGTATATTTTATAAAGGGGGCTTATATTACAAATCGGCCTATATTTCACAAATGGGCTTATATTACAAATGGTCCTACATTTCACAAATGGGCTTATACATCCTAATGGGTTTTGGGGAGCCCCACTCTTGGTCATGGACCCATACAGAAGAGTGCGTTTGTGTCCCAGTCGAGGATAGTCGACACAAAATCATCTAGGGTTGGTTTGCTTCCTATTTCGTCACACATATTAATGTCCTTGCAAAACATTAATGATCATGATTTCATTGACGCTTTTCATACTACATTTATTATAAATACAAATACATCTCACATTTTACAGATACATCTTATATCCAGTTTGGATACAATTACAATTGAGACAAATACATATTACACATTGTTTTGATACAGATACATCTTATACAGCTAAACTGCATGAACTCGCTCAACTTTTGTTGATGTTTTCAAACTTACATGTATTTCAGGGAATTAGTGGACCAATGCAAAGATTTCAGTTCAAGGAAAACAAGTAGCAATACTCCATGCCAACTATTGAAGGGTTTGTGTCACACCCAGACCACGTAGAACATCAAATCATGGCGGAAACGTCGGGGAGTGTTGTAACAGAATCATTGTTTCATAACACATGGAAATTGAAATATTGTTTTATTAAATAAAAGAGTTACATTGTCTTGACAATCAAAGAAACATAACATAAATAACTAGTCTTGCATCTTTTATTGTCACTAAGGCCCAAGTCCGCCTAAGTGTATCTTGATAAGTCCTATGCATCATCTCCTGAAAACACATGTGAAAATAGGTACGTTAGCATAAAAATGCCTGTGAGATACATAGGTTTTGTGAAAACAGAATTCATGACTTATGTTTGAGAAAATGTTTAGTCATGAACCTTGTAATTTGCTTTGTCTTGTAAATCATTTGAAAAACGATAAGATCAGATGATATGTATAAATAAGAGAATAATATATGGTTAAATGAATAACCATGTAAAATGAGTTTGTATAAGATAAGTTGTTTGTAAATATATGTCTTGTGAAAAGTATGTTATTTGTATAAAATGTTATATGTCTCAAATTGAAATGATTCAAATAACGCTACGATATGTAATACCATACAATCACTTATATATAGGAAGTACCAGCGGCGTATCCACCATGCTTGTATCATATTACACACGCCTCGTTACTTAAATCACTTACTCAAACCAAACCAACAACGTAAGATGTTTATGTTTAAACCAATTGCCAAATGTATTGAATAATATGTCAAAATGTTTATGTCAAGATGTATGTCACACCGTCAAAATCCACACGCGGAATACTACCGCGAGGCGTGTGACTGACCAGGATCTTAGCCACTAATTATTTTGAACGGATTAATTATTGTTATAAACATTAGCATAATTAGTGACCTAATTTGAATTTTCGAAACATAGTTTAAGTTTGCAGCGGAAGGGAAAAGAGAACATATCATGATTTAAAACCAAAAGTTTATTAGTTATGAACTTACGAACCACGCACTCCATCCGATTGCAACGTTCGTCCGAAGTTATTAGCGAGCAACCTGCAAAGCATGCAGTAGAGTGTCAACATAACGTTGGCGAGTTCACGTGTTTGCGGTTTTCCAGTTTTAATTCCAAAAACTTGTTTTAACCAGTTAATTTATCCGTTTATACATGCCATGGGGAGCTACCCCATAAGTGAGCGACTAAACTGTTTTTCCAATACCGAATACTTACTTAACCGTACGTTTCCGCAGTGCCCCGTTTGTCAATGTTCTATCATCATTGACGGTTTGCCTGAGTCTATTAGTTCACGCCCGTTCCCAGTAACAAGGGTCGGTGTGAGGCTGGTTACACCTAAATAGCGCTATTAACTAATAACCCGTTCGCCAGGCACCGGCGACTAATCGGTATTAAATGGTAGGGACTTAAGTGATAGAGTTTCGTTTAGTGTTGCTCGTTGCATTCCGTATAAATCGTAATTAACCAAGAGTTCCCAGTAACAAGGGAAGTAAGTAAGTTTGTTCCCAGTAACAAGGGAAGAAAAGTAAGTTTGTTCCCAGTAACAAGGGAAGAAAAGTAAGTTTGTATCCCTCACAAGGGGATAGTTTTGTTACCCGTATCCCACACAAGGAGATAGAAATACCGTATCCCGCACAAGGAGATAGTAAGCAATCCCAAACCAGGAAAAGTGTTTCGTTCCGTTTCCCAACCACCGGGAACGCATGCTTTAAGTAAAAAGTAGTGAACTCACCTTTGCTTTGCTCGGTAGTCAATTTACTTGTGTTACGTTGGTCAACCTTACCCTATTATGGTTATTAATATTCATTAGGTTCGAATGCAAGTAATGTCACGTATAAAGTACACGTATCTAACACATAGAACGTAAGTCATACTAGCATATACGTTATTGGGCCTATACTAGCATATAAACAGTTAACAGTAACCGTTAAACAACAACAATGATACACAGTCCATAACAGTAGTTTGTGCGGCCCAATAACTAAGTGAAGTAGTCCAGTCAAAACCATGTGGTCTCGACTCGAGACTATGAGGTCTCGAGTCGCAACCACTGGACTCGAAGTCGCAACAGCTGGTCTCGAGTTGTGAACACTTGAGTCGCAACCGTAGGGGTCTCGAGTCAGGTCTCGAGTCAAGATCAGGAGATCTCGAGTCGCAACCTACCCGGTCTCGAGTCTCCTGTTGCTTTCCTGGTTTCGAGTGGTCTCTGAGGGGTCTCGAGTCGTAACCATAAGGTCTCGACTCGCAACTATGCAAATGTTTCTAGAATCCTCCGAATGGTACTATCCAATCAGGTTTCATCAGCACGTACTATCCAATCAATTTTCATTAACATGTACTGTCCAATCAGATTTTTATTAACATGTTCCATATGCTGTATACTCCTAAATTCAGATCAAACCATCATATTTCAAATATTTCTATCATCAAACAAATAGTTCATCATGCTCATATTTTCAAAACGGATCTACTCCAATCATCTTCTAACACGGTTTCATCAACTCACAGGAACAATTCATAATGTTCATAATGGGTTTGTTGTTTCAAGCCTCTCAATATTGCTATTTCAACAGTTTGCATATTATCACGAAAGGAATAGCATCATGTAATGACTAGTGCCAACCATAATCATCAAAATCCTAGTTTAAATCACACATTATCAAGCTCGAAATCACCAAGATTCATCATACCATTACATATTCATAACCATGATATTCATACAAAACTCAAGTCAATTTATCATACAATTTCTATATCTTTAAACACTCAAACAGTATCCATTATTCAACGCAAGATTCATAGTAAATATATTCATCATACTATATTAAAATTTCTCATTTATTCTATCTGATCAATGACACCACTATGACTAAAACTAATCAGCAAGCACATGCCCTGTTCTAAGTTACTAGTTTGTTACGAGAGCCTCATCCAATCCTATTATCACTTTAAACATCAAACATGTAAAAGCGCCAACTTTTATTGCACCAATTCAAGTATTACAAAGAATGTGTTCAACACATATACTAACCGATCAGCTACGGGTCGAACGGAGTGCAGGCTGCCACTATTCCTTTCTGGACCAAGACCCAATCGAAGCAAAACAGGACTCGTCACAGGTGTGGTCGCCGGCTCGGTGAAACCTGTCGGAGAGAGAAGCACCACTGCCGCCGCCACGGCGGCGCTGTCGTCGTCGGTATCACCATTGCTGCGGCTTCTTTTTCACCATCAAGGTTCCACCATCCACCGTTTTCGCTGGAGCAATGGCCGTAAAAAAAGGTTGGTGGGTGAATGGGTGTGTGTCTAGTCGGAGAAACCTCATCGGACTATGACTTCGGTCACCGGATGCGTGAGAGGAGACAGAGGGGTGTCTGGTGTTGTGTGGCTGCACATTTCTATGTTTAGGGTTTAGTGAAAAAAATGAGAGGTGAGGATTTTTAGGATAAATTTGTAGGCTAGGGTTTTAAGTTTAGGTAGGTTGGGTTGGGCCTAGCCCAAATGCTAAACCGTTTAAACAACTACGCGTCTCGCTCAAACCGAGTGGCCCGGTTATATTAACTCGTACGCAAATAATTAGAACTCTCATCGCGGATTATTATTATTTCGCAAATAATAATAATAATAATAATGATAATGATAATAATAATAATAATAATAATAATAATAATAATAATAATAATAATAATAATAATCACGGGCTCGTCTCTCGACGATCAGGATCACGGGTTCGAGTTGTCACATTCTCCCCATGTTACAGGAATTTCGTCCTCGAAATTTACGCAAACGTCATACACTACGCTCCATATGTATACCTAGACTCCATTACCATATGTTGATACAAGTAGTTTCACGAAAGTCCACAGAACGAACATGCAAGCCACGTAGCGAATACAGTAATGTAGCACGTAAATTCACATAGCATTAGATTCACAAAGTCGTACGTATCTCACACAGTACGAATTTTCACAATTTAACTATAACATCCAAGAAACGTACAGGGAAACCCGAAGTGTCACATTATCCCCAAGTTTGAGAAATTTCGTCCCGAAATTTAGCGCGCAGCCACTGACAAGCTAGTTTGTTTAAACGTTTTCGTGGGGCGTGACATCATCCCCTTGTTGGCTTGAAATTTCTTTCCGAAATTTCAGTTGTAGCTGTAGTGCTGGAAGTAATGTTTGTAGACAACTTGGGATATGTGCGCATCAGCTGGTTTTCCCGTTCCCAGGTAAACTCTGGGCCACGGCGTGAGTTCCAACGAACTCGGTTTGTTGGTTACACTACGCTAGAGGGTTTTGATTTCTTGATACTTGATTTCAACCGGTTCCTCAACGAGGCGTTGTTTGTTGCTGATCACGAGTTCCTAAAAAGGAATAACGAATGTTTCATCTGACAGACACTTCTTCAGATCAGGTACATGAAAGACGTTGTGTACCGCGTTCAACTTTTTCAGGCAGGTTTAGTCAGTATGCTACCTTACTGGTCGTTTCGATACTTCGAACGGTCCAACATATCACGGATTAAGCTCGTCTCGTTAGCCATAACGTACCACACCCTTCCAGGGTGAAACTTTAAGTAGAATCCAGTCTCCGACTAGGAATTCTAGAGGTTTCCTATGCTTATCCGCGTAGCCTTTCTGACGGTCTGGAGTTGCCGTCATGCGTTGTCTGTTCTGGGCAATCCCACCTGTTGTGTCAAGTGCAAGTTCTGGGCCGGTAATTTGGCTTCCGCCCAACACAGAGGTGACCGGCATCTGCGTTTGTGCAATGCCTCAAATGGTGCTGCCTGAATGCTAGTGTGGTAGCAGTTGTTGGAAGAGAATTCTACAGAAGGTAAGTGTCACTAGTATCCAAGGGTCGATAACACATGTTCTTAGCATGCCTTTGAGTGTTTGGATGGTGCGTTTGGCCCAGTCATCAGTTTGCGGGCGATAAGCGGTGCTCATGCCTAACAGTGAGCCCAAAAGTCTTTCGTGCACAGCCTTGCGAAGAATCGGATGCAAAACGTGGGTTACGATCAGGTAAAAGAGAAGTTGGCATCTCGTGCCTAGTATCTACTTCTATCAAGTAGATGGTTGCAAGTTCGGAAACTTGTCGGTTTCTTTGGTCGCGTGTTGTTACCAGCAGACATGTTATCGATGCCCCGGACATGATAGCATAAGATAGAAGCACCTCGTAGATTATCTTTCAGTTGCTGGAGTTGCGGATCGTTTGAGGATCTCTCAGATGCTAGGTTATGCCCCTTTTAAGTTCAAATCGTGAGAGGTTGCGTATACGGTCGAGAAATGTGGGCTTTGTGGCGTTAAAAGTCGTGTACTGAAAACTTAGCGCAAGGCGGTTTTGCGTCGTAGAAGTTCCAAGGTAAAGCGTAGGAGTCGTTTGGATTCCCCATTGACTTTCAGAATAGGTTCGGGCGTTGCCGAAAGAAACAAGTGTCGAATATTGACAGGATGGAATAAATTCGAGTGTCGTGACTAGGTGTTGATCGTATCGAGTTCGAAGAACAGTGCTTGCGATACCCGTTACCCCCGGGGTATTGACGGGTGGTCCGTTGGACAACCCTTAAATAGTTTAAAAAGATTAAAATTTCATGCTTTACTTGGTTATTTGCTTGAACTTAGTAACTACGAGTGTTCGTGTGTTTTGCAGGTAAATCGCTTAATTCGGTTAAATTGGAACCCGTAGGCTACGGTTGATGATACGTGTTAACAGCGCAAGTGACTTGGTGAGAAGGATTTATTATTTTTAATAGTCATCACATCATGACTATATAAACATGAGTCAATCACGTGAAAGGAAGGAATAAAAGTCAACATCATCAGCAACTTTGAGGTTTTGGTTTTTGATGAAGAAACAAACATCATCATCACTTCACTTTTTGGTAGCAGCCACTTGAGGCTCTTTTGTCAACAACAACATAATCATCACACACTACGGATGCAATTAAGAATCAACATCATGGGCCGCACATGGGGACTCTTCGAATTGTTTTGATTGGGCCGCCATTTTGGTTGGGTTTTTAAAATATTAACATCATACCAACATATTCATCATCATCGAAGTCAACATGGAGGGAGCTTTTTGACAAGGGCTGATAACACACTCATCCACGTGAAGATAACACACCTTTTGACTTTGGGGAAGGAAGCAGACATCGATATCATCAATATATAGAAAGTCAATATTCTCATATTAATTGGCGGCTGACATTTGGTAACCTTGGGTGAAACAAAAGACAATCATCAATTCATCATCATTGAAGGTGGACTTAGTGGCCGCACATGGACTTTTGGGATTGGGCCAACAACACACATGATCCACTTAAAAATTAGGAGGTGGGCATCATGACATAAAAAACATGGAGTCTTTTGGATTGGGCCGGACTTGAGTGCACTGTTGGGGGCGGCACATATTGTCAGGTGCACATGAGGTTGTGACTTGATAATCAATTATCATTCATCATCAATTAAAAAGAAAGGGATTGGGCTGATAATTCATGTGAGAGAAGGCAAGAAAAGTCAACAAGAACCGATCACTGGATCCAACAACATAATCATCATCTATCATCACATCGTCCAAGATCCAAGAGTGGGTGTCACGTGATTTGTGGGGTTCACCTATGTTCATTGGCGGCAGCATTGGTGGGCGATTCTTTTCGGGGTTTCTAATTAATATCATCACATCATCCATCATATTGCCACCGTAACTCAGAAGAAAGTTGCCGTAAACATTTTGAAGTGTACCGTAATTTACGGTATGACCGTAAATTACGGTGGAGTCTGCGAGAAAACATGTAACCGCCATCTTTAAGTCAGTTTAATGAAGTCTTTTGGGTATTCTCATCATTGTCGGTTGGAAGAGGATCCTAGGGGCGAATTGGTTGGTTCTTGCTTGGTTTTGGACAATCTCTAACATTCGGTTTGTGTCTTTGATCCGTATGAACAATAATATCTTTGTTATGATGTTGATTCGAGCCATGTGTGGCTAAACACTTTATGATTATCCTAGATTGAAGGTTTGTTTGAGACATTTTGTATTTGATTTCCTAATTTCTAGAATAGCAATCCTTATCTTTATGGTTGGTTTGTTATGGTGTGTGATTGTTTGTTAGTAACTTGTTAATTCTTATGATTTTCTAGTTTGAAACCATACGTTCTTGGTGTCGTTGGCAATCGAGATATCATGGGTAGAATTAGGATTGGGTAAGGGTTGATTGATCATCGGGTAACAACCTCACGTTCTAGGAATCTGAGTACTTAGTTCCCTTTCATCACTGCAAATAATCACATGTCTATGTAGTTCTTTCTAGTGGAATGATAATATGAATGTCGATACAAACCGGAGATCTAGGATGGTCATTTGTCTTTAATTTGCTTACAACCAAACTTTTCTCTTGCAATTTACTTAGTTTAATTTAGCCTAAAATCAATTCACTCACATAAACTCTTGAATTTTATTTCTCTTGCAATTAGATTAATTTAGTTAAAATCTAGATAAACTTTGAAATAACACATTTTCCACAAACTCCCTGTGTTCGATACCCACTTGCCACTATCTATATAGTTGTGTTATTGGGATTAAATTTGCGTGACCACGACAATCACGTCAAATTTTGGCGCCGTTGCCGGGGAGTAGTGCGCAACGTGTGTCATTTTTGTTAGTTTTGCTTTGTTATTTTCGGGTTTACACTGGTGTGTTTAGTGTGCAGGTTCTACAGGTGTATGCATAGTAGAGGCTCTCACAAAGCGTCACCATTGTCATTTGATCCGGAAATTGAAAGAACGTTATGGCAAAACCGAGTTTTACTACGCGAAAACAGAATCATTGGTTCACCTACTTCACCCATTACACCAAGAAACATCATGGACGAACCACAAATACCACCTACAACGGGTCAAACGACCTCATCATTCATTCCTACATCCACACAACCATCACCAAACACCACTATTCCAAACATCACCACAATTCCTACTCCAATTCATGATACTACACCAACCAATACCAACACCACACAACCGAACACTACTCAAGTCGAACCCAGTCTTACCTTTAGCCCATCTGCCACAATTCCACCATTATCACACTTCTTGTCACACCCCGACCACGTGTAACATACAAAACGTGGCGGAAACGTCGGGGAGTGTTGTAACATAATTAATTGTCTCATAACCATGGCATACAAAGTTTTATTTATTTATTAAACAAGGGTGTTACATTGTCTTGAACAGTAAACAAAAGAGTTTATAACATAATTAAACATAGTCTATCTTCTTTTAAAGTCTCTAAGGCACAGGTCCGCCCTAGTATCATGATCAACATCCTACGGAAAAGCTCCTGAAAACACATGTGAAAATAGGTACGTCAGCATAAAAATGCCTGTGAGATACATAGGTTTGTAAAAATAGGATTCATGACTTATGTTTAAGAAAAATGTTTAGTCATGAACCTTGTAATTTGCTTTGTCTTGTAAATCATTTGAAAACAATAAGATCAGATGATATGTATAAGTAAATGTCAGGTTAAATAAATGACCATGTAAAAATGTGTTTGTATAAGATAAGTTGTTTTGTAAATCAATGTCTTGTGAAAAGTATGTTATTTGTATAAAATGTTCTATGTCTCAATATTGAAATGATTCAAATAACGTTACGACATGTAATACCATACAAACACTTATATATAGGAAGTACCAGTGGCGTATCCACCATGCTTGTATCAAATTACACACGCATCGTTACTTAATCACTTAATCAAACCAAACCAACCAATGTAAGAAGTCTATGTTTAAACCAATTGTCAAATGTATTGAATAATATGTCAAAGTGTTTATGTCAAGATGTAAATCATGTAGTGTGAAACAATTGTCAAACATATTATATGTCAAATGTAAATCATGTCAAAAGTCTATGTCAAATATCCATGTCAAATGTCTATGTCAAATATCCATGTCAAATGTCTATGTCAAATATCCATGTCAAATGTCTATGTGAAAAATGTCTATGTCAAAATGTCATGTATGGCAAGTGAAATGTCTCAACTAAACCATATGCACAAAAACAAAATATTGAAGTAAAACATGGTTTAAATCAATCTTATGTCTTTGTGGAAAAATGCATGCAAATATTTAATATGAACATTTATGCGGTATTGTGAAAAATGCATACATCCAAGCCTTGTGACTGTGGTGATAAACCCTTTAAACAAATTAAAGGTCTATCTGTCTTATATCATCGAATTCGGTCATTACTGGTCAACGCTGAAAGTCAAACAAAGTTTGACTTTCTGACTCGAAAAGCAGT
The DNA here is from genome assembly GCA_030545235.1 of Helianthus tuberosus. Taxonomy (NCBI): domain Eukaryota; kingdom Viridiplantae; phylum Streptophyta; class Magnoliopsida; order Asterales; family Asteraceae; genus Helianthus; species Helianthus tuberosus. The sequence continues at coordinate 117,821,410 of CM060406.1, read as the reverse complement.
AAAAATAAGGAAAAGAACGAAAGAATACTTACGAAGGGTCCCCGAATGCTAATCGTGATCACAATAACTCAGGTATGGAACAATGGTTCCAACTTAGAGTCAAATAGATCAGATTCTTGTAAGTAATGAGGTTGGATGGCATGGGTATTTATAGTATTCGGGTAACCGTTAGGATCGTTTCTTGAATAACGTGATCGAATCTCGTGCGTACACTTGTCACAATGTTGTGGTACTGATTTTTGGCCACCATAGGAGTTTAACAAGTGTCATTTGACCTTTGGAAGGGGTAAAAACGATTATATCAGCTGAAACTTGACCTTTGGGTGATCTGAAGGGCTAAAGCGGCCCGCTTCAGGTTCAGGTAAGGCCAATGCGGGCCGCCTGAAGCTTATGATCTGCATATATGTTTCAGAAATGACAGTTTCAGCCCCTACACGTGTTTAAGGCCATTTCCGACACTTCTAAGGCCCGTAAAGCCAACTTTAAGGCCCTAAAATGTTGCCTAAACATTGTGGACATGAAACATGCTCAAAAATATGCCGGGTGTCAATTCGTTTGGTCGTACGAACGCGATGTTCGCTTAATTACGACGGAATGCGCACAAGCGCGAAAAACGATCCAAATGACGCGACGAATGGATTTTTCTTATGGCGAACACTAAAATATAATATAGTCATGCTTACATAAATTTTTGGATGTCCGGATGTATTCAGAACGTAAGTTATGCGCGAAAATGCAAACTTGTGCACTTTTTGACACTTTTAGTCCCTGAATGACCCAAAAGTTTATTTTAGCACACCAAACCCCTCAAAGCCTATTTCTAAGCTATGTAAAGGATATTTAAGGTATGTTTAACTTATGGTCATGTTCCGGAATGTTCGTTACAGTTCAGATTGGCATACTTTTGTTGTTTGTCAAGTTTAGACCCTGTAAGCGAATTAACTTGTTTTTGCCATACCAAAGCCTTCAAAACTTATTTCTAAGTTATGTAAGGGTTATTTAAGGTATGTTGAGTATATGATGCTGTTCCGGAGTATTTTTCGCATTAAACTGAGTATGTTTACGCACTAGTTTGCGTATAACTCTCCAGAAAGTGATATAGAGTTTGGAATTGGATAAAAGTCAAAACATGAAAAATGTAAAACATAACAAAACAAACATTGTGATCAAATAACATTGTTTTATTGATAACAGAACTGTTCATAGTGATTACAAGCACAGTTGTTACAGTCTCCCCTACTTGTGGAAATTTCGTCCCGAAATTTATTTAGAGGAAACTCGTGGAAAAAGATGCGGATATTTCGCTTTCATTTGATCTTCGCGTTCCCAAGTAAACTCGGGTCCACGTTTAGCTTCCCAGCGAACTTTGACCAAAGGAATGCGCTTGCGTTTAAGCCACTTGACTTCACGTTCCATGATTTCCACTGGTTTCTCAACAAATTTCAGTGTTGTGCCAACACGAATTTCGTCAAGCGGTATGGAGAAATTCTCATCAGCTGTACACTTCTTGAGATTGGACACGTGAAAAGTTGGATGAACATTTCCCAGTTCAGGAGGTAACTCAAGTCTGTAGGCTACCTTTCCGATTCTTTCGACGATCTTGAATGGTCCAACGTACCTAGGTGCAAGTTTTCCTTTCTTTCCAAATCTGATCACACCTTTCCAAGGTGAGACCTTAAGTAATACTCGATCACCGACTTGAAATTCCAAGGCTTTGCGTTTTGGATCCGCGTAAATCTTCTGACGGCTCTGAGCTGCCTGAAGGTTATCGCGAACTTTCTTTACCTTATCTGTTGTCTCTAAAATGAGGGCAGGTCCAGTAAGTTGAGCCTCGCCAATCTCATTCCAGCAGACTGGTGAACGACATTTTCGACCATAGAGAGCCTCGAAAGGAGCCATTTTGATGCTGGTGTGATAACTGTTGTTGTAGGAGAATTCAATCAATTTAAGATGTGAATCCCAACTACCACCAAAATCGATCACACAAGCTCTTAGCATATCCTCCAGAGTCTGGATTGTTCTCTCAGATTGACCATCCGTTTGCGGATGATAAGCTGTGCTCAGATTAAGTTGGGTCCCCATAGCAGATTGCATGGTTCTCCAAAAATGAGAAGTGAAACGAGCATCTCTGTCAGAAATGATGTTCAACGGAACACCATGTCGAGCTACAATTTCATCCACATAGATTTGTGCAAGTCTGTCAGCAGGAAAATCCTCACGGATTGGCAAGAAATGTGCTGACTTTGTAAGACGATCAACGACTACCCAGATGGCATCATGACCCTTCTTTGTGCGTGGAAGTTTGGTAATGAGATCCATAGTAATGTTTTCCCATTTCCAAACTGGGATCTCTGGTTGCACCAATAAACCAGAAGGACGTTGATGTTCAGCCTTAACCTTAAGACAAGTAAGGCATTTTGACACGTATAAGGCAATGTCTTTCTTCATACCAGGCCACCAATACTGAATACGAAGATCCTTATACATCTTATCTGAGCCCGGATGAATAGTGTCACACCCCGACCGCGTAAAACAACAAATCGCGGCGGAAACATCGGGGCGTGTTGCGACAGAATTAATTGTCTCATAACCATGGCATACAAAGTTTTATTTATTTATTAAACAAGGGTGTTTCATTGTTTCAAACAGGTAATTAAAGAGTTCAGAACATAATTAAACATAGTCTATCTTCTTTTAAAGTTTCTAAGGCACAGGTCCGCCCTAGTATCATGATCAACATCCTATGGAAAAGCACCTGAAAACACATGTGAAAATAGGTACGTCAGCATAAAAATGCCTGTGAGATACATAGGTTTGTGAAAATAAGATTCATGACTTGTATTTGAGAAAATGTTTAGTCATGAACCTTGTTATTTGCTTTGACTTGTAAATCATTTGAAAACAATAAGATCAGATGATATGTATAAGTAAATGTCAGGTTAAATAAATAACCATGTAAAAATGTGTTTGTATAAGATAAGTTGTTTGTAAATCAATGTCTTGTGAAAAGTATGTTATTTGTATAAAATGTTCTATGTCTCAAACTGAAATGATTCAAGTAACGTTACGCCATGTAATATCATACAAACACTTATATATAGGAAGTACCAGCGGCGTATCCACCATGCTTGTATCATATTACACACGCATCGCTAACTTAATCACTTAATCAAACCAAACCAACCAATGTAAGAAGTCTATGTTTGAATCAATTGTCAAATGTATTGGGTAATATGTCAAAGTGTTTATGTCAAGATGTAAATTATGTCAAATGTCTATGTCAAATATCCATGTCAAATGTATATGTCAAATATCCATGTCAAATGTCTATGTCAAAATGTCATGTATGGCAAGTGAAATGTCTCAAACTAAACCATATGCACAAAAACAAAGTATTGAAGTAAAACTTGGTTTAAATCAAAGCTATGTTTTGTGTGAAAGCATGCAACTATTTAATATGAACATTTATGTGGTATTGTGAATATGCATACATCCAAGCCTGGCGACTGTGGTGATAAACCCTTTAAACAAATTAAAGGTCTATCTGTCTTAATGTCAACGAATTCGGTCATTCCTTTCTGTCCCCTTACCCTGGGATGTCCGGAACGGGAGTTGTCAATTCCTATGGTACCACTACCTACTAACGAACGGCGTAGCTAATGTTAATGGATATATTGTCCCATGTAAACAAACCAAATGTCATAACAAAATGTGAGCATGTGAAAACAATGCACTAAGTATGTAATCAAATGAACATACATAGCGTGAAATGTCATGTAAAACGATGTACTAAGTAGGCACACAATGGCATACATAGCATAAAATGTCATGTAAAACGATGTACTAAGTAGGCACACAATGGGCATACATAGCATGAAATGTCATGTAAAACGATGTACTAAGTAGGCACACAATGGGCATACATAGCATGAAATGTCATGAAATCATGTACTATAATGTACTAACGAACATAGCAGGTATATGATGTGAAAACAGGAAAGCATGAAAGTAACAAGTAGGCACATGTGTTTCACCCCAAAACAGTTTGGAAAACAGTAAAAGAGGGGTTCTATGTACTCACTTGAGATTGCTCAGTTGTCAAAAGATAACCACCAAGTAATGCTATAGATCTCAGAATCAAACGGCACCTAATATAGGTAACTATGTTAATAAACCGGACCTATATCGGAAGATTGGGTAGAATGAGGTTTCGTAAACCAAACGAGTGTAGAGACTCGTGTCATTTGGTTTAACAAAGCCTACATACTAAATGAAACTTAACATAATTGTTTACGACCCATTACGACCCGTTTAGGAAGCTTATGCTACTTTAACGTGTCGTGCGCGTGAAACGCGTTTGGACCGCCTAACTAGTCCTATGACAAGTATTATATGCCTAAACATGTTACATAATCAGTTACGTGACAAAAGTTTAGGTTACATATGCTAAATTACCAATTATGTATGAAAAGGGTATTCTGGTAATTTACCTAAGGCATATAAACTACCTATCATACAACTACTTAAACGATGTAACCATAGGGTATAACCTCGGAAGGTTATTCCCTACCTACTATGGTCACCTACTGTGTTTGGTCGGATCCTAATGATCGACCAAACTGGGTCGGGTTCGAGGTATAAGCGATTTATTAGATCGCTTACCCTACGACCCTAGACAACGTGGTAATCAGTAGGCATAGTCCCAAGGGACTATGACCATCGTGATTACAATCACGTTGCGAAGTTCAAACGAACTTCGCATTGACCATTACTGGTCAACGCTGAAAGTCAAACAAAGTTTGACTTTCTGACTCGAAAAGCAGTAAAAATAAGGAAAAGAACGAAAGAATACTTACGAAGGGTCCCCGAATGCTAACCCAGATCAAAATAGCTCAGGTATGAAACGAAGGTTCCAACTTAGAGCTTTCTTAATCAGATTTGTGGGTTTTTGGGGTTGTGGGTGGATGGGTATTTATAGAATTCGGGTAACCGTTGAGATCGTTTCTTGGAAAGGAGGGCACGATCAAGGCCGTACACTTGTCGGGAAGTTGTGGTGCCTCAAAATGCTCACCACCATAAGGAATCAACACTTGGCAAGGGGTTAGGGAGTGCAAAACAGCTGCAACCAGCTGTCAAATACACTTAATCTGGTCCAGAAGGGGGCTCGCGTGACGCTAAGGCCCGTCGCGTCACGCTAGGCCCCTGTTTTGGCAGATTTTACATAAATGGTCCCTGCACCTTGTTTAAGCGATTTTCGATGCGTTTGAACCCCGTTAACCTCATTTCAAGGCTCTAAAATGAAGTTAAAGTATAGGGAACTCAAAACATGCTCAAAAATATCTAGGATGTCGGTTCGTTTGGCCGTACGATCGCGATGTTCGCTTAATTACGACCGAATGCGCATAAGCGCGAAAAACGATCCAAATGACGCAACGAATGGATTTTTCTTAAGGCGATCAATAAAATAAAATATAGTCATGCTTTCATAAATTTTTGGATGTCCAGATGTATTCAGAACGTAAGTTATGCGCGAAAATGCAAACTTGTGCACTTTTTGACACTTTTAGTCCCTGAATGTCCCAAAAGTTTATTTTAGCACACTAAACCCCTCAAAGCCTATTTCTAAGCTATGTAAAGGATATTTAAGGTGTATTTAACTTATGGTCATGTTCCGGAAAGTTCGTTACAGTTCAAATTGACATACTTTCGCAGTTTGTCATATTTAGTCCCTGTAAGCGAATTAACTTGTTTTTGCCATACCAAAGCCTTCAAAACTTATTTCTAGGTTATGTAAAGGTTATTTAAGGTATGTTGAGTATATGTTGATGTTCCGGGGTATTTCTCGCATTAAACTGAGTACGTTTACGCACTAGTTTGCGTATAACTCTCCAGAAAGTGATGTAGAGTTTGAAATTGGATAAAAGTCAAAACATGAAAAATGTAAAACATAACAAAACAAACATTGTGATCAAATAACATTATTTTATTGATAACAGAACTGTTCATAGTGATTACAAGCACAGTTGTTACAGTCTCCCCTACTTGTGGAAATTTCGTCCCGAAATTTATTTAGAGGAAACTCGTGGAAAAAGATGTGGATATTTCGCTTTCATTTGATCTTCGCGTTCCCAAGTAAACTCAGGTCCACGTTTAGCTTCCCAGCGAACTTTGACCAAAGGAATGCGCTTGCGCTTAAGCCACTTGACTTCACGTTCCATGATTTCCACTGGTCTCTCAACAAATTTCAGTGTTTTGCCAACACGAATTTCGTCAAGCGGTATGGAGAAGTTCTCTTCAGCTGTACACTTCTTGAGATTGGACACGTGAAAAGTTGGATGAACATTTCCCAGTTCAGGAGGTAACTCAAGTCTGTAGGCTACTTTTCCGATTCTTTCGACGATCTTGAATGGTCCAACGTATCTAGGTGCAAGTTTTCCTTTCTTTCCAAATCTGATCACACCTTTCCAAGGTGAGACCTTAAGTAATACTCGATCACCGACTTGAAATTCAAAGGCTTTGCGTTTTGGGTCCGCGTAAATCTTCTGACGGTTTCTAGCTGCCTGAAGGTTATCACGAACCTTCTTGACCTTGTCAGTTGTCTCTAAAATGAGGGCAGGTCCAGTAAGTTGAGCCTCGCCAATCTCATTCCAGCAGACTGGTGAACGACATTTTCGACCATAGAGAGCTTCGAAAGGAGCCATTTGGATGCTAGTGTGATAACTGTTGTTGTAGGAGAATTCAATCAATTTAAGATGTGAATCCCAGCTACCACCAAAATCGATCACACAAGCTCTTAGCATATCCTCCAGTGTCTGGATTGTTCTCTCAGATTGACCATCCGTTTGCGGATGATAAGCTGTGCTCAGATTAAGTTGGGTCCCCATAGCAGATTGCATGGTTCTCCAAAAATGAGAAGTGAAACGAGCATCTCTGTCAGAAATGATGTTCAAAGGAACACCATGTCGAGCCACAATTTCATCTACATAGATTTGAGCAAGTCTGTCAGTAGGAAAATCCTCGCGGATTGGCAAGAAATGTGCTGACTTTGTAAGACGATCAACGACTACCCAGATGGCATCATGACCTTTCTTTGTGCGCGGGAGTTTGGTAACAAGATCCATAGTAATGTTTTCCCATTTCCAAACTGGGATCTCTGGTTGCTCCAATAAACCAGAAGGACGTTGATGTTCAGCCTTAACCTTTAGACAAGTAAGGCATTTTGACACGTATAAGGCAATGTCTTTCTTCATACCAGGCCACCAATAGTGAATACGAAGATCCTTATACATTTTATCTGAGCCCGGATGAATAGAATAACGAGACTTATGGGCTTCATCCATAAGCAAGGTACGAATTTCATCTAGGCTTGGGACCCACAAACGGTCCATGAAGTAATATGATCCATTGTCCTTCAGTTCCAGTGCAGGTGTTATGTGATAAGGAAATTCCTTATCCATCAATCCTTGTGAAACACAAGATTGTTGAGACTGAGAAATGCGTGCTTGAATATCGGATCGAGCTTGAATAACAGATTGAACACGTACACAATGAAGCTTAGTACGTTCCTTACGACTCAATGCATCAGCTACGACATTCGCCTTACCAGGATGGTAGCGAATTTCGCAATCATAGTTGTTTAAAAGCTCAACCCAACGTCGCTGTCTCATGTTGAGTTCTTTCTGATTGAAGATATGCTGAAGACTTTTGTGGTCAGTGAAAACCACACATTTTGTGCCGTACAAATAGTGTCTCCAGATCTTGAGAGCAAAGACAACTGCACCTAACTCAAGATCATGAGTGGTGTAGTTCTTCTCATGTATCTTCAATTGTCTTGATGCATAGGCTATGACTTTGTTCCTTTGCATAAGAACACAGCCAAGACCCAATTTAGATGCATCACAATACACGACAAAATCATCATCACCCTCAGGCAATGATAGAACAGGCGCATCGCAAAGCTTCTGCTTCAGGTGTTGAAAAGCTTCCTCTTGTTTGAATCCCCAGTAAAAGGGCATTTTCTTCTGAGTTAGAGCAGTTAGAGGAACTGCAATCTTAGAGAAGTTTTCAATGAAGCGGCGATAATAACCCGCTAGACCAAGAAATGAACGAACTTCAGTAGGAGTAGTAGGTGTATCCCAATCCTTAATCGCGCTGATCTTGGAGGGATCTACATGAACACCTCGTTCGTTGATAATGTGTCCCAAAAATTGAACTTCTTTAAGCCAAAATTCGCACTTGGAGAATTTGGCGAAAAGTTGCTCTTTCTTTAGGAGTTCAAGAGTAAGACGAAGATGTTGCTCGTGGTCAGCTTGCGTCTTAGAGTATATCAAGATGTCATCAATAAAAACAATGACGAACTGATCCAAATAAGGTTTGCAGACCCTATTCATTAAGTCCATGAAAACAGCCGGAGCATTAGTCAAACCGAATGGCATGACTGTGAATTCATAATGCCCATAACGAGTACGGAACGCTGTCTTCAGAATGTCTTCTTCTTGCACACGAAGTTGATGATATCCGGAACGCAGATCAATCTTCGAGAAATAAGAAGCGCCTTGTAACTGATCAAAGAGATCATCGATGCGAGGTAGGGGATATCGATTCTTGATGGTAAGCTTGTTAAGCTCACGATAATCGATACACATCCTAAAGGATCCATCCTTCTTCTTGACAAAAAGAACGGGAGCACCCCAAGGTGAAAAGCTGGGACGGATAAAACCTTTGTCAGAGAGCTCCTGAAGCTGTTTAGACAACTCTTGCATCTCAGACGGTGCAAGACGATATGGAGCTCTGGCAATGGGATTTGCACCAGGTACGAGATCAATGCGGAACTCGACTTGGCGTGCTGGAGGTAGACCAGGTAATTCTTCAGGGAATACTTCAGAATAATCCCGAACGACAGGAATATCTGAAATAGACTTACCCTTGCCTTTATCTTCTGTAACATGTGCTAAGAAAGCCACATAGTTCTTCTGCAGATACTTCCGAGCTTTAAAACAAGACATGAGTTTGAGACCACCGATAGGCTTCTCACCTTGAACTTGCAGGATCTCGCCTGTCGAAAGTGGCACACGAACAATCTTCTTAGAACAAACTATCTCTGCGTGATGCTTGGATAACCAATCCATTCCCACAATAACGTCGAAGCTTCCAAGTTGCATAGGCGCGAGGTCAATAGGAAAAAGATGGTCGTTAAGATTCAACTGGCAGTTGCGAAGAACAGAATCAAGAATAATGGGTTCACCACTAGCAACCTCTACTGTCAAAGATTTGCCTAGTTTCGTTCTAGACACTCGAAGCATTTGCTCAAAAGACAAAGACACGAAACTCTTATCGGCACCGGAATCGAAAAGAACAGATGCAGGCTGATTATTAATAAAGAACGTACCGTTCACCACATTATCGTCAGCCTGTGCCTCTTGGGCATTCATGTTAAAAACTCGGCCTCGAGCCGGAGCCGGATTCTGGTTCTGGTTCTGGTTGGCTAGCCTTGGGCACCGATTTCTATAGTGGGTCAGATCTCCACAATTGTAACAAGCACCAGGTGGGTATTGTGGTCTTGCAGCTTGACCCTGTTGCGGTGCAGGAGGCTGAGCAACTTGTTGAGCCGGGTTCTGAACCGCGGGATTCTGAGCAGATCGACAAACATTGGCGAGATGGCCTGATTTCCCACAGTTAGTACAGAAACGGCATGGAAGTTGCGGCTGGTGGTGACTGTTGCATCTATTGCACAATGGTGCATTCCCTGAATAGGGTCTCTTCGCTGGAGGCTGTGCAGGTTGGTTGAGAGCTGCCTGATTAGCTTGGGCAGTGATAGCAAAATTTTGAGAAGCCTTACGCTTCTTTGACCTCTTCGAAGAACCAGAGTTCTTTCCATTCAAGTTTTGACCTTTCTTGCTATCTTCCTTGTCAGCCGACTGCTTCTTGCCCTTGTCACCCTTCCTGTGTAGCTTTCCCTTTCTAATCTGCGACTCAGTCAATGTCGCAGATAGCTCGATCGCCTGACGAAGTGTGGCAGGGTTACTACCAGTAAGAATGTCTTGTACCGAGTCAGGTAGGCCATCGATGTATCTCTCGATAGCTTTGTCGAGTGGGGTGACCATTGTTGGGCAAAGCAGACTCAATTCTTCAAACCGATCAGTATAAGCCCTGTGCTCACCACTATCTTGCTTCAATACATCAAACTCTTTCTCCAACGCTCGCTGTTCATGGCGAGGACAGAATTCCCTCATCATAAGGGCTCTAAGTTCAGCCCATGTCTGTGCGAGAGCAACTTCTGCACCCCGGTCTCTCATAACCCCGTTCCACCATGTCAAAGCCCTCTTCTGAAATACGCTCGAGGAGAACTCGACCTTGCGATTATCCGGACACTGCACATGGTGAAAAGTATTCTCTATGCTTTCGAACCACTGAAGAAGCCCAGTCGCTCCCTCGGAACCACTAAACTTGAGTGGTTTGGCCTGGTTAAAATCCTTGTATTTGCATGGAACATTGTTGTTGTTGTTGGCCTGGTTCCATTGAGCAAAGAGATTTGGAAATTGAGCAGCCATCTGCTGCGCAATAATTTCTGCCAGCTCGGCAGTAGCTATCTGATTCTCGCGTCGAGGAGGCATTCTAAAAGAGGAAAACATGAAAAGAAACGAGTGAGATGATTGGATGAAAAGAATGAGATGATAAAAACAAGAATTGCAAACAGCATAGATGGTGGTCATTCGTCCGTATCACAAAGCAAACAAACGACTCACAGTGACTAATCAAAGTAAATGGGTCAAAAATAATGTATAATGAAGACATGCTCGCCTATAAGTGAACACTCACTCCAAGAATTCCCAGGTAAGCACAACTGGTCTCGCGTCTGGTTGAGATGTATACGAAGTGCTTGCCTAGACAGAAAACCCAGAATACAGGCATTCACCCTTCCAGTTTGCACATGTTCACATTATTTAAAACCCAAAACGTTTGACGGGATTTTGAAAATTAGAAGGCACAAGGCCAAAAACCAATACTGAAAAGGGTTCAAAACCATATAACAGAGGGTTCAAAACCTTGTAAAAATTTATTCAAAAACAGATGATTGTTTTTCAAAAAATCGTTTCGGAAAAATTTTGGTTCCTTGTTTTGTTAATCACCTAAGGATAGGTGATGTACATGTTTTAAGATCTAAACACAAGATAACTTGTGTTAGGGTCCTAGAAAAGTTATAGTCTAGGTCAAAGCATTACTAATAACCTAATTCCCTATAACCATTGGCTCTGATACCAACTCTTATGTCACACCCCGACCGCGTAAAACAACAAATCGCGGCGGAAACATCGGGGCGTGTTGCGACAGAATTAATTGTCTCATAACCATGGCATACAAAGTTTTATTTATTTATTAAACAAGGGTGTTTCATTGTTTCAAACAGGTAATTAAAGAGTTCAGAACATAATTAAACATAGTCTATCTTCTTTTAAAGTTTCTAAGGCACAGGTCCGCCCTAGTATCATGATCAACATCCTATCGAAAAGCACCTGAAAACACATGTGAAAATAGGTACGTCAGCATAAAAATGCCTGTGAGATACATAGGTTTGTGAAAATAAGATTCATGACTTGTATTTGAGAAAATGTTTAGTCATGAACCTTGTTATTTGCTTTGACTTGTAAATCATTTGAAAACAATAAGATCAGATGATATGTATAAGTAAATGTCAGGTTAAATAAATAACCATGTAAAAATGTGTTTGTATAAGATAAGTTGTTTGTAAATCAATGTCTTGTGAAAAGTATGTTATTTGTATAAAATGTTCTATGTCTCAAACTGAAATGATTCAAGTAACGTTACGCCATGTAATATCATACAAACACTTATATATAGGAAGTACCAGCGGCGTATCCACCATGCTTGTATCATATTACACACGCATCGCTAACTTAATCACTTAATCAAACCAAACCAACCAATGTAAGAAGTCTATGTTTGAATCAATTGTCAAATGTATTGGGTAATATGTCAAAGTGTTTATGTCAAGATGTAAATTATGTCAAATGTCTATGTCAAATATCCATGTCAAATGTATATGTCAAATATCCATGTCAAATGTCTATGTCAAAATGTCATGTATGGCAAGTGAAATGTCTCAAACTAAACCATATGCACAAAAACAAAGTATTGAAGTAAAACTTGGTTTAAATCAAAGCTATGTTTTGTGTGAAAGCATGCAACTATTTAATATGAACATTTATGTGGTATTGTGAATATGCATACATCCAAGCCTGGCGACTGTGATGATAAACCCTTTAAACAAATTAAAGGTCTATCTGTCTTAATGTCAACGAATTCGGTCATTCCTTTCTGTCCCCTTACCCTGGGATGTCCGGAACGGGAGTTGTCAATTCCTATGGTACCACTACCTACTAACGAACGGCGTAGCTAATGTTAATGGATATATTGTCCCATGTAAACAAACCAAATGTCATAACAAAATGTGAGCATGTGAAAACAATGCACTAAGTATGTAATCAAATGAACATACATAGCGTGAAATGTCATGTAAAACGATGTACTAAGTAGGCACACAATGGCATACATAGCATAAAATGTCATGTAAAACGATGTACTAAGTAGGCACACAATGGGCATACATAGCATGAAATGTCATGTAAAACGATGTACTAAGTAGGCACACAATGGGCATACATAGCATGAAATGTCATGAAATCATGTACTATAATGTACTAACGAACATAGCAGGTATATGATGTGAAAACAGGAAAGCATGAAAGTAACAAGTAGGCACATGTGTTTCACCCCAAAACAGTTTGGAAAACAGTAAAAGAGGGGTTCTATGTACTCACTTGAGATTGCTCAGTTGTCAAAAGATAACCACCAAGTAATGCTATAGATCTCGGAATCAAACGGCACCTAATATAGGTAACTATGTTAATAAACCGGACCTATATCGGAAGATTGGGTAGAATGAGGTTTCGTAAACCAAACGAGTGTAGAGACTCGTGTCATTTGGTTTAACAAAGCCTACATACTAAATGAAACTTAACATAATTGTTTACGACCCATTACGACCCGTTTAGGAAGCTTATGCTACTTTAACGTGTCGTGCGCGTGAAACGCGTTTGGACCGCCTAACTAGTCCTATGACAAGTATTATATGCCTAAACATGTTACATAATCAGTTACGTGACAAAAGTTTAGGTTACATATGCTAAATTACCAATTATGTATGGAAAGGGTATTCTGGTAATTTACCTAAGGCATATAAACTACCTATCATACAACTACTTAAACGATGTGACCATAGGGTATAACCTCGGAAGGTTATTCCCTACCTACTATGGTTACCTACTGTGTTTGGTCGGATCCTAATGATCGACCAAACTGGGTCGGGTTCGAGGTATAAGCGATTTATTAGATCGCTTACCCTACGACCCTAGACAACGTGGTAATCAGTAGGCATAGTCCCAAGGGACTATGACCATCGTGATTACAATCACGTTGCGAAGTTCAAACGAACTTCGCATTGACCATTACTGGTCAACGCTGAAAGTCAAACAAAGTTTGACTTTCTGACTCGAAAAGCAGTAAAAATAAGGAAAAGAACGAAAGAATACTTACGAAGGGTCCCCGAATGCTAACCCAGATCAAAATAGCTCAGGTATGAAACGAAGGTTCCAACTTAGAGCTTTCTTAATCAGATTTGTGGGTTTTTGGGGTTGTGGGTGGATGGGTATTTATAGAATTCGGGTAACCGTTGAGATCGTTTCTTGGAAAGGAGGGCACGATCAAGGCCGTACACTTGTCGGGAAGTTGTGGTGCCTCAAAATGCTCACCACCATAAGGAATCAACACTTGGCAAGGGGTTAGGGAGTGCAAAACAGCTGCAACCAGCTGTCAAATACACTTAATCTGGTCCAGAAGGGGGCTCGCGTGACGCTAAGGCCCGTCGCGTCACGCTAGGCCCCTGTTTTGGTAGATTTTACATAAATGGTCCCTGCACCTTGTTTAAGCGATTTTCGATGCGTTTGAACCCCGTTAACCTCATTTCAAGGCTCTAAAATGAAGTTAAAGTATAGGGAACTCAAAACATGCTCAAAAATATCTAGGATGTCGGTTCGTTTGGCCGTACGATCGCGATGTTCGCTTAATTACGACCGAATGCGCATAAGCGCGAAAAACGATCCAAATGACGCAACGAATGGATTTTTCTTAAGGCGATCAATAAAATAAAATATAGTCATGCTTTCATAAATTTTTGGATCTCCAGATGTATTCAGAACGTAAGTTATGCGCGAAAATGCAAACTTGTGCACTTTTTGACACTTTTAGTCCCTGAATGTCCCAAAAGTTTATTTTAGCACACTAAACCCCTCAAAGCCTATTTCTAAGCTATGTAAAGGATATTTAAGGTGTGTTTAACTTATGGTCATGTTCCGGAAAGTTCGTTACAGTTCAAATTGACATACTTTCGCAGTTTGTCATATTTAGTCCCTGTAAGCGAATTAACTTGTTTTTGCCATACCAAAGCCTTCAAAACTTATTTCTAGGTTATGTAAAGGTTATTTAAGGTATGTTGAGTATATGTTGATGTTCCGGGGTATTTCTCGCATTAAACTGAGTACGTTTACGCACTAGTTTGCGTATAACTCTCCAGAAAGTGATGTAGAGTTTGAAATTGGATAAAAGTCAAAACATGAAAAATGTAAAACATAACAAAACAAACATTGTGATCAAATAACATTATTTTATTGATAACAGAACTGTTCATAGTGATTACAAGCACAGTTGTTACAAATAGAATAACGAGACTTATGGGCTTCATCCATAAGCAAGGTACGAAGGTCATCTAGGCTTGGGACCCACAAACGGTCCATGAAGTAATATGATCCATTGTCCTTCAGTTCCAGAGCAGGTGTTATGTGATAAGGAAATTCCTTATCCATCAAACCTTGTGAAACACAAGATTGTTGAGCCTGAGAAATGCGGGCTTGAATATCAGATCGAGCTTGAATAACAGATTGAACACGTACACAATGAAGCTTAGTACGTTCCTTGCGACTCAATGCATCAGCTACGACATTCGCCTTACCAGGATGGTAGCGAATTTCGCAGTCATAGTCGTTTAAAAGCTCAACCCAACGTCGTTGCCTCATGTTGAGTTCTTTCTGATTGAAGATATGCTGAAGACTTTTGTGGTCCGTGAAAACCACACATTTTGTACCGTACAAATAGTGTCTCCAGATCTTGAGAGCGAAAACAACTGCACCCAACTCAAGATCATGAGTGGTGTAGTTCTTCTCATGTATCTTCAATTGTCTTGATGCATAGGCTATGACTTTGTTCCTTTGCATCAGAACACAGCCAAGACCCAATTTAGATGCATCACAATACACGACAAAATCATCATCACCCTCAGGCAATGATAGAACAGGCGCATCGCAAAGCTTCTGCTTCAGGTGTTGAAAAGCTTCCTCTTGTTTGAATCCCCAGAAAAAGGGCATTTTCTTCTGAGTTAGAGCAGTTAGAGGAACTGCAATCTTAGAGAAGTTTTCAATGAAGCGGCGATAATAACCCGCTAGACCAAGAAAAGAACGAACTTCAGTAGGAGTAGTAGGCGTATCCCAATCCTTAATCGCACTGATCTTGGAGGGATCTACATGAATACCTCGTTCGTTGATAATGTGTCCCAAAAATTGAACTTCTTTAAGCCAAAATTCGCACTTGGAGAATTTGGCGAAAAGTTGCTCTTTCTTCAGGAGTTCCAGAGTAAGACGAAGATGCTGCTCGTGATCAGCTCGCGTCTTAGAGTAAATCAAGATGTCATCAATAAAAACAATGACGAACTGATCCAAATAAGGTTTGCATACCCTATTCATTAAGTCCATGAAAACAGCCGGAGCATTAGTCAAACCGAATGGCATGACTGTGAACTCGTAATGTCCATAACGAGTACGGAATGTTGTCTTCGGAATGTCTTCTTCATGCACCCGAAGTTGATGATACCCGGAACGCAGATCGATCTTCGAAAAATAAGAAGCGCCTTGTAACTGATCAAAGAGATCATCGATGCGAGGTAGGGGATATCGATTCTTGATGGTAAGCTTGTTAAGCTCACGATAATCGATACACATTCTAAAGGATCCATCCTTCTTCTTGACAAAGAGAACGGGAGCACCCCAAGGTGAAAAACTGGGACGGATAAAGCCTTTGTCAGAGAGCTCTTGAAGTTGTTTAGACAACTCTTGCATCTCAGATGGTGCAAGACGATATGGAGCTCTGGCAATGGGATTTGCACCAGGTACGATATCAATGCGGAACTCGACTTGGCGTGCTGGAGGTAGACCAGGTAAATCTTCAGGGAACACTTCAGAATAATCCCGAACGACAGGAATATCTGAAATAGACTTACCCTTGCCTTTATCTTCTGTAATATGTGCTAAGAAAGCCACATAGTTCTTCCGTAAATACTTCCGAGCTTTAAAACAAGACATGAGTTTGAGACCACCGATAGGCTTCTCACCTTGAACCTGCAGAATCTCGCCTGACGAAAGCGGCACACGAACAATCTTCTCAGAACAAACTATCTCTGCGTGATGCTTGGATAACCAATCCATTCCCACAATAACGTCGAAGCTTCCGAGTTGCATAGGCGTGAGATCGATAGGGAAAAGATGATCATTCAGGTTCAACTGGCAGTTGCGTAGAACAGAATCAAGAATAATGGGTTCACCACTAGCAACTTCTACTGTCAAAGGTTTTCCTAGTTTCGTTCTAGACACTCGAAGCATAGGCTCAAAAGACAAAGACACGAAACTCTTATTGGCACCGGAATCGAAAAGAACAGATGCAGGCTGATTATTAATAAAGAACGTACCGTTCACCACATTATCATCAACCTGTGCCTCTTGGGCATTCATGTTAAAAACTCGGCCTCGAGCCGGAGCCTGATTCTGGTTCTGGTTCTGGTTCGCCAGTCTTGGGCACCGATTCCTATAGTGGGTCAGATCCCCACAATTGTAACAAGCACCTGGTGGGTATTGTGGTCGTGCAGCTTGACCTTGTTGCGGAGCAGGAGGCTGAGCAACTTGTTGAGCCGGGTTCTGAACCGCGGGATTCTGAGCAGACCGACAAACGTTGGCAAGATGGCCTGACTTCCCACAGTTAGTACAGAAACGGCATGGAAGTTGCGGCTGGTGGTGACTATTGCATCTATTGCACAAAGGTGCATTCCCTGAATAGGGTTTCTTTGCTGGAGGCTGTGCGGGTTGGTTGGGAGCTGCCTGGTTAGCTTGGGCAGTGACAGCATAGTTTTGGGAAGCCTTACGCTTCTTTGCCCTCTTTGAAGAACCAGAGTTCTTTCCACTCCCGTTTTGACCTTTCTTGCTATCCATCTTGTCAGCCGATTGTTCCTTGCCCTTGTCACCCTTCCGGTGTAACTTGTTCTTCCGGATCTGCGAATCAGTCAATGTCGCAGATAACTCGATCGCCTGACGAAGTGTGGCAGGGTTACTACCAGTAAGAATGTCTTGTACCGAGTCAGGTAGGCCATCGATGTATCTCTCGATAGCCTTGTCGAGTGGGGTGACCATTGTTGGGCAAAGCAGACTCAACTCTTCAAACCGATCAGTATATGCCCTGTGCTCACCACTATCTTGCTTCAAATCATCAAATTCTTTTTCCAAAGCTCGCTGCTCATGACGAGGACAGAATTCCCTCATCATAAGGGCTCTAAGTTCAGCCCAGGTCTGTGCGAGAGCAACTTCTGCACCCCTGTCTCTCATAACCCCGTTCCACCATGTCAAAGCCCTCTTCTGAAATACGCTCGAAGCAAACTCGACTTTGCGATTATCCGGACACTGCACATGGCGAAAAGTATTCTCACTGCTCTCGAACCACTGAAGAAGCCCAGTCGCTCCCTCAGAACCACTAAACTTGAGTGGTTTAGCCAAATTAAAATCCTTGTATTTGCACGGACCATTGTTGTTGTTGTTGGCTTGTTGCCATTGAGCAAAGAGATTTGGGAATTGAGCAGCCATCTGCTGCGCAATAATTTCTGCCAGTTCGGCAGTCGCAATCAGATTGTCGCGTCGAGGAGGCATTCTAAAAGAGGAAAACATGAAAGGAAACGAGTGAGATGATTGGATGAAGAGAATGAGATGAAACAAAATCAACAAAAGCAAGGATGGTGGTCATTTGTCCGCATTACCAAGCAAACAAACGAATCACAGTGACTAATCAAAGTAAATGGGTCAAAAATAATGTATAATGAAGACATGCTCGCCTATAAGTGAACACTCATCCCAGGAATTCCCAGGTAAGCACAACTGGTCTCGAGTCTGATGAGATGTATACGAAGTGCTTGCCTAGACAGAAAACCCAGAATACAGGCATTCACCCTTCCAGTTTGCACATGTTCACATTATTTAAAACCCAAAATATTTGACGGGATTTTGAAAATTTGAAGGCACAAGGCCAAAAACCAAACTGAAAAGGGTTCAAAACCATATAACAGAGGGTTCAAAACCTTACAATTGAGGGTTCAAAACCTTATAATAAATCATTCAAAAACAGATGATTGTTTTTCAAAAATCGTTTCGGAAAAATTTTCGTTACTTGTTTTGATAATCACCTAAGGATAGGTGATGTACATGTTTTAAGATCTAAACACAAGATAACTTGTGTTAGGTTCCTAGAAAAGTTATAGTCTAGGTCAAAGCATTACTAATAACCTAATTCCCTATAACCATTGGCTCCGATACCAACTCTTCTGTCACACCCCGACCACGTGTAACATACAAAACGTGGCGGAAACGTCAGGGAGTGTTGTAACAGAATTAATTGTCTCATAACCATGGCATACAAAGTTTTATTTATTTATTAAACAAGGGTGTTACATTGTCTTGAACAGTAAATAAAAGAGTTTATAACATAATTAAACATAGTCTATCTTCTTTTAAAGTCTCTAAGGCACAGGTCCACCCTAGTATCATGATCAACATCCTACGGAAAAGCTCCTGAAAACACATGTGAAAATAGGTACGTCAGCATAAAAATGCCTGTGAGATACATAGGTTTGTAAAAATAGGATTCATGACTTATGTTTAAGAAAAATGTTTAGTCATGAACCTTGTAATTTGCTTTGTCTTGTAAATCATTTGAAAACAATAAGATCAGATGATATGTATAAGTAAATGTCAGGTTAAATAAATGACCATGTAAAAATGTGTTTGTATAAGATAAGTTGTTTTGTAAATCAATGTCTTGTGAAAAGTATGTTATTTGTATAAAATGTTCTATGTCTCAATATTGAAATGATTCAAATAACGTTACGACATGTAATACCATACAAACACTTATATATAGGAAGTACCAGCGGCGTATCCACCATGCTTGTATCATATTACACACGCATCGTTACTTAATCACTTAATCAAACCAAACCAACCAATGTAAGAAGTCTATGTTTAAACCAATTGTCAAATGTATTGAATAATATGTCAAAGTGTTTATGTCAAGATGTAAATCATGTAGTGTGAAACAATTGTCAAACATATTATATGTCAAATGTAAATCATGTCAAAAGTCTATGTCAAATATCCATGTCAAATGTCTATGTCAAATATCCATGTCAAATGTCTATGTCAAATATCCATGTCAAATGTCTATGTGAAAAATGTCTATGTCAAAATGTCATGTATGGCAAGTGAAATGTCTCAACTAAACCATATGCACAAAAACAAAATATTGAAGTAAAACATGGTTTAAATCAATCTTATGTCTTTGTGGAAAAATGCATGCAAATATTTAATATGAACATTTATGCGGTATTGTGAAAAATGCATACATCCAAGCCTTGTGACTGTGGTGATAAACCCTTTAAACAAATTAAAGGTCTATCTGTCTTATATCATCGAATTCGGTCATTCCTTTCTGTCCCCTTTCCCTGGGATGTCCGGAACGGGAGTTGTCAATTCCTATGGTACCACTACCTACTAACAAACGGCGTAGCTAATGTTAATGAATGTATTGTCCCATGTAAACAAACCAAATGTCATACCAAAGTTGTAAGCATGTGAAAACAATGCACTAAGTATGAAATCAAATGAACATACATAGCGTGAAATGTCATGTAAAATGATGTACTAAGAAATGCACAAAATTGGGCACACCTAGCATGAAATGTCATAAAATCATGTACTATAATGTACTAACGAACATAGCAGTATATGATGTGAAAACAGGAAAGCATGAAAGTAACAAGTAGGCACATGTGTTTCACCCCAAAACAATTTGGAAAACAGTAAAAGAGGGGTCTATGTACTCACTTGAGATTGCTCAGATGTCTAAAGATAATCACCAAGTAATGCTAGAGATCTCGGAATCAAACGGCACCTAATATAGGTAACTATGTTAATAACCGGACCTTAATCGGATGATTAGATAGAATGAGGTTTCGTAAACCAAACGAGTGTAGAGACTCATGTCATTTGGTTTAACAAAGCCTACATACTAAATGAAACCTAACATAATTGTTTACGACCCATTACGACCCGTTTAGGAAGCTTATGCTACTTTAACGTGTCGTGCGCGTGAAACGCGTTCGGACCGCCTAACTAGTCCTATGACAAGTATCATATGCCTAAACATGTTACATAATCAGTTACGTGACAAAGGTTTAGGTTACATATGCTTAATTACCAATTATACATGAAAAGGGTATTCTGGTAATTTACCTAAGGCATATAAACTACCTATCATACAACTACTTAAACGTCGTGACCATAAGGTATAACCTCGGAAGGTTATTCCCTACACTATGGTCACCTAATGTATTTGGTCGGATCCTAATGATCGACCAAACTGGGTCGGGTTCGAAGGTATAAGCAATTGATCAGATCGCTTACCCTACGACCCTAGACAACGTGGTAATCAGTAGGCATAGTCCCAAGGGACTATGACCATCGTGATCACAATCACGTTGCGAAGTTCAATCGAACTTCGCATTGACCATTACTGGTCAACGCTGAAAGTCAAACAAAGTTTGACTTTCTGACTCGAAAAGCAGTAAAAATAAGGAAAAGAACGAAAGAATACTTACGAAGGGTCCCCGAATGCTAATCGTGATCACAATAACTCAGGTATGGAACAATGGTTCCAACTTAGAGTCAAATAGATCAGATTCTTGTAAGTAATGAGGTTGGATGGCATGGGTATTTATAGTATTCGGGTAACCGTCAGGATCGTTTCTTGAATAACGTGATCGAATCTCGTGCGTACACTTGTCACAATGTTGTGGTACTGATTTTTGGCCACCATAGGAGTTTAACAAGTGTCATTTGACCTTTGGAAGGGGTAAAAACGATTATATCAGCTGAAACTTGACCTTTGGGTGATCTGAAGGGCTAAAGCGGCCCGCTTCAGGTTCAGGTAAGGCCAATGCGGGCCGCCTGAAGCTTCTGATCTGCATATATGTTTCAGAAATGACAGTTTCAGCCCCTGCACGTGTTTAAGGCCATTTCCGACACTTCTAAGGCCCGTAAAGCCAACTTTAAGGCCCTAAAATGTTGCCTAAACATTGTGGACATGAAACATGCTCAAAAATATGCCGGGTGTCAATTCGTTTGGTCGTACGAACGCGATGTTCGCTTAATTACGACGGAATGCGCACAAGCGCGAAAAACGATCCAAATGACGCGACGAATGGATTTTTCTTATGGCGAACACTAAAATATAATATAGTCATGCTTACATAAATTTTTGGATGTCCGGATGTATTCAGAACGTAAGTTATGCGCGAAAATGCAAACTTGTGCACTTTTTGACACTTTTAGTCCCTGAATGACCCAAAAGTTTATTTTAGCACACCAAACCCCTCAAAGCCTATTTCTAAGCTATGTAAAGGATATTTAAGGTGTGTTTAACTTATGGTCATGTTCCGGAATGTTCGTTACAGTTCAGATTGGCATACTTTTGTTGTTTGTCAAGTTTATACCCTGTAAGCGAATTAACTTGTTTTTGCCATACCAAAGCCTTCAAAACTTATTTCTAAGTTATGTAAGGGTTATTTAAGGTATGTTGAGTATATGATGCTGTTCCGGAGTATTTTTCGCATTAAACTGAGTATGTTTACGCACTAGTTTGCGTATAACTCTCCAGAAAGTGATATAGAGTTTGGAATTGGATAAAAGTCAAAACATGAAAAATGTAAAACATAACAAAACAAACATTGTGATCAAATAACATTGTTTTATTGATAACAGAACTGTTCATAGTGATTACAAGCACAGTTGTTACACTTCTTTCCTCCATTTACAGGTCAATCATCTTCTCATTATTCAATACCACCAAATACAACCATTGTCCATACTACCTCTACGTTTAGGCCATCAAACCAGTCAGGTTTTCAATACTCATCTATTCCATTTGGGCCATCATTGGGGGGTATAGAAGGAGATGGATATGAAGAAGGATTCGAGGATTTTGAAGGTTATGAGGAAGAGGGTTATGCTTATGTGGGTAGTGGAGATCAAGGAGAGTTGACTTATGTACCTGGTCAAACGCAAAGAATGTCAAGTGTTGGTGGGATTCCACAACAACAACTCATACCACAACACATTAGACCAAGGCCACAAGGGCCACCAATGCAACGCCCTATACCATTGCAACAAGTTAGGCCACAAAATGTTCAACCCCAATTTTCAAGGCCAATTCAACACCCACCGATGCCGCAACAACAATTTCAACAACCATTGGCACCACAAGGGCGTATGCCGAGACCAATGGGTCCTATACGTCCAAGGGGTCGTGTGGGTGTACCAAGAAGGCATCTTAGAGATCATACAAGAGGTATTGAAGCGCATTTCAGGCCAGTGATTACTCATAATCCGTCACCGGTAGTTATTCCTCACAATGACCAAGGGAGGACATTCGAAGTTCGAACCAACTCGTTACAAAGTTTGCCAAAGTACAAAGGTCTAGCAACAGAAGAGCCTTATTTTCATTTAGAGGCCTATGACTCGATTTGCAACACTCTTGGGAGTCAAGGTTTTTCGGCCGATGATGTGAAGTTGGTCTTATTTCAATTCTCGTTGGAAGATAAGGCAAAGAAGTGGTTCTACACTTTGCCTTCGGCATCTATTTACACTTGGGGGGAAATGCAACAAACTTTCTTAGATGAATTTTATACTGCCCAAAAGACCAATGATGCTAGGAAAGGGTTGAGAAGTTTCCAACAACAACAAGGCGAAATGTTCCATGAAGCCTTCGAGCGCTTAAACATGATGATTAAAAATTTTCCACACCATGGGATTGAGCTTTGGGAGTTGATGAACGCCTTCCACGAGGGGTTGAGTGCCGAGGATGCACGTGATCTAATGTCCATCACAAATGGGACTTTTGGCACAAATTATGAAGATGAGGATTGGGAGTTCTTGGAACAAATGGCCATTACTTCAAAGAGGAAAGC